>WHVC01000054.1:0-220284 GCA_015178925.1 Russula emetica
GGCACGGACTAGTTTCGGATTCAGTGGTACTAGGCCGATCTTTGCAAATCGCGCAAGTACCGGTGCGCTATCAACGCCGCGTAGAGATGCATCCACCGTTCGTCCGAATCCTGCGATCAATTTGATGTATGGATCCTTCGACCTTAGCGACGAAGGTCAAACACCCTCGTCTCCCATCTTCGAAGATGAGTGAATTATCTACTCCTTCATGAAACGACATATCGTTCATGTCAAACAGTATGTGCCGATCGTGCTCTGCATCTCTGTTGGCAATACCATACTTGTAATTTTGTAGGGCTTCCGTTGAGGACATTCGAGTGGGACAGGTCCAATTTCGTTGTGTTTTCACGTGACTAACTGATGGTGGGGCACGTTTCTCATTCAGTGTGCATCGTTCTCCTCAGGCTCGCTATTCTGTTGGACAGATACGCCACTACGTACCTATTATGAAAGGGTCCGCGACTTACTGTAATTAGTGGTCCGGATAACTCTGCCTAGAATTATGTAATACAAAATGCTCCTGGACAGTACAAAAGTATAGCGGGCTCAGAAGGATAAATGATCTTTCCTTCCCTCCTAACTTGCTCCGCTTGTAATCAAGACATTGAATTGACGTACTGTACGTCTTAGGGATGATGAGGCTGGTGTGATTCTTAGGATGAGAGAAGAAGCGGAGTGGGGGAGAGAAGGATCTCTGGACCCCCGGGACTACTTGGTCCCTTATGCGTGCAGCGAAGATTACATGACTACCTAGCGGATGCACCTGACTAATCCGTGGGAGTTACGTGCCGGATTGGGCTATTCCCAAAACTCCCCTTCAAACCGGTGCGTGTCATGATGTAAGCGTGGCGTGGGAATAAGTTTCAGCACGCCCGCGTTCTGCTTGTTTGACTGCAGAATTTCGCTGGATGACCTCAACCGCTAATACCTTTGTTTGGATCCCAATGTCTATGTTTTGGGTCCTTAGGTATGGCAATTTCTTGTCATCTTTGCTGTTTTATTATTAATCTCCGCAGGTGCGTCGTGGGGAAGATATCTCTTTAGGACGATTGGGCCTCGGACGCTTTTTGGCCCTGTCCCTTATTGAATGACACGTTTCCGTTCGCCATTTCGATTTGGATGCTAGGCCTTCTTTCTGTTTTAGCTGCATCAGCTGCGATGAGGGTATGTTGCCCTTTTATGGGTCTCCTCTTATAGCTTGGCTGACGCGGCAGCTTTGATCCCCAGGTGATGCATAGGGACACGATTTCGAAGGCCAGGCAATCGATGACGTCGGTAGTGTCTGAACTGCGTCCTATTTGTGGTAAGTTTTATTTCCCCAATGATTGCACGATCGAGCAGATTTTGCCTCATCTGTATTTCCATTCAGGTTTAGCGCTGCTCATTACTTGGGTTTTGTGGCATATGTCCACAACCGGTCTGTGCCGACCCAATCGCTCTTTTATTAGCGAATAGCAGCAAGTCTTTACCCGGATGGTAACAATCGCGTTGCCACGATCAAGGCATGGTTTTGCTCGGTACGCGCTCCCCTTTTTTGTTAGGGTTCTGCGACGCTTATTATATTATTTTCTGCCTTTTATGTCGCTCCTTAGGCATCTTTTAGGTGTCGCACTTAAGGCGGAGCACGCGTGCCTATTCTCACTCCCCTTCACGCTGCGGAGTCTTGGTGTGACCGCGATCTCTTTTGCGCGTGGGAAGTTTGAGATCTCCTCCTTACACATGGACTTGGGTGCGACCTCAAGTTCTCTTTGTGTGGGGAGTTTATTGCTCCTGCACTCCTCTTTGCAGGGAGTCGGGTGCGACCACGAACTCTCATTGCATGGGAGGCTTGTTTTATGGAGCGTAGGAGCGCATTGGCAATGTTTTTTATTTATATTTTTTGGTGAGTGGGATCGTGTCCGCCGGCTTCATCACTAACTTTTTATTTTGAAGTTGTCTGAGCTCGGCATGGATCACGTGTTCCCATTGCGGCTTATTATTCGCCAGGGATTCCTCCGCCTTTTTTATGGCTTTGGAACTCGTCCGACTTCCGCCGTATTTTATTGAGATCGTTAGGTGTGGACTCCCCTTGTTTCTTTGGGTTTGTCCTCCCTGCCGATTCTTTTTGTTTTTGGCTCTTTTCCCACTCGCGCGTTCGTCTCTCGCTCTTCCAGGTGTAGGGTACGCTTATGCGTCCTTACAAGGCTATTAGGGATTTTTGTCCCACGCCCTTGGTTCCTGGATTTATTGCCGCCAACTCCGTGCTCAATGGCTTCCGGTGTCAGCTCATAAGAGCAGAGTCGTTTGCGCTTGTGAGTATATTTTCGCCTTCAGGCACGATGTCTAACTTGGCTCGTTTTCGGCGGCGTCGTTGGCGCTTTCTTTATGCGCGTACAATTCTCTTCACGGCTCTCGTTCTCGGCTCAACGGTTAGGCACGTATGTTCGTACTCGATGACCGTCTTGCGCGCTCTCTTTCTCCCGCTCCCCTTCGCGCGTGGGGGTGTCGATTACGAAAGTGTTTTGTTGCTTTGCCGTGTGGATTGCGGTTGCGAGAGGTAAGTTATTGTTATTTGACTTTGATGCATCCTTTTAGCTGACGTGTTGCCTCCGTGCAGAAAATGCAGTCGGGCGTAGGTATATTTTTGTATCACGTGAGCAAGCTTGTCTGCGTGGGGGGTTCTCCCATTTGGTGCTGCGATCGACGCGTATACTGTGCATGGTGATTCCACGCACATGAAGGTAAGCAAAGTGGCTCTTTAATATTGGTTTGCCTTATGCTCTTCCTTCAGGAGGTATATCTGGATACTTTGCGTCTCTTCGTCATCAAACGTCGTCATCCACCAAGGGAAGAAGAGTTTGTTGTCGGTTAAAGGGAAAATGTGTATTTGCCCCATGTGAGTCGGCACATGTTTATTTTTGCGCATGACTTGTATTTGATGTTGTCGTTTGCCCGCTAGGATGTGCAGGCTGCGATAGCGTAGGTGTAGCCGAGGTCGACATACTGGATAGGGGCTTGCCCTGACTTAGGGGCTATCGACACTCGAGTTTGTAATTAGATGTAGATGTCGATAATGATAATATATTGATTTCTGAGGGCTATTAGGCCACCAGGGCCCATAACCTCTTAGGGATGGTGAGGCTGGTGTGATTCTTAGGATGAGAGAAGAAGCGGAGTGGGGGAGAGAAGGATCTCTGGACCCCCGGGACTACTTGGTCCCTTATGCGTGCAGCGAAGATTACATGACTACCTAGCGGATGCACCTGACTAATCCGTGGGAGTTACGTGCCGGATTGGGCTATTCCCAAAAGTACGCATTCTCACTCCTGGGTGTGGACAACTTGAAATCCAGTGATTTGCCTATATTTCACGTGAGAAGGCGCTAAGTGTCGCGGTCCGGTGTCACGTGAACCCTTTTGCGTGCCCTTTCGATCGCGCTGTTTTCTCAGGGTCAATCCCTCGTCGACTGTCTTTTGTGTCCTTACAGTAAGAACTGGCAGGATACTCAATCGCTACTGTACGTGCAAGTTTGGGCAACGAATATGGAGGTTTTAAGTTGTTGTGCCTGCCAGTGGTCGTGCCATAATTAATTTACGGCTACTGTATATTCTTCCCACTCACGGCGTGCAGTGGCCATGGGTCAGCCGCCAGTGGCACCACAATCCGAACCTGCGCGCCTACTGCGCATGTGTGGGTTATGCCAACAGGGGCTTGAGTATGTCTTGAACACCCTCTCGCCTTACGAAGTCAGTAAGTTAGTGTCGACATTTCATTACGTCAGTCACGGTTGCTCGGATCTGATGAGGGCTTTTTGGGGGCGTAACCACCACCATAGTGTTGCCGCGGTCCAATGCAAGCCAATGCAAGTCGGTAACTTGGTTTCAGCTTGCACCGCCAAGCTGACACCGGTGTGACTTACAAGCTCGGGGATCGCGGGCTAGTTTTCCAGCCAATGAAAATGATTCGATTTGAAACCTTCTCACGGTAGAGTTGCTCGTCTGAATCGTCTCGTTTTCGTTTAAGGATGTAGAAGACACTTTTTTTAACTGAGGATAGTATATACAATGACTAGTAGAAGACTATTGTTGCCGAGCACTGTCCATGTTTCGCAATAAATCTAATAGCTCGTCACATTTTGCTGAGGACACCAACTCATTGATAGCAGCTTCTGTGGCTTTCTCAATCGAGTAGTCTTCCTCATTCGCGATCCAGTGAGATGTGAAATCAAGACGTTTTTGTTTGTAGAGATGTTTTAACACTTGGAGGACTTCTAGCATGCTGGCGGATAGTAGACTTCTCCGCATGATGCCAGTCTCTTTACTTGATGAGAAGGCGCGTTCACAAGGAACAGAGTAGGCCTGTATTGGCAAGATGTCGAGTGCTACTTTGAAGGTGAGTGGAAAGACCCTTTCCGATTCCTGTTACGCAAGTTTAATGTATACACAAACGGACATTCAGTTAAACTTACATCCCAATGGCTGACGAGATCCAACGTAACATTTTCCGGAATAAGAGGTTCTTCCTTGTACCGGTGAAGTTCATTGCGAACCGTACAAAGATCGCGAGTATGCTCTTCGACCTCTAGGGCTGCTTTCTCAGCTTTAGTGAGTGTAGTAGCCGGGATGGGGAGGGCTGTATTATTGGACAAAATCGGCGTCAGTGGCATACTTCCAGATGCTGGCGTTGTTGGCATTGTTGGTGCCGGTGTGTTGGAAGAAGATCGGGATAAAGAGGGCAATGTGACACTGCGTCTTGCAGTGCCTACGCTTGTAAGGTGTGCGAGACCTCGAGCCTGTGCTTGCACAGCACTTGTTCGCGACGACATTGGAACAGTAGATTGGACAGTTGGACATGTTTGCAGACTCGGAGTAGCTGTATTTGTAATCCATCTAGCACGGCAGTGAGAAAGCATCTGAGAATAATAAATGGTCAATGCGTTGACTCGACGGAGTGAAATCAGACAAATCCGATACTTACAGCCTCTTCCATCCATTTCTCTGCATCTGCAGCCTCAGTTGCCGACCAATGCTCTTCGATCCACTTGAATTTGGTCCTCGGGTTGATAACTGCTTATGGGAGGTGGTTAGTGGAGAGTCGTGTTGTTTTTACGTTTTCGACGGTTTGAAGGGGAAGGAACTCCCTGTGTAGCGGGAGGTATAACGTTGGGTGGAGGCTGATAGTGATGGATGTGAGATGGCGGATTTGGCGAGTGGGGGTTATTGTACAGCGTCCGCGGGAATAACGTGTAGCCTTGAGCGCCATGAAGATTGCGGGGGTCACGAAATTCGTTGGATTCATGAGGGGCATGATGGAAAGTTGAAGGATACTGAGGGAATGTGAATCGCGAGGGTGTTGAGGGGTTAGCAAACCGAGTTGATGGTCCGGGATAAGGATGGCCTAGCCACGGCGGCCTTGGTATCTGAGACCGTGATGGTGAGCAATTGTAGCCACCAGAGCCATTCGGGTCTGGAGATACGCAAAGAAGGAGGGTCATCCATGTGTATCAGACATGAATAGTCGGCACTTGACTCACACTGGGACATTTTGAATCAGAGTCAGTATTGTGTGTTGCGATTACGAAAAGGCATTCTGACATTCTGACAGGTGACAACGACATGACCGTACTCTAAGCGTGTGGGAAAGTTTGTAACTACAACTTGTGAGTCACACCGGTGTTAACTTGGCGGTGCAAGTTACTACAAGTTACGTGATTTGCAAGCCAAGTTCAAGTCACACCGGTGTCAACTTAACTTGCAGCAACACTACACCACCATGGGCGGTTTTCCCACGCAGGGCAAGGAGGAATACCACACACGCCCCGTTACACCGTGTGTCGCCTCGGGAAGTCGCGAAGAATCTTCACACGCACAGTCATGTGATCAAGCCACCATCGACAGCAGCTGGATGGTTCGTAATGCAAACATGTGTTCAAGCCACCATTGACAGCAGCTGGATGATACGTAGTGCAAACAGGACAGTAGTACTCGGTATGAGAAGATCGTGGCAACTACATCCGACAGGAAAGGACATCCACCGGATCCTTTATCGAGCATTCTCGTGAAGGCAATTGCGGTACTAGTGATGTGGAATTGTCATACCATGTGTCGTGCCAGTGATGCCAAGTGAAACCAGACGATAATAAACCCAAAGGCTTACTGACAAAGATCGGCGAACGATACATATCGAGGACTTTGAATAGCGTTCTTTTGTACAGGAGCATCACTGCCGTTTCAAGTTGACGTTGTCACGTTGGGGGCCCTTCGACTAATGGACTGCACATGTCCCGGGTCCTGGGACCAATCTACAGAACAGCACTCCGTCCGTATTACATATATTCTCCCTTGCTGGTCTTCCCTGTTAGGTTAACTATTTATTCTCTTTCCCTACACAGAAATTAGCATGCCCGCAATTATCGATGTTAGAGCCTCATTGGGAACCATACTCATTGGTTGCTTCTTTTCCGTCGCGTGCGTATCTCATCCTCACTTGCTCCGCTCCACTACGAACCTGGGTTCATGTTACGCAGACTCTCCGGAATTGTGGCCTTTCAGGCATGCATCTACTTTCGGGCGTACCCAAATGACAGGCCAATGAACAAAGTTATGGTGCGTCATTGCCACCTTTAAATACACGGAATACTACATGACTCACTTTCCGTAGGTCGCTGTGGTCTGGTAAGCAATGAAATATGCGTCCAAGCTACTTGGCATGCTAAACGTCATCCTTTCCTGAAAATGCAGGATACTGGATCTCTGTCACACTTTTTTCATGTGCACTTCTGTCTGGGTCTATCTCATTGCAAACTTTGGGAACGTGGAGGCGCAAGTTCAGGGAAATGTTCCAACGTAAGCCCCAACCACTTTACATGCCCACCATCTACTATCTAACTCCCATGGAACGCAGATCCATTTCAGTGCGTAGTCTATCTTGAAAGGCCTCGTGTACCTCTTCTGACAGCCTGCCAACAGTTAAGCATAATAGTCACAGTATGTCCGGCATTTGTTCTATTTGAGTACTGATCAACTCGCTGATATCTATCCAAGTCATTTGTAACGCTTATCACACATCTGTGAGTGGGAGTAACTACTAATGATCACCTCATGAAATGACTCTTACTAACCCAACACAGATTCTTCTTGCGAAGGTTGTGGTACCGTGAGTCACTTTCCTCCTACGACGTTGCTAAATCAGGTTTAATCATGAAGCTCTTAGTGAGTAACAATAACTGGTTCATCATCGGCCCCACGGTAAGATCCCTACAGTTTTTTTATATCTCCCATGGCTGACTTCAGTCTTAGACGGTCCTGGCGATCAGTGGTGTAGGTTAGTCGAAGACGCATCTACTGTATATTACACTGCAGATTTAACTGACCACGAATTAACTACGAACAGTCTCTGCTATAGGTATGCTGTATTCTCGAATTTGTACGAGCGTACATCTGACCACTATCGGTCTGATATAGTCACATCCGCTTTTCTGTGAGTTGAGGAGCACTGTTCATATATTCCGGAGTAGCTAACAGCGTATAGGATTCATCTCAAAACACTCCCTGCCTTTTCTGCCAAGTACAGCGTACGTTCACTTTACTTTCTATATGTTTTTGTCTATCTCACAGTAAGTGCAGTACATGTTCACGCTCGGACTTGCAATTTCATCCACGGTCGATGTGATAATCACCATTGGAATGTGTTACTACCTACATGAGAGTCGACGAGGCTTTGGAACGTGAGTATTCTTCGGAGCTTCGCAGTCTTCACGAGATACAACGTTAATAACATTCACATTCCAGAATGGACGAAGTTATAGACTCGATCATCGTCTATACAATTAACAATGGCACGCTCACTTGGTAGGCACCCGTATATGTTTGTCAAGGTGTAGATGCTCATGTCTGTGTTCTTTCTGCAGCCTTTCGACCATCGCGTCAATGATTCTCGTATGCTACATATCTACGCGTTCTATTCCCGGGTATTTACTCTTCCGACAGTGGTTCACCTCGAGGGAAGATCTCACTTTCATGGCGCTTCATTTCGTCATCACCAAGAGTAAGGTTCCCAATTTCAGTCGCATCTGAGCTTTGATCTGGCTAAACGCATTTTCGGTAGTGTATGCAAACTCTCTCTTTGCAACGTGGGTTAACTTTGATTTCGCGGGTTTATGGTTTATGATTAGTATCAACTAAATGTTACCTAGGCTCAACATGCGGCGTAAATTCTGTCAGCGGGGAAAAGCCTCTGTGCTAGAGAGACCTGCGCTAGAGAGACCAGGCTAGTGAAAATTACTACTAAGCTATTCAAATTCGTATTATCGTCGCTAGCTTACCTCGCGAATCTATCATAGAATATCTTATTTTTTCCACTCGCAATTCTTAATAATGCCCAATAAACGAGGGCTATATTCCCTTGGCATTGCAATGCCAAATTGCATAAGTCGAGGATCAGAAACGGAAACGAGGAAGTAGTGAAGCGCCGAGAGTCTAAGGACACTCACTCAGCGGGGCGACGGCATCGACATTAGTCTTTTTCTCGCATGGTTAATCCGCGAGGAGAACATTCCTCTTGGGGTCATCGATCGAGATGGGAAGCAACCAGGAGGTATCGCTCTCGTAGCGTGGTCGCTCGCTCAAACCCCATTAACGGGTTTCCTCACGCACGCCGACTTCTCTTCCGACCGACGCTCTCAGAGTTCTCGACCCCTGTCTCCGTGCGTACTGCATCTTCGGTTAGCACACGAATTCCAGTCCGCCCCAGCCGCCGCCCTGCAACATTCATCCCCGGCTATCTCGCCAGAAGCGCCGCACGGCTCATTCCGACTTGTCCGACGCTCAGCAAGTACCACCCCGAAGAACGCGTCCCAACTCCCGCGCTTCTACTCCTGGGTGTATTTCGCTCGTAGGACGCGCGACCCAACGCTGCTCGATATACCGCCCCCCTGCTTTATCCCGCACCCCAACGTGCTCGTCCAGCAACGCTCGACGTGATCGCCCCTGGCATCGCTTGAGGCAGTCTCGTGGCCCAGTCCGATCCAGGGCCCCGAGGCACTCCACCAACTCGGCGTCGTAATCGAACAAATGCGACGCATATTGCTGGATAAGGATGTGGGGGGCGGAAGCGTGTTACCGCCGTGCAAGGTCGTCGTCATTTGGGGCGAGAACACCCTATGGGAGATGGTGGGCGCGGTGTGGGCCGTAGAAAAAGTATATGAGGAACGCGAGACAGTTGGGCAGGTGGGGCGCACGCTCGAAGTCGTGGAGATGCCTCAGCTGGTGCCAATTATTTCGTGCGTCTTCTTCCTTTTCCTTGGTTTACTCTTTTCGACTGCATTGAAAAGGACATGTATGTATAGCCCCATTGGTGTGATGAACCTGAGGCGATGATTCGTTTTTTTATTGTCTGTTGTGTAGGGGTAGCATGAGCAGCAGATCTCTACTCAAGATTTAAGGTGCACTACGTGGTTCTTCCATTAGACTCTGACGGTATTGCCGAATTGTAGCAGATGCTGGCACCTGTGTCGCAACTCTCTAAGCCTAGTCATGCCTTGCTCGAGCTTCATCTCGCTCCGTCTTTTATCTAGGGGCTTTTCCCTACCTTTTCCGTGTGGGCTGAGACAACCGGCCGCGTGATGTGTCAGACGATACCTCACCCCCACACGGATACCCGGCCCGGGAACAAAATCACTAATTTCCTTTCCGGGTACGATTCGGGCCCAAAGTCAACGTCAAAGTCAACACAAGCAGCGTTCCCCGACAAGCTCCGCATCTTCGAGGACTGCTGTACCGTGCTTGATAAAGCATTCTCGGTCCTGGAAGATTCACAGGAAGTGGACTGGCGTGCACCAGAATTCGGCTCGCTGTCAAACCACTTCGAATCATTCATCAATCATTGTTTCCAAGGCGCATTCATGAGTCGGGCGACCAGCTTCCGCGTCGGTATTATCAAGGCTCGATTTTGCAAAGCCCTTCTAGCTCAGTTTTGGGACGACATCGACCGCGAAGGCACTGTATCCTTGCGATCGCAATGGGATGTTGCCTCTCTCGCGAGACTTGTCTGCCATTTGGGTTTACGGGACAAAGAGGATGCAGATTTCTGGGATTCCTACGTCAATGGGGGCCATATTAGAGCAGATTTTACGGCCAAAGCCCTTGGAATGATCGACATGGCCGCGAGGGATGGTCCGCTATTGATCTTTTGCCAATTAGCACATTTGGCTGCAACGGCAGCACCACTCAATCAATCCGGACTGGAACCCAAGGATATAGAGAAAGTGTGGGAGCTACAGATGGAAGCGATCGAGGGCAAGCGTCTACCCTTGAATCGCGCCTCCGACATAGTTTGGAAAGCACTTGGTCAACTGCGAGAACTGGTGAACGAACTCCGTGGAAAAAATGTTGGCAAGGATAGAAAAATCTTGGAGCGCTTGCTTAGGATGATCGACAAAGTCTTTAATCTTCGCTCTTCTGGCTCAACGGACTCTGGTCAAAGCGAACCTGTCGAGGGACGACTTTGTTTCGACTCGAGCTCCACCGCGGTCAATGGAGGACCGTCTAGTGATATACGGACAAGCGAAGGCGAAGACAACTTTGGACGTGCGTGTGAGCTCATTATTAATCCCATAGAGCGTCTATTGACTTGCAGCCAGAATCGAGTTCCCACAGCCTTTCATCTTTCCACAGCACAGTGCACAGTGCAAGTGACCCCTGGGGTCGGGATCGTGCGTCGATCCTTAGGTACTTTCCTATCGACGATTCCTCATGTGATCCCTGGGCCCCATTTCCAATACATGGGCACTAGTCAACGCCGCATCTACACTTCTACGAGACGCACTGCTTAAGCGTCTATTGCTACCAGGCCGAGCGTTTTAACTCGGGCAAGTACTAGTGCATTATACACTACTACGTGTAGAGATGCTCCCACCGTTCTTCAGAGTCCCGCGATTCATATATGTCCTCCGACCTCAGCGACGAAGGTCTATTATGCACATCTCCTACCTTTGAAGAAGAAGGGTGAATCCTCCAAATTGTCCGTGAACGGTATATCAAATAGTAGTATGTCATACTGGCATATTTCTTGGCACAAACACTTATTCTCCTTCTGTTGGACTTCCGCTGAAGGCATTCGGGTGGTGACAAGATCAAACATTTTGTGTTTTCGGCATAGATATCCTACAATTGTTGATGGCGCGGCATGTGTCTCATTCAACGTACATTGTTCTCTTCAAGCTCTCCTCGCATTTTGTTCGACAGATACCGTACCATTACTAGTTACCGATTGGTCTGCGGAATGTAGCTTTATATGTAGCGAAAGTGTATTTTTGAGACTGTGATTGACAGGTTTCATGGATTGTCAATTTCTACTACAGTAGTACGTGACTTCCATGTTTCAATTACGTATTGAGTTGCCACCGTGACTCGATACTACTGTCCTTTTTCTCGACCGAGTCTGGTTGTGTCGGCAGCATGGTCATCTTTGGGCTTCATTCGGCTGTCGCAGAAGGTAAAAGGAGTAAATGGGGGCACCAGTTTACTGTATCTAGCGCACCCGCGAGGAGATGTATTCAGGAAGGAAATTTACTTTGGGGTATACAGGGTTCTAAGAGGGCGGAGAGAGGCGAACGGGCGAGACACACGCCTCCTGGTGCGGCCAGGAAACCAGGAGGGGCCTGCGAGCTGCACAGGTCAGCGGGAGCAGTGAGCACCACTCTCGCGCAGCGCGGCTTTACTTGGAAACAAAGCTGAGCCTGGAGGAAGAGGAAACGGGGTGGAAGTGGGTGAGAAAGATAGAAGAAGGACGACGGGCGTCGACATGCAGAGGTGGCGGGTGGTACTGTATCAACGAGTGACTCGCCGATTATTGTCAGTTACGGTATTATTTATGCGTAATCGGGACTCGGGAGAAGAAGGATAGTACTACACTACGATAGTGTGCGCCGGTGCGGTCAACATGGGACGAGACGGATAAATTGTAGTATTCAAGGGTTCGTACACGACCCAAGGCTTGCGTGGGGACACTGGGGAGCGTCTGAGAAAAGAGGGTGTTCGCTTTTGTCGTGGTGTTCAATCAGAGTCGACTCAGTCGAGAAGCTCCGGCGCACGATCGGTACATGCCGGACGCACGTGCTACAATTGAATGGGGCGTTTATTCATTTTTTGGTTCGCATACTGTGGCATCACGGGGGCGTGAACGATAGTTGATGTATCAGATAGCGGCGGGTGGGTAAAAGATAGAACTCGAGAGCGGTCAGCAGAGACCACCCTCTAACGTAAGCTGCTCTCACCGTCTCACGCTAGATCACCACACACATCTTTCGCCAGGTCGTAAACGAACAGGAACGAGGGAACCAAGACCACTCCAACCAAGTCGCACGCACGACCCTGACCACGGGGATACCTGGGCGTCGTGCGTTGGTGGGGCTGTACCCTTTTGCAGGATATCGGTTGGTGTACCTATCACCTATGGGACGCATGTACAGCTTTGTTAGAAAGAGGAAATTCTGCTCTCGAGCCCTGGGACAGAGCTCTCTGGCAGCACCCAACAAAGACTGCGCCGGGCCTCGCAACTACCAATGAATCACTGGGCCTGGCATCGCGCGCAGCAAGTTCAAGCATCTGTGTATGGCCAGGCACAAACTCAGGAGTTATGTACTACTGTACTTACGGCCTCGCAGCAAGGGTCCAGACTTGTCCCAGCATTATCCTTCACGCCCGCTTATCCCCTTCTGATAGCGAACTCGTGGTCTTAAAATGGGCGCTGACTAGGAGGCTAGGCATCAGATGGCCGCTACTAGACAGAGCAAGCGCCTGGCCTCTGTCATTGTCCGCCAGTGGCACTGGCAGTCTCGGATCTCAATCGGTAAACTCCAGTCTCGTGTCCAGACGTTCAAACTCAGACATGAGGATAAGGGATCGGAAATACTTTTGCAGTAGCTGAGTGGAATGGAAGCAGTTGCATGGGATCTCAAACGCTCTATATGGCAAAGTGCGTTCTGACTTAGCGCGCTGTGTTCAATGCAAATCGTACGTCCATTTTGTCAAAGAACTAGTTACAAAACTTGTCATTGGCAGAGCTCATACCGGTCTTGTCACAGGGAGATATCACTGGTGCTCTTTATGACATCGACTAGCGGCAGTCCTTGTCCTGGTTCAGCTAGTGGACCGTGGACCAGCGTAACTTAAGTTATAATAAGCGCGGGTCAATTTCCCCGTTCCTTAATCTGCCCTTTGGGGGCGCATATTTTCCCACAGATGGTCGTAGAAAGTTCCACTCAAAGTAAGTTATGGTCAGTTACCTAGTTGAGCAAGGAAGAACCGGAAGAACCCACAACCCGAGAAACTGGAAATTTGGGGGCGCAAGCTCAGCGCAAGTTTATAACTGGCCGTCTTCGCTGATTCGAATCTGCGGCAGACCGTCACTCTCTTCACACCGATTCTCCCCTTCAGGCTTCAAGTGTGAATGTATCCCCCAAGAACATCCCAAGAGACGGACTCGGAGGCTCAACGTACTCAATCTCAGCGTACGGGTTAGTGTCATAACTCTGTTTCACCCCCAACGCAACCTCATGTTCTGCATATCCAGTTTCGAATTTTAGACGGCGGCACCCAAGATCAGATCGTCAGCACCCAGACGGAGATGACAACCGTACGCTTTGCTGGACAACAAAATTTCTCGTTCTGACTCAGCGTGATTGAAGGCCCTAAATATGCCCCTAAACATGGTGATACATCTGCCACATATTGGAAACTGTACGGGTTCGAGGCAAATACCTATGATAAGAACTTCGTCGAAAGTTTGATGGGTAATACAAACTCAATGGTTTTCCTGGTGAGAGGCGACCTACATCGCTGATTTTGAGTTCACATCGGAGTTTCTTACAAATGCCATGCAGAACACTTTATTCTCTGCCATTGTCGCAGCATTCATCATCGAAATATACAAGACGCTCTCCCCCACCAATAGTCAGCCGACCGTGACTATACCCCTAAGTTCCGCCATTCGCATCAATATCGTGCTGTTTCTCAGCTTCTTCCTGAGCATGGTGAGCGCAGTGGCATGCGCTCTTATCCAGCAATGGTGTTATGAATACTTGAAATTTGCCTATCCCCGGGCGGCCCTGCATGAGAGTGGACGTGTACGAACTTATTTATTTCAAGGCCTTAACGTATTCCCGATGAGGAGGTTCATGTACGGGACACACGCACTCTTGCACATCTCGGTTATCATGTTTTTTTGGGCCATCGGCGAGTTCTTCTACAACGTCAATCACATCTTTGGCCTCGTCATCCGCTACGCCCTCGCCATGTCAGCGGTAATCTATGCGCTCCTTAGCATCTCTCCCCTGTTCTTCAGTAACTCCCCTTACAACACGCCGATGACCCCTTTACTCCGCGCAGCATCCATCATCCTCCGCATCATCTTTCGGCTCCCGTGGTGGTTCCCACAGTGGCTCCGTGGCGAACCTTTTGACCTAACGGGGCTTCAGTACTACAAAGGCATCCACTTTGACACTGCGCATTTATTGTCGATCGAGGCGGAGAAGCGGGCGGAGAAGCTTGAGCCCCATGCCATGGAATGGCTTTTTACAGAAAATGACTTCAGCGACAGCGACATGGACAAGTTCTTGGAGTCTCTTCCAGGATACATCTCGTCGCATCACACCAAAAGGGATCTGTTATATGAGTATCTAACTGCCGACCACGTTTTAACTCGTATCAAGGGGCATTTCATCACGTGCGCAACGTCGGTAGAGCTTTCTGAAGAAGCAAGCATCGCTCGCGTGTCCTGCTGTGTCCAGGCCCTCCGGCTCATATTCGAGAACAGTCGGGAGCGAAACAGAAGCTCTCCTGTGCAGGACGAGGATCTACAGTTCCAACAAGAATACATTCAGAATATTATCGTCGATTTTCAAACCCTATGTGATGCGGAGGATCCAACGATGGCCCTGCGCGCATCTTGCATTAGAGGCCTAGCTGTCCATGGCCTCTTGTCCCAGCTCGTCCCATCGGTTAGCGAGGACAGTTCGCACTTCCCCGTGTCTCTTATTCCCCTCCATAACCTCTTTTTCCTGAACAACAATGCGGACACCGTACGGGGGCCTGACGAGAGCAAGAGGATGCGGAAGAGCCTTCTGCGCGACGGACCGCTTGCCAATCTGACAATGCTAGCAAAGGCTGTTCGTAAGAGAGAACATGCTCCGTTCTCGAGCCTTTCCTTCTGCTGGAAGACTTTCAACATACTCCTGACCCAGTTTGTGACTATTCACTCCGACGCAAGCTCCGACCAACCCCCTCCGAGTCCCGCACAGAGTGACTTTGATAACCTGTACAAGGGTATCCACCAGTATGTCCATAATGAGGAAATGGGGTTCCGCATGACCCCACTCCTCGAAATCCTAGACATTGTTGACCGGGGACGACGGCTCTTAATGGTGTTCTCAGGCCGCCCCAAGTATCACAGCAGAGCCACCGTCGTGTTTGGGAAGGAGTATCTTCGGAACGGCGATCTTCTGGAGGCCTTTGCGCATTGTCTCCCGGACTTCATTGCGAACAACTCTCCCAACGTATGCATGGATTTCATGGAAAAGGTTGTCTGTCGTGATGGTCTATGGTCCAATCTACAGATGATTCTCTCGATCACCCAGAGATCAACCAGCTCCACCTCTGACAAATTTCGCGTCTTTGAGTGCTGTTGTCACGTACTCGATGTAGCGTTTTCGATCCTGGAAGATTCACCGAAAGTGGATTGGCGTGCACCCGAATTTGGGTCGCTATGGCAGCATTTCGAGTCATTTATTACCCATGGCTTTCAAGGTGCATTTATAGGTCGGGCGACCAGCTTCCGCATCGGTATTATCAAGGCTCGATTTTGCAAGGTCCTTCTCGCTCAGTTTTGGGACGACATCATCTGCAAAAACGTCTTATCCTTTCGATCACAGTGGGACGTTGCTTCTCTCGCAAAACTAATCTACTATCTCGGTTTACGGCATGAAGACCGTGACGATGCCGAATTCTGGAACTCTTACTTCAATGGGGGCCATATTGGGGCAGAGTTCACGGCCAAAGCCGTCAAAATGGTCGACATAATCGCGAGCGATGGGCCTTTATCGATCTTTTGTCAATTAGGACATTTGGCTACATCGACAATACCATCCCATCACTCTGGCCTAGAACGCAAGGATATTGAGAAGGTTTTAGAGCTTCAGGACAAATTGATGGTGGACCAACGACTGCCCTTGAACGGCGCCTCCGATACAGTTCAGAAAGACTTAGATCAACTGCGAAAACAGGTGAAAGATCTCTGTGGCACGACCTCTGGTGGCATTGGCGACACACGGAATGCTGATAACGCTGGAGAAGAAGGAGAATCATTGCAGCTCCTGCTTCGGAGGATCGATCATGTTAGTAGTCTTCGCGTTACTCGTTCAGAGGGCCTTGGCCATAGCGGGCATGCCGAGGAACGACCTAGTGCCGTCTCCCAGCGGTCTGAAGTCAATGGAGGATCATCTAGTAGTACACCGATCACTGAGACCAGCGAGGGCGAGAACGGGTTTGAACGTGCGACTTATTTATTGATTCCTAGAGCATCTATTAACTTGCAGCCAGAGTCGGACTCCCACACCCTTTCATCTTCTAAAAGCACCCTTCAAAGCACCCTCCATGTTGGGACCATTGATACAAAACCCATCTTCAGGTCTAAGGGACCGATTGGTTCAGGGTCTCCTGTTTCCAGGCAGAACCCTCAATCTGTAACATCCGGGCCGCGTAGAAATGCGCTCATCGCCCTTGCGAACCCTATAATCAGTCTTCTACCTCATGCCTCAGTGACGAAGGCCAATTAGGCACACTTCCTGTGAAGGTGAATTTTCTCGTCCTCCGAGTCGTCGCCGGTGAATGACATGTCTGACAATAGGTCTTTTTGCCAGTGGGTTGGCTCTGACACTCGTAGGCTTCCGTTGAAGGCGTTCGGGCGGGGCGCCTGGGAAACCTTTGTGGTGTTCGCAGCGTGAGTAACTTATGATATACTGTTAGAGGGTGACTGAGCACGTCCGCTCGGTCGAGTAGGTAGTATAGTACATGTATGTACGATAGGGGGACACATTGTATTGCATCCGCAATATTCCTTGACCTCAGACGCCTATCAGCATCTCCCCGAGGCATCACACCTCACTATCGCTTCATATACCATCATCGACCTTTACTTTTTCATTATTTCAACTAACTTACCTTGAAGCATGTCAGCGTTACGATCACGTGATAGTTGCGCGCTGGAATCGCCGTGTGAACTCCGCAATGAATATTAACCTGTTAAGTTACTATCGTAGTAGAGTACTACAGTACTGTTACACTTACAACAAGCAACACGCGACGACAGCAGGAGCAGGCGGGAAAACTTGAAAGGGAGGGTACTGTAACGTACTCCTGCCAAACCCTTCCCAGGACTACTGTACCCGAAGTACCCAAGAGCTCGGCTGCCTCGTCTTCCGACGGTCCGACCTGAAGGCCAACCTACTCGTTCCCTCGTCCCCTGGTTGGTTCAGTTTCCTTGATCCACTTCCTATTACCTCTGATCCCGTTGTTTCCCAATTGACATACTTTATAAGACGCGACGGGCTCCGCCTCAGATCGAGCTTTCTTGTGCAACATCCTCTCAATGTGAATCCTGTGTAATCACATGAAGCCCATCCCTATAACTTAGGGCCCACCTTTACGCAACATCTGAACGTTGGAGGTCTCGAAGGGATTGACGGAAACGGGAAGAGGTGGTGTCAGTAGGGGTAAACGAAAGGCGACAGGGAAAGAAGATAGGTTTAAAGCTGCGAGAGCCATTATAGATTGGTGGGGTTGGAGGCGATTCTCCGAATCGAAAGCTTAGGTACGTCTCGTTCACTTCTCTATCATGCATTTGTTGAGTATGACGTAGATACTTCCGTGACCAGCCACTATTACTGTGACCAGTACCCCCGGGCCATCATCTGTTGATTCGGAGACTAGTTGGAGAAGTCCTTCTCCTACCTTCAGATACTCGAGGGTTAACAATACACCCATTTCCCCCTCGCGCATTGCTCATCATTTGCCGGGTCTTCTCCTTGAATATTCTCTCACAGTCACGCTACTTTGCTGTAATCTGGAGCCGGAACAAAATTTGTCACGCTTGTGAGCAAGCTTGTACGCTTGCCTCTTTTCTGTTCATAATTTTGTTCGCTGACACATTTACGACTCCAGGGTGATACAGAGAGCCCCATATGCCCCAGAACGTCATTCTGCCTCCTTCACATTCTATAGGAGCACTGAACTAATCATCATCTAAAAAATACGACACCAATTGTACGACCGACTTCACAGATGTCCTCCTCTACGGCTTTCCATCCTCAGAGAAACAGACTCATCTGGTTCTCGAAGTATCCAAAGTCGGCACCAATACGGGATAAGAACGTACGGCATGCGCATGCATAGTACTACGCACCTATCACATTCAATCAGATCGTCCTGTCTACATCTGCCGCTAACCGTGCTACAGTGCTAGTCATTTATCTCCAGCTCTTCCGCGAGGCTGTTGGTGAGCGGGAGCCTATACCGCGGATGATCTAACTTCTACAAAGGAAGCAATTCAAGACAAGGGAAAAGAGCTACGGGGGAACTGTGCCTTGCCGTACACACACATAGGTTGGACGTGAGAGCTTACTCTTGTTCCTTCACCTGCCTGTGGGGCGCACACTCATGTGTGAACCCTCAGGAAGTACTGACAACTCGGGGCCTGCCTCGCGGGCCGCCTCGTTCTCGAATACCATATAGAAGCCAGAGGCAATATAACTGCGCAAGAACTGCCTCGCCTCGTTTTCGAATACCACATAGAAGCTGCCGTGAGAATAAGATGCACCACAAGCACGCAGCGATTCGGGCGCCGACGAAATGCTCTCGAGGAGTTCTCGAGACTGACTAGAGATGTCAGTTTTTTAAAACTTCATTACCTTGTCTGCCCGATCAACTGGACGAGAAAGAGGGCGACCGCTGGTCGATGTCATAAAGAGCCCCGGTGATACTGTACCCCGCCGTATTCAGACCGGTGTGAGACATGAATGCGTGAGTTGCCAGTGGGGGGCGTGGTAAAACTACCAATTTTTAGGGCTGTGTTCGATGACAGGTGAATCGAGGTGAAGAGAAAAAGCGGGTTTCGCCGAGCAAAGTGTTTCGAAACCGCGGGCCCACGGCTAGGCAAGCACGTTTATTTCAGTTCGAGGTTGAAGAAATGAAACAGGGACTGCCTTCATCCGGGCAAATCTCTCTGGAAACCAATCCGAAACATCCAAAGAGGCAGCATGATTCTTGCCAGTGGTCGATCGACCTTTAACAAGGGCTTTTCGGACCCGGCAGGCAGTGATAACGAGAATGGAAAACGCACTCAACAACTGCGCAAGAACGGCACAAGTTCGGTTGTCGTGTCCCCGCTTCCCACGCGGAGGGTCGATTATAGCGTCCGTTCAACACACTAATACATGCCGATTCTGCCCTTTAAGTGTTAAGTGGTCTCCCTCTTGGTGAACATATCCCCCAGCATAATGCCAAGATCTCAAGACGTAGAGGCCCAAGCCCCTAGGCCAGGTCAGTTACAAATATATGTTCGCTTTACCCCAGACTCAGCCTCATATTCTGCATCTCAGTCCGGAACTCAGGACGAAGGAAGCTACGGCGCCCAGGTTCAAATTATCGGTGCCAAGACACAGTTGCAGAAAAGAATCCCCATCGTACGCTCTCACTGGCTAAAGATATTTCTCTTTCTGACTCGGAGTGAATAAAGGCCCTAAATATGCTCCAAAGCATGGTGACACATCCGCGACATACTGGAACCTGTACGGGTCAGAAGCAGAGATCAATGACAAGAACCTCGTCGATAGCCTAATGGATAATACAAGCTCAATGGTTCTCCTGGTGAGAGCCTGGCGACTCCCATCGCTGATTTCACGTTTACATCACGTCGCTTACGATTACCTTACAGAACACCTTGTTCTCTTCCATCATCGCATCATTCATCATCGAAATATACAAGACGCTCCTCCCCAGTAATAGCCAACAGACCGCGGATAGTCCCCCAAGTAGCGCCGTTCGCTTCAATATCGTGTTGTTTCTCAGCTTCTTCCTGAGCCTTATGAGCGCAGTGGCATGTGCTTTTATCCAGCAATGGTGTTATGAATACAAGAAGTTCGCCTATCCCCGGACAGCTCCGCACGAGCGTGGGCGTGTCCGAACTTATTTATTCCAAGGCCTCGAGGAATTCCACATGACAAAGTTCATGTACGGGACGCACGTGCTCTTGCACACATCGGTCTTCCTGTTTTTTTGGGCAATCAGCGATTTCTTCTACACCGTCCATCATCAATTTGGTACCGTCACCCGTTACATCCTCGTTGCGTCGGTTATTGTCTATATGATCCTCAGCATCTCTCCCCTAATATTCGGTAACTCGCCTTATAATACGCCGATGACCCTTCTACTCCGTGCTGCTTGCATCATCCTCCGTATCATCATTCGCTTCCCATCGGGGTGCCTGCGGCGGATCCGTGGCCAGCCTTTCAAGCTAATAGGGCTAGAGTACTACAAGGGTATCCGCTTCGACAAAGTGCTGTTTCTCTCACTCGAGGCTGAGAAGCGGGCGGAGGTGATCGAGCCCTACGCCATGGAATGGCTCTTCACGAAGAATGACTTCAGCGACAACGATATGGACAAGTTTTTGGAGGGTCTTCCGGGATACATGTACTCGGACCACACCAAAAAGGATCAATTGGACGAGTATCTAACCTCCAACTACATTTTACGGCGTATCAAGGAGCATTACATAACGTGCGTAACGACGGTGGAGCTTTCTGATGAAGCAAGCATCGCTCGCGTGTCCGCCTGCGTCACGGCCCTCCGGCTCATATTCCAATACAGTCGCAAGTGCAAGGAAAAGTCATCCATACCAGGCAAACTTGAAGAGGAGTTACATTCACAGCGGAAGTACGATCAGGAGCTCATGGACGATTTCCAATTTTTTTGCGGCATAGGTGATCCAATGATCGCTCTGCGTGCCTCGTGCATTAGAGGACTTGCTGTCCAGAGCCTCCTGTCTCAGCTCGTCCCCCCGGATACTGGGACAACAGAAAGTCCACAGTTCCCTCTGTCCCTAATCCCCTTCTACAAGTTCTGTTTTCCAGACGACAGTACAAACACCATACAGCAGCTTGTCGATGGCCATACGCCAAGTGCCATGGAGATCACGAGGATGTGGAACAACTTTCTACACGACGGACCGCTCGCCAATCTAACAGCGCTCGCCCAAGCCGTTCGTAGAGGAGAACATGCTGCACCCTCTACTCTTTCCTTTTGTTGGAAGGTCCTTGACATACTCCTGATGCAACTTGCGACCATTCAATCCGAGGAGCCAACGCCTGCACAAAGCCACTTCGACGACCTTCATGGGAATGTCCGCGCTTACGTTCAAGCTGCTGAATGGGGCTTCCGCATCACGCCGCTCCTAAATATACTGGACGCTGTTGCCCGGGGACGGCGACTCTTAATGGTGTTCTCGGGGCACCCCAAGTATCACAGCAGAGCTGACGTCGTGTTCGGGAAGGATTATCTTCGGAACGGAGATTTTCTCGAAGCCTTCGCGCATTGTCTCCCAGATTTCATCGCGAACCATTCCCCAGAAGTATGCAGGGATCTCATGGAAAAGGTCGTCCGTGATGATGAGCTATGGACCAGTCTACAGGTGAATCTCTGGAATACCCAGAGGTCAGAAAGACCCACCCCTGACAAGCTCCGCGCCTTCGAGGACTGCTGTACCGTGCTCGATCTCGCGTTCTCTGTCCTAGAAGACTCACGGGAAGTGGACTGGCGTGCACCAGAATTCGGGTCATTATCACAGCACGTCGAGTCATTCATTACACATTGCTTCCAAGGCGCATTTTTTATGGGTCGGGCAGCCAGCTTCCGCGTCGGTATTATCAAGGCTCGATTCTGCAAGGCCCTTCTAGCTCAATTTAAGGACGACATCGACCGCGAAGGAACCGTATCTTTTCGATCACAGTGGGACATTGCCTCTCTCGCAAGACTGATCTGTTTTCTCGGCTTTCGCGATAAAGAAGATGCAGTGTTCTGGGATTCCTACGTCAATAGGGGCCATATTGGGGAAAAATTCACGGCTAAGGCTCTCGAAATGATCGACATAGCCGCGAGGGATGGTCCGCTATTGATCTTTTGCCAGTTAGGACATTTGGCCGTATCGGCGGTGCCACTCAACCAGTCCGGTCTGAAACCGAAGGAAATGGAGAACGTGTTGAAACTACAGATGAAAGTGATCGAGAACAAGCGTCTGCCTCTGAGGCGTGCCTCTGCTATAGTCTGGGAAGTATTAGGCCAACTGCGAGAACTAGTGAACACGCTCTGTGTCAAAAACACTGGCAAGGATAGAAAACAATTGAAGCGTTTGCTTCGGATGATCGACAAAGTCTCTCATATTCGCTCTTCTGGCTCCGAGTCAATGGACTCGGACTCTGGTCAAAGTGAACCTGCAGAAAATCGACGCAGTTTCGGCTCCGGCTCCACCGCAGTCAACGGAGGACCGTCTAGTGATACACAGACAAGCGAAAGCGAGGACGGATTTGGACGTGCGCGCTCTCTATTATTTTCTCGCGCTACTACTGACTTGCGGCCAGATTCGGGTTCCGAGTCTTCCGACAGCCTTCCATCTTTCCACAGCACAGTGCAAGTGACCCCTGGCCGTCATTGGCAGTGAACGATATGTCGAATGGTATGTCATACTTGGCGTATCTGTCGGCACTGACACTCATTCTCCTTCTGTCATGCTTTCGTCGAAGGCATCCGGGCGTGGACAGGATCAAACATTTCTCGCGCTTTCTGCGTAGATAATTGAACCCATATTTATAGATTACCGGGCATGTGTTTTGTTCAGCATGTATTATTCTCCTCAAGTTCTCCTCGCATTTCGTTCGCCAGAACTGTACCATAAGTTTCATGGATTGTCAATTTATGCGTCGTTTTCGTGTTTCTGCTGCATATTGAATTGCACGTACTATAGTGTTCGGCGGAATTGAAATTGCATGTAGAAGTTGAAATCAATTTTTCTTGAATTTAAATCACAGCATTTCTGCTCCGGACTTCTACGGGATATATTGTTATAGGTCTCTAGCATGTACATGTAAATTGGCTAAGGTGTGCTGTCTCAGGAATATATTGCGCGATGGTTACCGAGAATGAGAGTCAGTGATTTCTGTCAAAAATGGATCCTGCAGGTCCGAAATTGCACTGAATCACTCTGGAAAAATTCTGTCGTGATAATAATACATATATTAATGTGGTCCACTTTTATATTCATTACTGTGAGTTGTTGTGCTCATGCAGTGAGCAAGATGGTCCATGAGCGTGACAGACACATCCGAAGTTCAAGTGCCGCTCGGGCCGCTCGGGCCGCTCCAACAATGCTTCTGGATGCGCCACTGGTCACATGTCCACCTCTGGGTTGCCGCGTCTCGTTTGTCCCTTAGAAAATCGGCAACGCTTTTTGCCGTTCTCGGAGTTTGAAATTCTTCGTGACATTTCTGTGACAAAGACAGCCAGGACACTCCTTTGTCCATTGCATGAGCACAACCCCTCACAGCAATGAATGTAGTATTGGAGCACATTAATATATGTATTATGATCACGACAGAATTTTTTCAGAGTGATCCGGTGCAATTTCGGACCTGCAGGATCCATTTTTGACAGAAATCACTGACTCTCATTCTCGGTAACCATCGCGCAATATATTCCTGAGACAGCACACCTTAGCCAATTTACATGTACATGCTAGAGACCTATAACAATATATCCCGTAGAAGTCCGGAGCAGAAATGCTGTGATTTAAATTCAAGAAAAATCGATTTCAACTTTACATGCAATTTCAATTCCGCCGAACACTATAGTAAGTTACTAAGTTACTATCTGGTTGTGGCGGTTGCCGGTGTGTGGCGTGGTCAATTATATGATCACGTGAGCAGTGCGTTGCTTCATGCCGTCATGCTCTGTGATACAGTCAAACCAAACGGAGCGTTGAATCATCTGTCATACCAGGGACGAAAAATAGATGCACCATACTTCCCAACTTCTCACATCTCATACAGGTTACAAGCGGGGTATCACTGGAACCCTTTCTAACAGTCGGACAGGGGCGGACCTCCTACCGTTCAGTTAATGTGCACAAGACCGGCGCGATTTGGTCGCAAGTTTCGTTGTTATGGGCTGTGATCGGCCTTTGGGATGCCATAACATATTCTGCTATTATGGTGACGCACGCAGTCAGATGACTGGCCGTCTTTGGTGATTGGCAGCATCCTCCAGTCCCTTCATATGGCGTATTCTAGTGCCTGAGCAATACACCAGCAAACACAGATTTCTCCCTTTAAGTGGCGTCCAAGTATTTGTTGGCGAAAGTATCCTGCAACACAATGCTAAGGTAGAGAATCAAGGTTCGAATACAGGTCAGTGCCACATCATATCTGTCTGTACCATACGACGCAAGTTCATGCTCTGCATACAGTCTATCTGGTCATACCCATTATGATCCAGGATTGATGATCATATCGAATTCGAAAATAATACTGATTATCATTGAACATCCTCTTCGCGTCGAGCAAATCATGCCAGGTTGATTTGATCGCGATTCAATCATTCACCCCATGCTGGCATTGCGTGCACGCCGCCCAAGCGGGCTGTACGGTATATATCAATATATATTTTATTCTATAACTACTCAGGCTGGCTGTACTCTGAGCGTCGCTTCCGCTACTACTCACTGTCTCACAACTCTGCGAACCCTTCTTCGTCAAGAGTTTCGTCGTCATCAATGCCCCTCTTCGTCTTCGTCATTAAGGTCTTGGTCGTCGGCGACTCAGTCAGTCGTCCATGTTTCCCAAAATTTTTTGCTCACTGTTTCTGTCTTCGTCTTCGCCTTGGTCCTCGTCTTCCTCGTCTGCCCGTGCCCGGGTGATAACCCTCAGCGCCTTGGCCTGAAACTTCGAGAGGGATGAGAGGCGCTGCACAGCTTCATCGATATGTAAGCCTGTCTGTCCTTCAAAGACCTTGCCAAGTAAAACCAGGAATTCGTTGGGGATAAATGCAGGGTAACGGCCCGGGAGATCGAACTCCCAGCCACGCGTCACAACGATATCGAGAAGAATTTTTTGCGTTCCGAGGGAGTCTTTGTACTTGCTCCAATCAGACGTAATAGCCCGAAAAGTGCCCATATATAGCGTCGAGTGGGATTCTGGTGATGAAGATGTGGATAAGAGTTGCTGGAGGGCGAGGAAAAAGAGCTCGACCGTAAAGCCGAACCCGCTTCCATCACGCAGATCTTGCAAACGCCATAACTGTCGTTGTAATTCATCCCCCTGCCAACGCGACTCGGACTCGACGACGAATGTTTTCAGGTAATTGAACATATCTTGGTAGGCATTGACATCTCCTTGTCCCCCAAGAATATCGCGGAGTGTGGGAACAAGGCCGCACAGACTCTTGAGAGTCCGCCCCGGGCGTATAAATTGTACCTTACGAGGATCGTGGAACTGTTCGACAAAGTGGCTGAAACGGACGAATGTTGGATCGAGACCGTCGCGTATACCAGGAAATTGGGACATGATTTTAGCGATGGAAGATTGCGTGTCGAACATCCACCGATCGACGTCTTCAAGTCCGTCTGCTTCGACATTGATTTTCTCCAATTCTGAGATCTTAGATTCGTGGTCTCGAAGAATTTCTTTTGCTTCCGTCAAATTTTCTGTTCCGGACATCGCGTCGTATAACTTGTATAGACATTTCCTTGCGTTCTGAAGGGTCTTGTCAGCCTTTTGAGCACGTGTTACGGCTTGATTGTTGCTAGTATTATCTTTTTTGGCAAGCGAGGCAAGCGATGTCACCGCCTCACCTGCATTGGACCGTACATCCCAGTCGTCTTCCAAAATCTGTCGAATGGCCACAAGTGAAAGGCAGGACCAACGCATTACAAACGGCTGATCCATTCCTTTCTCCGACAATTCCCGTGTCTTTTCGAAGATGGCGATGTCTTCCAGCAGCTTCGTAATGTCTCCAAACCAGGCCAGTTTTGCGTTGGTGCAAAGTACAAGTGATGCAGTGGTCTCAATACACGCACGTGTACGTCTCTGCCATAAATCATCGTTTCCAAAAAGTCCACGGTTCTTGCAGGTCTCTAGGAAACGTGCGACACGTGAGCTGAGCTCGTGCACAATATCCTGTCCTTGGATATATGCAGTGACAGAGTGTGGATAAACGTTCGGCGAATGTGGTACGGGTGGGAGTGTCCGAGTCGTTGCATCAGAAAGGGGATGATGGGGAGTGAACTTCCTGACAAGGGGAATGATTGGCCTGAGGACGCTGCGGACGCTCTCAAAGCATGAAGGTTGAAGAACAAGTGGCATCGCTTGAGCAGTTGGAGCCGTCGTATCCATGAACGTTCCTATAACAGGTTCATTCTGGCTTCTGGCACCTGCCTTCTCTTCTATCGTATTGCCGACCTTCCTCCACACCTCTGCGCCCCAGTTTGTGTTGAAAGAGCCAGGTATTGTCATCAGAAACTGTTCCATTTCCGCATCTTCTGTCAGGTTGTCGACCAGCCATTGGATCGCCCGTACATCTCGACTCTTGCGCTCTTCTGTCCCTTCCATCGCCAGCTGCATCTGTCCCTGTGCCATGTCGGCGCTCACAGATTTCATTCCCCCATCGACCCCACGATCCTTGTATCTGCGGCCACGCAATTTCTGGAACAGGTACCAGAAAACACCAGAAAATGAGTTTTGATATGGCGATTGTGGATATAAGATCGGTGCAAATATTGTGAAGATATAAAACAGGGCAATGATGCCGATGGGAAGAACAGAACTTAAACCGACTGTTGTGTTGATACTTAGTAGAGAGTCCACAAGCCCTGCGAAGAATAGGAATAGAGAGAAGTGGAGGAGACCAGGTACAGCCTCCGCCACCACGGGCATGTACCATCCTTCGGATCCTTCATAAAGGTACTGGCGAAGTCGAGCACTCTTCAAAGGATCACTGTACTGTTGGAAGACATGCATATAATCGCGAACCCATTGTTGAACAAGGATCGCGAGGAGTGCTGCGAGAAGACTGAAGATGAGGGACATGAACCAGAAAACATTTATGCGTATGTCAGATGGCAATGGTTTGAATTCAGGGAACGGCGGCGGCGGAGTGGAAGGGATGGAAACCTGTGGGGCAATGGAGGATAGTTGATGGGAAATCTGAGATAGAATGGTTGAATGTTGTCGGAGGTAGTACACCATTTCATCATGGGGTTTGACTTGCAAATTTTCTATGCTATCATTCACAAATGCTGTAAGGGCAGCAGAAAATAAACCAGCCTATCGGGTCACAGATCAGTATGACTGAGTCTGTAATAGGCACGTATAGAATATGGACGGACAAATATAAGGACACCATCCATATCATCTTTCAGGGTATTAATCCGGGCATCGTCATAGCTCTTGGCTTCCTTTCCGTAAAGGGTCCACAGCGCGTTAGCATTGCCGTCAAAGTCCCCTATGAAGCGTTTTTCTTCCGGTTGTTCTTCGAGTTCTGAGTCAGAGGTACGGTGGCGAGTGCTAGAATCGATAGGTTGATCACTGTACACGGGCTGAATCCAACCTTGTCCCGCTTGCGGCGTATCGCTGGTAGCATCATTGATATCATCGCGCTGGGACTGGTCGATGTTGATCTCATGATCATTGCTCCCCCCATACTCTATTAATCAGAGTAAGAATAACAAAATAGATGTCTCTGGATATGACGGCAAAGGGAAATAGAGGTCACACCTTCAGCCTGAGCCTGTGAGACGACCGGCGGTGCCACGTTGCCGACGTCCTGGCCAGTAGATACTGGCAACGATAGACTAGTGACACTGCTTGTGTAAGGATAAAACGTGGCCATTTCGTGCGTTCCACTTCCTCCCACCTCTTCCTCGCGAATAATTAGCACTTCTAACAGAGTTTGCCGAAAAGAGTGATATGAAAGAGGGCAAAAAAACGCACCGGCAGGCTGCAGGTCTACTTGTTGAACTTCGAGGTCGATGTCAAGATCCATGGCATGAGGTTCAATAGCAATTGTTGAGAATACGAGACCAAGAAATTTGATCACCTTATTTCGCAGGGCACTAGCACAACGTTGACTGAATTGGTGCAGCGAGTCGACGCCTGGAAGATCGCGTGTTGTCACGTTCACCTGACATTCAATGTCACGCAAGTCACGCATCCTGTAACGTCTCCTCACTCACTCCACCATGGCCGCGTCGATAACAATCGCACATGGTCATGGACGCGCCAACCTCCCTGTCCGTGTCCCCCATTTAATGCCCTTTCACATCCAACACACCGGTCCCGCACCCGTCTCTACCTACTTTCGCATCAGACCTCATGCCGAGCCCTTGTCGCAATTGTCCTCGACACCCGATCCATCTCTTCCATCTGGAAATAGTCAAACGGAGCTCACCACTGCTACCGTCAATACCAAGGTTGTTTTGTTTGAAGAAAAGGCGAATCCTTCAGCGGCCGCAGATGCGGATCGAGTAGTAGCAGGCCCTGCTATCACAGCGACAGCAGAGGTGGACGTAGTGGTTGCGAACGTGAAGGCACCTGCACCTGCATCACCCGTGCAGCAGTCTGGCCCTATAAAACGTCTTTCTGAGTCCGCAAAGCGATTTATTTCCTCCTTCCGTGGGCGTACCGTACACGGCGTAGAAGTCACACTACCGAAAGGCTACGTAGGCATCGTCCTGCGCGGGGATACCAATGATCGGACCCACCCGCACCCATCAACAGGAAGCAGATCAAAGCGTCGTCCTGTACGAAATTCTCGTAGAAGACCCACCGAAGAAGAAGAACTGGACGAGATGTCGCTCGAAGACGAAGAAAAGCCCCCTGTCAGGGCCCTGAAACCGACGGCCAGGTTTGATTCGTTCGTTCTCTGGCATCCGGATATTCCTGTTGATGAAGGAAAGGACGAGTACCTCCGTTCGCTCTCCGAGTGGACGAACATCGCATCAGAGGTGCGTGCTTACGTCCAACTGAACGTGAAATGCGCATTACGATGGGCCTGACGATGTTATATAATACAGATTCACCAAAGCGAGGTTCTTCCGACATAGGAAATGTACTGTACAACGTACAGTGGGCAGCATTGTATACTACAAGCACCACTGGACTATTTTATTTATTTTGTGCAACACCATCTAGTGGCGTGCATCATCGGCCGGTTCGTGGGACCTGACTCGGAGGTCAGACCGCACCAAACAAGATGCTATGTCGAACGACGCCAATCCACTAACAGGAATTCCTTGGAGCAACGTGCCAAGAGCAACGGCCGTATCATTGATTCAAAGATTCAAGCTGGTTCCATATATCATTGGCTGGTGGGATTCGAAGCCGTACAGTATGTACATTCGGCGACTCTGGTGACACCTGCAGGTGGAACCTAACTCACTTTGTCGCCTTGGCGCACTACAGTGGTGAATGAATTTGTTTCCAAAATAGCTGGTCTCCGATGTTAATTCAAAGCATTTCATTCACCTGTGTGCATTTAAGAGCTCCCCTTGAAACTGCAAAGTAGAAGCGCACAAGTCCTGCAATCGTCACAGGTCCAGCCCGAGATTCTCGTATCAACTTTCGGAAAGCCACGTTATCGGACATTGCCGAGTTCTGAACAAGTAAGTGCGAGGGACGGAAAACGCCACGCGAGAGCACGAACCAGAACCAGACCTCCGAAGGACTGGAACCGGCGGGAAGCCGTCGTTCCGCACGTTCTGATGGCAATTAGGTGGGCGGGTAACACGCCTTTGATAAAACACGCAGCGATAAGGCGCGCTGGTTATCAGCGCGCTAGTAAGTAGATTTCAGTCTGGTAGAACAGATCTGATATTAGATTAGTACTGTACCTAGTAAGTAGATCTAATAAACTTGATAAGCATGTAATAGAGCGTAGCATAAGGCATAGGGGGACTTACTTCAGTCTGGTAGAACAGATCTGAAGTGAAGTAGGCGAGAAACTATCTACTTAAGTACTGTAAGGACCGTAGATGACATGTGTTTTACAGATCGGTAGTCCTTAGCGTCCATCAATAAGATAATAAGTAAAACTACAACTAATTCATTGTGTCTCAGATCACACAGAGACGCGTTATTGGTGTCCAGGGTAGCGTATGTGCTATCCCGGGCAGGGCGCTCCGCTGTCCCGGATCGGAAGTCCGAACCTCGGATCTCCTGCTGATCACCTCACACGCGTCGATTCTCAACAGCCTTGGCCCCACTTTCATCTTTACTGTCCAGCTCGCTCGTCAACCTCATTATAAGTCCACCGTAAGTCTATGAGTTGGCACGACTCCGGACTTGTTGTCGTCCACGAACCCCCGACTCGGAGGCCCTCCGCAGGCGGGACTTGATATTTGTTCACAGGCTAAACGGCCATCGCAGCCTTACATGGACAAACAAACACGGGCAATTCTAGTCGTTGTGGATCGAAAACCACCTCACACGCTAGGCATAATTTGGGATTGCCATACGAGGCGAAAGATTTGTATGATTCAGTTAATCCATCACAGTTGCGATGGTTGAGGAAACCTTTAGCACACTGGCATACGGGCCACACCGGTCTATGGGGCTTGGCGTGGGCTGCCCTGGCTACTTGAATGCGATACGTTCTCATCATAGGTCCTTCTGCTCGTCCCACACTTGAGGTAGGAACGCATAGATTCCAGTGTCGTGCATATCTCGGTCACGGTCCATTATGTGACTTATGTGCTCTCTGTATCTTACAGCATGACTTGATTTCCACGCCTTTGTTTTCAATCACCACCAGATTTAGCTATACCCCCTTGATGATTCCAGCACCAAAGTAGTACAACCTAAGTAGCGAAGATTAGCAGTTGGTCAACAAGATTCTGAGCTCCTCTCATCCCATCGACTAATCGAGCTGGTCAAGAATCCATCTCTTTCGGTTTTGGGGGTGGACAGGGAGATCGTGTACGGACGTGACTGCACTGGCGGAGGTCGCACGAGCCCTAACCATTGAACTGAGAGGGTCAGAATATTTGTGACTTGGGTTGTTTGAAGAGGGAGAGAAGAGTCAGAGACGTACGCCTTAGTGTCAACGGTTCCCTGCAACACCCTCTTCCAATCCCCACATATCCTCTTCATTAACCCCCTCATCATCACCCCCGTTATCATCGTCATCGTCGGAACCATGATAAGAATAACCCTGGTGCCCCTCGTTTGTCGACCCTTCCGCATCCTCGTCGTCGGAGCAACCGTTTCTCCCACGCGGCTCTCCCATCCTTAAGGACATGCACCGCGTTGGAGCGCACCTCTCCTACAGCTACAAGAGCCGCGAGAGCAAAATAGAAGACAGAAAAGATGAGAAGGATACAGAAGGCTATCATATACCGTCGTATTTTGTCGGAGATGTGATGTTGATTAGATGACGTCGTCCGTTGAGTAGTCAGGGTGAGCTCAGATCGAAAAGGAAACACAAAGTCGAGAACGAATGGAAGTGGGCTAAAATTCGAGATGATAATGGATTAGCGATTTGAAAGTGAAGGAGAGGCGACGCGCACTGTCCAGTGTCCAGCACCCAGTAACGTTGAAACGAGCAAGGCGGTTAGAGAATCATTGATGGATGCTGCACAAGATCAATGCTTCGGATATAAAAAATATTACATTTGAGGGATGCGATGCAAATCATGCAATATTAGCTCAAGCATGTGCGATGAAGTCGTTGTTCCGCGTGGCAGGCAGCAAATAATCCACGGTAACATCCGCTAAGACGCCTCGGAGGTGGCCATGCAAACTCTAAATTAACCGAAATGATGGATTGAATTATTGTGACTAGTGGGCGAAAACTATAGTAGTGCTCAGCCAGAATTGACGTGGTGGCTCCGAGATGCAAACGGAGATGGTGCAGAGACCAGCATCGGCGAGACAGTTTGAAACAGGAGGATACAAACACAGGTGACACGTGCAGGGACGTTTGTGCAACAAGCAGAGTGTACACGAACTAGGTCACTCATGGAGTCACTCCTCAGTGACTACAGGGCCGTGTAGTATTACCGTAGTTCAGTCTGTGGTATTGGCGCATTGGGAGTGGTCAGACCGCGGGAGCTCAGTCGATTGCAGGACAGTATAGAGTGACTGAGATGCGAGCGTGGTTGCAGTACAGGCGAACGCAAGCGCCGTCGGGCGAAGCCTGCGGGTTCAGCGCTCAGCGCTAGCCGGAGAGGTGAGCTGCGAAAGGCGGGTAGGGCCGATGGTCACAATAAGCCCGGTGTGCATATAATCGTTGCTGGACTTGCGATAATTCTTTGGCACTGGCAGTTTGACTCACTTGCTTGCTCCGAGGATCTGCGGAAATGCTCGCTTTGTGGTTGCGTGGATGGCACTGGCAGGGGGGGACTATGTGAGATAAGCGGCAGTGAACTATTCAAGGCGAGCTAGATGAGGGCATGGAGGGTGGCTGGTTGGGGGAGTGAGCGCGAGTGCCAGTCAGCGGAGCGGCGGTTGGGTTCCGTGAGAGAGTTCAATTACTTCAATAATTCACTGACACTTGTCTCATATATATAGTCCCCCCTGCCAGTGCCATCCACGCAACTACACAGCCACAAAGCGAGCATTTCCGCAGATCCTCGGAGCAAGCAAGTGAGTCAAACTGCCAGTGCCAAAGAATTATTGCAAGTCCAGCAACGATTATATGCACACCGGGCTTATTGTGACCATCGGCCCTACCCGCCTGTCGCAGCTCACTTCTCCGGCTAGCGCTGAAGCGCTGAACCCGCAGGCTTCACCCGACGGCGCTTGTGTCTGCCTGTACTGCAACCACGCTCGCATCTCAGTCACTCTATACTGTCCTGCAATCGACTGAGCTCCCGCGGTCTGAGTCCGTCTGACCACTCCCAATGCGCAAATACCACAGACTGAACTACGGTAATACTACACGGCCCTGTAGTCACTGAGGAGTGACTCCATGAGTGACCTAGTTCGTGTACACTCTGCTTATTGCGCAAACGTCCCTGCACGTGTCACCTGTGTTTTGCATCCTCCAGATTCCTCCTGTTTCAAACTGTCTCGCCGATGCTGGTCTCTGTACCATCTCCGTTTGCATCTCGGAGCCACCACGTCAATTCTGGCCAAGCACTACTGTAGTTTTCGCCCACTAGTCACAATAATTCAATCCATCATTTCGGTTAATTTAGAGTTTGCATGGCCACCTCCGAGGCGTCTCAGCGGATGTTACCGTGGATCATTTGCTGCCTGCCACGCGGAACAACGACTTCATCACACATGCACCGCATCCCTCAAATGTATTATTTTTTATATTCGAGGCATTGATCTTGTGCAGCATCCATCAATTAATGGTTTACGTCAAGGGCCTTCAGTTGGCGCATGCGAAAACGGTATATAACCTGTCAACTCGAGACGTTTTTCTCTAACAGCCTTGCTCATTTCAACGTTACTGGGTGCTGGACAGTGCGTGTCGCCTCTCCTTCACTTTCAAATCGCTAATCCATTATCATCTCGAATTTTTAGCCCACTTCCATTCGTTCTCGACTTTGTGTTTCCTTTTCGATCTGAGCTCACCTTGACTACTCAACGGACGACGTCATCTAATCAACATCACATCTCCGACAAATGCGACGGTATATGATAGCCTTCTGTATCCTTCCCATCTTTTCTGTCTTCCACTTTGCTCTCGCGGCTCCTGTAGCTGTAGAAGAGGTGCGCTCCAACGCAGTGCATGTCCTTAACGATGGGAGAGCCGCGTGGGAGAAACGGTTGCACTCCGACGACGAGGATGCGAAAGGGTCGACAAACAAGGGGTACCAGGGTTATTCTTATCATGGTTCCGACGATAACGATGATAAGGGGGGTGACGATGAGGCGGTCAATGATGATAACGGAGGTGATGATGAGGCGGTCAATGAAGAGGTTATGTGGGGATCGGATACGACAATGGAGGAATCGGACGCTAGGGGACCGGACCCCAATTACAATCAAATACAGGATGACGACGGCGGCGGCGATAATGCCGTCAAGAACAACGGCGGCGATAATGCCGTCAAGAACAACGGCGGCGATAATGCCGTCAAGAACAACGGTGGCGATAATGCCGTCAACAACAACGGCGGCGCTCAGTCCGACCCCGACGACGATGATTACAGAGGCAACGGCGGTTACGACGGTGACGACGACGACGACCACACCTACGATGATGACGGGTACGATTCGACGGGCCCGACAGACTCCGCGTTATTGGACTCACTCAGGCTCAGGATCAGGCCTCGGAATTCTGGCCCCGGTGCTGTGGGTACGCCAAAGAGGGTGTTGCAGGGAACCGTTGACACTAAGGCGTACGTCTCTGACTCTTCTCTCCCTCTTCAAACAACCCAAAGTCACAAATAATCTGACCCTCAGTTCAATGGTTAGGGATCGTGCGACCTCCGCCAGCGCAGTCACGTCCGTACACGATCTCCCTGTCCACCGCCAAAACCGAAAGAGATGGATTCTTGACCAGCTCGATTAGTCGATGGGATGAGAGGAGCTCAGAATCTTGTTGACCAACTGCTAGTCTTCGCTACTTAGGTTGTACTACTTTGGTGCTGGAATCATCAAGGGGGTATAGCTAAATCTGGTGGTGATTGAAAACAAAGGCGTGGAAATCAAGTCATGCAGTAAGATACAGAGAGCACATAAGTCACATAATGGATCGTGACCGAGATATGCACGACACTGGAATCTATGCGTTCCTACCTCAAGTGTGGGACGAGCAGAAGGACCTATGATGAGAACGTATTGCATTCAAGTAGCCAGGGCAGCCTACGCCAAGCCCCATAGACCTGTGTGGCCCGTATGTGCTAAAGGTTTCCTCAACCATCGCCACAGTGATGGATTAACTGAATCATACGAATCTTTCGCCTCGTATGGCAATCCCAAATTATGCCTAGCGTGTGAGGTGGTTTTCGATCCACAACGACTAGAATTGCCCGTATTTGTTTGTCCATGTAAGGCTGCGATGGCCGTTTAGCGGCTTCGTGGACGACAACAAGTCCGGAGTCGTGCCAACTCATAGACTTACGGTGGACTTATATTGAGGTTGACGAGCGAGCTGGACAGTAAAGATGAAAGTGGGGCCAAGGCATGTTACCCGCCCACCTGATTGCTATCAGAACGTGCGGAACGACGGCTTCCCGCCGGTTCCAGTCCTTCGAAGGTCTGGTTCTGGTTCGTGCTCTCGCGTGGCGTTTTCCGTCCCTCGCACTTACTTGTTTAGAACTCGGCAATGGGCGGCTGATGTGCATGCCCCATTTTCATCTTTACTGTCCAGCTCGCTCGTCAACCTCATTATAAGTGGCAATTGTCCACCGTACGTCTATGAGTACTTGTTGTCATCCACGAACCCCCGAGGCCCTCTGTGTATTTGATATTTGTTCACGGCAAGGTTCACGGGCTAAATGGCCATCGCGGCCTTACATGGATAAACAAATACGAGCAATTCTGGTTGTTATGGATCGAAATTATGGATCGAAAACCACCTTCCCCACGTTAGCCTGTGGCATACGAATATGATCCTCTCCCAACTTTCGGCTCGCAAGATGACCTCGGTGTCTATGCAGCCTGGCGGTGTCCATGCAACCAGGTTCCTCTCATCCAGTGATGATTAATACCACACGATTAGTGTCTGGCAAGGGCAGTGTATAACACGTTACCAATCATGAACCAATCCATAGGATACCTTCTCCCAAGAGGTTTTGTGAACGCCTTCAAATGAAATCGATACTGTGGACCCCCCACACGTGAGTGTCCTAGCTCTCCCCCACCCCTTCCAGTCATGTGACGCCTTCCGACGTCACTTCTACAAGTCAAACCTTTTATGCAATTTTTATTTTCTGTCATTTATGTGTGTATGTGCAGTACAGATGAATTTTATGCTATGACAAGCCCCCACCCGAGTGGAAAGGCCGTCGGAGTCGCTCCGGGGCAAGAAATTGTGGCGCGCGACTGGGCAGGATAGCCAGGCATCAGTGCTCACACTCGAGGCAAGACACCTCTCAGAATGGCGGCGCATGGGCACCCTCCTGATCCCCCTGATTTGTATACATGAGGCTCCACCGTCCCGGAGTAAAGTCCTGTCGATCCGAAGGCCCTGGTCCGCATTCATCAGAAGCGGAGGCCTGTCCTTGATGAGAGTGCCCGTGCGCACATCAATCTGTGGCCTGATCTGGGCACCATTTACACCAATCCAGACATCTATTTTGAGGTGTCAGCTCTGCTTGAGGGGGGCGAAATGCTACCACTACCTCGAACGCGACTTGAAGCCCGGCGAAGGAGCGGAGCCTGAGCAACATGATGCCGCACAGCATCCTGCACACTTGAAACCGCCTGACCACGTTGCTGAGGACTCGGACAAAGCAGGGGGAGCGTGGTGGGAGAGAACTCCTCTCATTCTTGGTTGCCCCCAGCTCACCTTTGCAGTTGAAATGGGCGACGTCAAGACACCGAACCCGTGCATGGTAGAAGCCAAGCGCAAGGCCAAGTGGCCCCCGCGAGGACAGGCAACCGAGCAGAAGCACAGGCCCGATCGGCCGCCACGAGAGGTGCTGTACAAGTGCGACCCAAATGTCTTGAAGAGAACAGGCACTTGCAAGCCTGAGGATGAGCTGGCCATCTTGAAGAGTGCCGCTCCTGGGCATCTTGAGGTGAGAACCTGGTACATTGAGGGGGAACCATCTTGGGAGGGTTTGATAGACCCACAAGGACCCCATTTCGAAGCCACAGAACCAAGGTCGCGGGCATCGTCGCCTGCTGAAAGAAAGGACGCACTCTACAGAAATCAAGTCAGTAGGGCCAGCATCGATTATAACGATGTCCACGCACCTTCATTTCTGTTTCCATAGCTTTGGGCCACTCTTGCAGTGCCTATCCGCGTTTGTTTTGAGCCCGAATACAGGGACGTCGCCATTGCCATCATCATTGGAGGGACCTCCAAGGCCTGCAACGCGACGTCTAGAAGTGGCGTGGGAACGTATCACATGACTGGAAGGGGTGGGGGAGAGCTGGGTCAGCCCCCACACGTCGCCCAGTCAGCGCAGGGAACATAGAAAAAGAAAGCATTCTCACTTACCCGACACAGACCAAAGTCGCCCATTACACCACGTCCACGGCCAGTAGCCTTAAACCGATTTTGACCGTCGTAGGCCGTGTGTAGCGACCGAAGGCATACAGCTGGAGCTGCGCCTGGTAGCGCACTTGGGCGGGGAGGCTGTAGTTGCGTGCGACGTAGAGGTATGCGCGGTGCGAGATCTCATTGTCGGCAACGCCTTGTCACGCTTTGATGTCGCGCAGGATGCGTGCATTTGGTCGAGGAGGCATTCTGGAGGCAACGTCGAAGGCGGGAAAACAAACAAGCCACAATAACAGATTTTGACCCACGTTCTTTTTTTTCTGGGAACAACTGGGGACAGCATAATCATGAGATTCCGCCTAGTACATCTGGACATTCAATAGGTGCTATCCACAGTTTCATGAAATTTTGGTCTCGAACTAAGAATTTTTCTGAAGAATATTCCGGGTTATTTAGCACTGTCTTGTACTTATATTACAGGTAACCTATTTGCCCAAAACTCCCTCTCTAACCGTGATGTCTACGTACTGCCACCAGTAAGTTACTGTATCACAACTGCCGCCTAACCGTCGCTTATCCCCCCAAGGCGGCGAAAAACACCACTTAGAAAAAGAGCAGGTTATGGAGGTTGTGGTACGTATAACATCTCCCAATGTAAATAGTCCTTTCACCGAACTCATCCCCGTATTTTCATGAATAGACCAATAAGCAACTTATAGGATGGTCTCTCTGCGTCCACACCCATTCCGCCTAATCACCCGCCGCGCGCGCTCGCTCACATCCTCACTGTTCGGCCAAACATTTTTCGCTTGCGTTTTGACCGTATCCGCTTCCAACATGCTCCCCTGTCCTGCACACCCGCTTCGCTGATGATGACAACGATGTTGGCGATCATCAACCTTCAAACGGGCGGCGTGCGATCGTTGTAGAAAACCGACCTAGAAGATGGATAGAGGAGCGTCACCCGAGGTTATGACACGTAACGCACAACAGTCCCGCATACAAACATCCACGCCGTCTCCCGAAGAAACTGTTCTAATTAGTCCGAGCACCGAATTAGTCAGCGTTGGGTACATCACGTGTGTGGGACCCTTGTATGATAAAGAACGGAATCGAGTCTGAGCTTCAGCTTCAGTCGGACTCTTCTGCAGTACATTCAATTCATAACAAGCGTCAAATTAGGGGTGAGTGTAGGTCTATCTTCATCAAGATTAGAGGTATTTTCCACAGTACTATTGGGCCTGTGTGAATCCGCCTACATACTCTCACTTGCCCTTGGCATGCAACATCATCGTCAATTGTAGGAATGAGGACATTAACACCCTAATTGACAGTAGCAGGATAAAGATCACGCCATTTATGAGGCATGAGTTACGTGACTTACCTGTAACGCATGCGTCTTATAAGCTCTCTACAAAAGGAGTGTCGCTGCCGCAGCACAAGGTACGTACTTATGAAACTTTAACCGACATACCGTACTTGACCACATCAGAGTCCGCAAAACAAGCGGCTGCAAGATCTTGAGTCCAAAAGCGACTTCGCGCCCACCTTGCAGGAGACTACAGAGAGGTTTATATCAGTTATTACTGAATGCAGGAATTTCGTGTACGGGACTGGCAGATTCCGTCTCCGGAGGCAAGAGCGGGGGTTCACCGCACTGTGCCGCACATCGCGGACCCGTCTTCTGTGGGCTCGAAATTTTTGGAGCCCCTTGGGGTTATATTCCCGGTATATGTGTGTATTTCCCCATGTGGTTCTGTAAGTCACCCCCAATTTCTTGAAGTCATGGTCACTCCGATTTATTGCGCAGTCAAAGTTGTTAAGGTTAAGCGAGGACAACGCCCTTCACTAAGTCTACTGTCACTGGCCCACCAGCTTTTGCTCGTCGCATCTCGCTTTTTCACCCACGTTCTACACGCATTCTAGACTCATAACCGGCAAGGAAACCTTCCCACTCCCGGCCAGCTGAAGCCCGCTGGCGTCTCTTCGCCATTTCTGACTAAGTGCTCTGAGTCCGCAGGCGCTTTCACACTCTCGGCACCACCAAGTTGCCGAGGTCGAGGCCCAGCAGTGGTCCAGCTATGCGAGAGTCCTACATACTGCCGCCCACCCTGACAGCTTGCGGCGAGTGTATATCTTATAATAAAATGTAGTACATTCCTGCTGATTATGTTATCGATGTAGTACAGTACCCTTTTGTTGACAGTTGTTGTGAAAGCCGAACGATGCCTAAAATTTCGGGGATCCCGGCGAATGCCCCGATCGATAGCAAGTGCGGCAAGTGCCAAGGTTGAATAGTAATAACATCGTTTTCCAGATTGGGGTAGATGCGCTCGCATCTTCCAATGATCGCTTCCGATTTTGCACGAAATTACCCTAAGCCCCACTCGAAATATTCCTAGGGAGTTAAGGAAAAGCCTGGTGCAAATATGCCCTATCATTCTGAGAACGGCAATGGGCCCCCGGAAAGCCTCCGCGAGGCACTCTGTTTTTGCGCAGCCTAATGGCTCTTCCCAAAAGCTGTGCCGCTGCGGGCATTTATGAAGAAGACTTGAAGGAGATACTGTAGCGTTGCCAAGATTAATTTTTTTTGTATCCGGCATGCTTCAGCGGTGACCGTGACCGGTGATCGGCATTCACAGCTATCTTGCAGTTTTGGCTCGATTGACACTCCAACTCGTACAACTTGCCCCGCAATGAATGTCGTGCGCAATCTCTACGCTATCCTGGTGACTCGGACATGGGATTTAATGAACACTCGCCCTAATCATCGTAACAACTTCTCAGGCTATTCCCAGGTCCTTGCTTTCATTTCCTACCAATTTTTTTTTGAAACTTACGATCACTGCGGGTGACGTATCGGGCGCTTACAGCTTAACCCAATCTGGCTGCGGCCAGTGCGTACCTTGTTGTTGCACCCTACTTTCATCCACGACAATTGCACCGCACTTGTCACCACTTACGTCTGCCTCCGAGTCATCGCGCTGCCTCATCTCGCTTGGCGGTTCTCCTGTACGGCTTGAGCGATGTTATCGGCGACGTCACCACCATATACGCTTGGGGCCCGCATATATAAAGTCCCCTTTTTCTGTCCCTCTTCTCCATCTAACCTTCGTGTCCCTCCTTACCTGCACACTACTCCCACTCACTTCATTCTTTTGTAGAGACTTCCTGAGAGCTTTCTTGCTTCATTCAAACCTTCGCTTGACGATGTATAAACTCACATTGATTCTATTTGCGTTCTTCTCCCTCGTCTTTCCCATCCTTTCTGTTCCCATACCAGTTCCAAATGAAACCTATGAACTGACTCAGCGCAATACCACCGATCCGAGCACTGGCACTTCCTTCACTGGAAGTGTGCGTGCCTCTCATTCGTAGCCTTCTCATGATCCTGACATTTCGGCTCGTAGGGAACCTTTTACAACCCTGGCCTCGGTGCCTGTGGTCAAACCAATTCTGGTGATCAACTTGTCGTCGCTATTCCTACGGATATTTTCGGTAATGGAGCCCATTGTGGCCAGGTGCGATAATTCATTAGGTTCAAATATAACCCATCTTGATGCCTTTTTACAGCAAGTTGATATAGTTTTTAAAAACAAGTCGGTCCAGGCAACGGTCGTTGACGAATGCCCCACCTGTGACGGCGAAGGTATCGGTGCGTGTCAGAACATCGGCACGTGGGGTTCCTTACACCCATTGGATTTTCTTGTCAGACATGTCCCCCACTCTGTTCCAAAATTTTGCTGCCACCGCGGTGGGGGTGATCGAGGTCACCTGGAACTTCGTGTAGAAGTGGTGAGGGCCGGCTTTTTCTGCTCTAGTTGGGAGATGCGGCGCACGATGCGCGGCACATCACACGCACAAACGATCCCGGTGACTTTGCGCTATCATTCATTTGGATTCACATTTTCTTTACACTATGCCCTACTGATTTGGACTGTGTGACGACCTAGATGGTTATTTTTGGACCTCTGGTCGGACGACTACGGCCTCGGTGCCGATTATTACTTATTTTGTTTGCCACTCATTCGTTTTTTTCTAATATATGTGGTGGTGGAGTAGCTATAGAGCTTCCAGTAGCATGTGCTTGACGCACTTGCAGTTTGAAACGTATATGAAAGTATCATATCTGTAGACTCGGGGGAAGACTACATGCCAGTGGCGAGTACGTATCAGTCATGAATCCAAGCCAATTTCGCAACAGACCCTTCTGGACAACGTGTAGCCTTCTGCTGTGTCTATCCTGTATGACCGAGGAACCCCCTTACTAAGTATAGTCGTTGAAAGGGGCGTATTTGTCGATGGGAGCATGTAAAGCGGACTGGAGACACTGGAGAGGTAGTAGGAGGTATGCGAGGGGATTCGGAGAGACAGCGACTTGGACAGCGAGCTGGGATTGTGACTTTGCAAAAACTCAGGTGAATGACAAATAGTAACCAGGGGACTCGGACATGAATTAAAAGCGGAACGGGACCGATGGCCGGGCCGGGGTCGCTGCGGACCGCAGCACGGTCATCTTACTACTGTGCCCGTCATTTTGTAGTAGATAGCTTAACAACAATATTTTATTGTAAGTGGTACACGACCTGCTATTTCCAGTTCTGTCGAATGGACCGCCACTTCCGCTATGTAACCTTCCTCTTCCAATCTCCCCCGCGGGGCGCCCTCGGACCGGGGGCAGTATCACCCTCTGCAGCAGTAACAGGTTTCTTGTTTCTCCTGCCATGATGGTGATGGTGATGAGGGCGCTGCTGCTGCTTTTGATGCTGTTGTATCGGCGGTTGCAACAGGGACGCCGCCATAGCCTCATTCTCAAGACGAATGCGCTCCTCCTCCGCCGTCCACCACTTCATGAACTCGGCCTCAGCCTGCAGCTCCGCCTCCTCAGCCTGTATATCCCTAAGCGACCGTCGCTCCTTCGCCTTGATCGTGGTGTTGTTCGGCTGGCTCTGCAGCTGCTGGATTTCAGCGAAGGAGATCGGCACGCTCGAAGACGGCTGACAGACTGGCTCTACAGAAGCCAGAGTCCACACGTTCCCCCCGCTGTTCGCACAGGCGTCAATATTATGAATCAGGTTGTGTCGGGTAAGTTGGCACGTACGACGATGCATGGTGGGCTGTTGCTGTCTGACTGGCCTTTGCCTTTGCCTTGGAAGGACTTATGGTCGGCCCTAAACCGTGCAGGCGACCAGGGTGCGTCATTGTCGATGGACCTGGACCGGGAGAGCTCTGGTTGCTCCAAGATTTAGATTTTTGGATCGCCGGAGCACTGATCGGCTGAGTCGGGGACGGTGTTTCCGATGAGACCTGCATACTCCCTGGTGGAGTGATACGCGGTAGAGTTTGGCGATGGGTCATGGTCGTTGCCGTTGCCGACGAACGACCTGGAGAAGGGCTCAGAGGTTCCACAGCCGATAATCGCGAGGGGTTCGGGATTCTCCAAGCTGGGTTGGACGTCGAGCGCGAAATACCAGGAGAGCTTGAGTGAGGTTGTATATCATGCGTCTTGGGGAGCGAGAATGAAACGCGCATGCCGTCTCCTGATCGCTGTCGACGCACAGATGTCAAAGAGCTCGCTGTGGGGTGTAGATGTTGTGTACGTCCACCGGCACCGCTGGCCTGCATCTCCTCAGCTTCTGCCAGAATCGCCTTCATGTCAACCCTACAATGCTCTGATGTCAGAAAGAGAATCTGAAGCCCAAGGAAGATTCACTTAGTAGAAGTAGACTTGGCTTTCCATGGTCCTACCTTCGGGGTGCTCCCGACCTCCTCGCGATCAGCTGAGGCGCCTACACTTACATCTGGATTCAGATTCAGGGAAGGAACAAGAGCCTCATCCATGCAGAACAGGTCTTCGCTCGTATTGGCGAGAAGCGAGGTACGAGGCATCGCAACACTTGGGTTGCTCGGAGTCTTTGGGGACGCGGGCTGCTGCGATGCTTTCCGGCTCGCTTTAGGGGATGGTTTTGGCTGCGCCTTCGGTTGTGAACGCACTATGGGATTAGGGATATCCTCCGCAGCGAGCCACTTGCGGTGCTCGTCAACGAAGGCAGCGAGGTTGACGGGCAGCTGCAACCGGGAGAATGGCGACTTGGCGGCCTGGTGTCCTTGTACGGCGCCAGCAAGTTGTTTGATGTGCCAAGGAGACAGATCGTCAAGTAAGCGCGCCTCGAGCAGAGTCTCCATATTGACAGACATGTACTGATGCAGGCTATCCATCAGCTGCGGGCAATGTAGATATGCGGCTTCCATATATATAGCCGAGATATTGTGGATTGAAACGTATTTGACGATAATCGAAGAGCAGATCAGAAGCAACCGGTTCAGAAGCAACTCGTTCTAGAGTTAAGAGTTGAATAGGATGAGAAGCCCAAGACATGGGAACACGTGATCGTAGGACTCACCGCAGCAAACATGACATCAAACAAGAGGGACAATAGCTCATCAATAGAATCAATAAAATCTGCTCAAGAAAATCCAGCGTTCGTTGAAAAATAGAGTAGGGTGAGGTAGGTATCCACATACCTAGTCTTTCAAACATTTCCGCCTCCTCTCCGCAACACATAAACCTAAGCACATACTGCATAGCGCGCCATTCCAAATGACATAAATCAACACGCAAAATACCATCACATTCCCACCGATCCCTAGTCCAGTCCTCATCAGCAAAGAAACACTCAAAAAACAGCGAGCGCGCGCGCAAGACGAAAGAGTGGCTCCGCACATCGCAATCCGCGAGGCGTAATACGACATCCACATCGGAAGAGGATACGGACGTCATCGGTGCGTCGAAAATGGCCCGAAAATGGAAATTTAGCGACGGAGGCAGCGCACGCCGCACCACGCTACGCAGAGGATCGGCGAAGGCCTCAAGATGGAGCAATCGTGAGAGAGTTAGCAGTTCGCGCACGGCCTGAGCGGGTTGTAAGCGGCCGTGTGCAAATGCGTCCGCTGTATCGGTGAGCCGCGCGAGCTGCGGATCATTGATAGCCAGCAGCATGTCCGTGTATAAATAATGCAATAATATAAGTACGGAGAAGGGGTGTACACCCATGATGGCAAGGCGAGGTGCCTCGCTTGATGTCTGCGGCGGACAGCTGGCTCTGGCACCTATTCTCTGAACGGGCGCAGGGAGAAGTTTGAAAGAAATGCCTGACTCGCGATCGTGGAGACCACCCAGGCCACCAAGCACGCGCGCCAGAACGGCACAACGAGCAGAGAGTACGATCCTGTGCGCGGGAAATTCCGTCGAGTTTTGGACACGGAGCATGAGATCTGCGCCATGTGAAAGTTTGCTCTTCGCAAATAATCCCTGTTCCTGTCCCTGTCCTGGTCCGAAGGCATCAGCCTGAGGCCGTGGCCGCCTTCGCGCAATGCGATCCTGCGCGAGGATGTCCCAGAGACGCATCACTTCCCGAGCGTCACGCGCGAGCAATTCCGCCTCCAAGTCGAAACCGCCTCCATCTCCCTCCTCTTCTTCCTCACACTCTGTCACCGTGACATCAGGCAGGTGTTCAACCGCCATCAGATTCACAGAAGTTTCTAGCATTGGCTCGATGCGTCTGCCCTCATCCTCCGGGTGTGTGAAGAAAAAGTAGGGTCGCAAACGGGCCAAGTCTTCTCCGAGATTGTTCCCTACTGGCGTAATGTCCGGTGGAGGATAAGGTTCCCGCAAGGCGGCAAGAGCACCCGAGTCGCTGGTGCGCACGGCGATAGCGCGCTGCAATCCAGTTACACGTACGAAGCGCAGTAACTTGGCACCGCCACCACCCCGCGAGCGCACAAAAACATGCCCCGACTGAGTGCATATGACCAGCGAGCCGTCAACACCAAGAGCCGCATCCTACATGAGTAGGCTACTATCTCAGCATTTCAGGAGAAATAAGCAGGATTGGTGACTGACGTGGACGGCACTCCACTGTTTTCGGAGAGCCCAGACGCGTTGTGGCTGTACGGGGAGCTGACGTTCCCCGGAAGGAGGGGGGGTTGGAGCGCTGAAAGTAAAAATTTCACCAGCGGAAGAGACTGTGGCGAAAGTGTTCTCGTTACAAAAGATACGTGCAGACGTGATGGTCCGGGCCGCCTGTGGTGGGCGATAGGCCAAGAAGTCTGATGGAAGACGTGTCGGGGAGGGAAAACTTATACGGGAATACGTGTCGTTGAAAAGAAGGACGACGTCTTGCGTTGCGAGGAGGCAGGCCATCGCAGTGTCCTGGCACGGAGGTTAAAGGCAGTATTTCAAGCGAGAATACACGCACGTTCAAAGCAACAGAGATGACCGGTTTTGTGACTTTAGTGACTATCCTTGGAATGGATTGCACAGGGCTTGCAGTTTTATCATATCCAAGCTGGCCATTATTCTTCCCCCATGTGTATAGTACGGTATCTGTCCAGCAGGCGCTTGCGCTTTTGCAAGCGGCTATACCTCGTACGTGCTCACGCCGTAATGGTCCAGCGATGACACGTGGTGAGGATTGCACATGCGGTGGAGGCAGTTCGTAGCCTAGTTGGGAGAACCGCCCAAGACCCCACGAGAGTATAGTACCATCGGATGTAAGAGCAAGAGTGTGGTCCTGACCAAGCGCGATTGCGGTAAACACGGTCTCGGGATCACGCTTGAGCACCGGTAAGAAAGAGGGTTGAGTATGTTGACCTCCACCAGGGCCAAGTCTATAAGAGAGTCGTTATCGGCTGTAAGTAGAGCAGAGCAATGAAGGCGACATGCCGTCCGGCGCTAGCAAAGCCACATGCACGGATGTTGGCGCGCGATTCATCAGTAAGCACGACTGTTGAAAAGCGGCTCAGAAAGTCAGTCTTTCCATAAATCGCAGACGTTATCGTTTCATAGGGCGCGGTATCACACCTGTATGTAATCTCGACATTTGAACATCCCGAACCATTGCAGGTTGCAGCTTGAAGGAGATATCGTCGAGAATCTTTGAGTCCTCTCCGACCTCATAATGTTTCAGGACGACCTGCTCAGGGTAGGTTCTGTCATCGGTGTCACCATGGCCAAGGGAGGCATTCCTAGATAGATGCCATCAGAAGAGGAAGTTGATGGAAAGTTTGCCAGCCATGAACTCACCTATTCGAGCCCCATGCATACAGTTCAAGCCCTCTCGGAGTGTCACGTTTGCTTGGCATCGTGTCCTCGACTGTGGTATTGTAAAGATCAAATGCCCGATACCCCTCAGAGTCCTTCAACGAGGTATCAATATCGCCTCTCTGCAACAACAGGATACTATGGAACAACGTCAATTTATTATAATACTGCCGTACCAAATGTAATGGTAGACAACGTACGCAGCCACAATGTTCCCATCATACAAGGCTCGGTGCAGCCCCGTCCAATGGCTCTCCACGTCTTGCAAATTCACGTCGATCCCAGGGTGAGCGAGGAGCAGGCGCACATATTCTGTTGCGGGTCTTGCAGACGCAGCACACGCCAGATGGAGTACTGTGCGGCCTAGCCAGTCGCGCGCATTGACATCAGTTATGAGGGCTGTGGAAAGGTGCCGCTGAAATGCAGCCTGATCGCGAATGTGGAAATAAGCATGAAGCGAGGTCATGCAGCGGGTTGCCCGTGACGCTCTGTTGGGGTTGGGGTCTCACTAGCCGAGGCCCGAGCCGGGCCCCCGTCATCTTGTACGATCCCGGGCCGGGCCACGCCGACAATCACTCCACCTGACGACACCTGACCTGACACCATCCCAGAAACCAGAGCCAGAGCATGAACTAGTGCTCACTGGGCCGGGGACAGACACACTAATGCCCAGTTATGTTTACGGTTACGAAAGCGGCCGGGTGTTCTCCGTTCTCTATACAGTATGCTACCGAATACGCGGGTGCAAACCAAGCTTGAGTTTACCTTACCCTTAATCAGACTGATTAATCAGGACATCGGGACCAACACCACTTTTCCTTTCTCCCTGTCAATCTGGCGTGACAAGAGGAGCGATCAGATTGTGTGACACGGGTACAATACATGGACGAGACGGCGCCTACCTGGCGATAAGGCCCGGGGGAGCTCCTTCACGCCAGTGGCACATTGGATATATGCGGTACGTAATACAGAAAGACTAAGACGAAGGCGCGCTCTGAGAATGGTAACCCGATGTCCGTAACGGGTGGACGCTCAGTCCACAACCATGCCGGATTCTTTATTTGTCAACTTCACTCCCACTATAAATACTAGGACATTTATTATTAACATCCATACGTCTATCTTCGTACCCCATTTTCCTCTGAAATGTCTACCCTGTGGCCTCCGCCTCCACCACCTCCCACAAAGCTTGGCCGCTATCGCACACTCTCACCCCTCGCGGGTGTGCGTGTGTCACCGTTGCAGCTCGGCGCCATGAGCATCGGTGATCAGTGGCAAAACTACGGTATGGGCTCCATGGATAAAGAGAGCTCATTCAAGCTCCTCGATGCCTACTTTGACGCAGGCGTGAGTTCACTTTCGCCATTATTCTCACCACTATCTTGAACTACTTCTGATTCTTTCCCAGGGAAACTTCATCGACACCGCAAACAATTAGTGTGTCTCCTATCCGATTACTACACTGGTGACGTCATCTGATTACTGTACGTGATCAGCCAGGACGAAACTTCCGAGGCCTTTATCGGCGAGTGGGCTGAGAAGCGAGGCATACGCGATCAACTCGTCATCGCAACTAAGGTACTACCCCATCTCTTCTAACCCTACTTGTGGACGTTAAGACCCGGCCAGTATACAACCGGCTTCAAGCGAGGTCAAGACCAAATCACCCACAAGATTAATTATGCAGGGAATCATGCCAAATCTCTTCGTGTATCTGTAGATGCGTCTCTTAAAAAACTCCGCACCTCATACATAGATATTCTCTACTTGCACTGGTGGGACTATGGTACCTCAGTTGAAGAGGTTGTAGATTCTCTGCACACCCTCGTTCTTCAAGGAAAGGTTCTTTACCTGGTGCGCATCTATCTTGTGCAGTTCACCTTTCCGGCAATTTTACCGACTTCGTTTCTCCAGGGTATTTCCGATAGTCCCGCGTGGGTTGTCTCCAAAGCGAATCAGTACGCCAAGGACCACGGAAAGACCCCGTTCTGCATTTATCAAGGCAACTGGTCAATCCTCGAGCGGTCATTCGAGCGTGACATTATCCCGATGGCGCGTTCAGAGGGCCTTGCTCTTGCTCCCTGGGGTGTACTCGGTGGTGGCAAGATTCGTTCCAACGCCGAGGAGGCACGTCGCAAGGAGAGTGGCGAAAAAGGACGCACAATCTTGAATCCGAATTGGGAGCGTACGCCCCAAGAGAAGAAAGTATGCGACATCTTGGAGGAGATCGCGAAGGAAGTCCATTGCGAGAGTATCACGGCAGGTATGTCATGATTTGCTCTTATCCCGGGCGGGCCGAAAGTTTCAGTATTCGAGCTGACACAAACTGCACTTTGCTTGCAGTTGCTATTGCGTACCATCTGCAGAAGGCTCCTTACGTGTTCCCGATCATCGGTGGCCGGAAAGTCGAGCAGTTTCAGGGAAACCTCGCGGCGCTGGACATTCCTCTAACCCCTGAACAAGTGAAGCGTATCGAGAGCGCGGCCCCATTCGACCCCGGTTTCCCGAACAAAATGATCGTATGTGTCGTCTCCTGACATGCGCATGTTATAGCCATAGTTCCTGACGACTTTCGCTAGGGTGACGGCTCATCCACTAACTTTTTCCTCTCATCGGTTGGCAATCTTGATAACATACCGCTTCAGCAACCCATCACACTCCAGCGACGCCATGAAATATGAGCCGACCAACTTACTGGTTGAACTCGGGGACCGGCCGTTCTCGTTCTCGTCAAAAGTTATGTATTCGTCGTACAGTATGTCCGGAAAGAATGAATATCGAAGAACAAGCAGTGTATTTGTAGTCAAGCTGTTATATGAAACAATTGATGAAACGGATTGCGTAGTAAATAAATGGATGTGAATTTTTGACGAATTACCTACCTTGTTTTGTTGAATGTCTTTGTCGACTTTGACCTGGTAATTAGAACCAGGATATCGAGGATACGCAAAAGCGATTCGATCTCACTAGTCTCAACGCTGTGCAGTAAGCAAAAGCGACGACAATAGCAGTAGTTTGATCGTTCTACAAATACTGTACGATTGACATTATAAGTATTTGCCGATTTCGAGGAAGAGTCCCATCAATGAGATAAAGAATTCCCTAAAGAGATGACGGACCTCTGAGATATATGTAGATGCCGAGCGAAAGGGCGGAATTTGCACCTCGGCTGACGATAAGGGTGCGGAGGCAGCGGTGGACGGAGGCTCACTCGTAACTTTAGTCAACGGTGTTGCCATGACTGGTGATATGCATTAGACGAGGGGAGAGCTTACAGAGGAATAGGATGTTTTATTATCTCTCTCACATGCCACTGTTCAGCCAACTTGCCGATCGCTCATTGGCTAAAGCTCGTCTCTCCCATTACTGTAAGACCCCGCGCGCGCCTTTGACGACTCAAGGCCCTGAGCCAGCATATGACTCCTCCGCATACATTGGGATCGAACAGGTGCAGTTTGTGGTCGCGGGAGGTTGGACACAAGGCTTTGGGTGATGTCTCGGTGGCCCTCAGGCTGAGTACGGCACGTGGAGGTTCAGGCCGTTCAGGCGCGGTGTATGGCTCAATTCGCGTCATAGATGAGGCTGAGGAGCAATCGTAGGGTTGTCCATGACATGAAAGGATCTTGCTAATGCTCTTTACAGTCATGTGCCATGGAAGAATAGACCGTTAAGTACGGATGTGGCGAGGCGAATATGCTTGAAATATGCGCACCCATTTCGACTCGTCCAAAAGAGGATGTTTGCAAATACTCCCACTGCAATGCTTATAGCCGTTTCGACGGGGCCAATATTGACAAGCCCTGCAAGGCTGCTCCACACGATGCCGTACTGCTAACCTAAGGGAAGGGTAAGACAACAACGGGTTATGAAGGTAGACGAGGACTGCTCACATGAGATGTTCGTCACTGCACCACTCCCGATATTCATCGACTCGTCTGTCAAAGAACACAGGAGTATTGCAACCGGAAAATCGGCATTTAGGTGCTACGAAGGGCTCAAGAAAGAGATACAGAGAGTCAATGCATTGCTTACCATCACTACCAGTATGGCGTATTGGGGGTAACATGGTTAGAGTGATAAATAATCCTACCGCTGTCAAGATGGGGGAGAAAGGAATCGAAGGCCCCTAAGTCGGGGATATACACCCCGATCACGTGCTATGAGCGGCGGCGTGACTGCCATCCAGGCAGATATAGGAGCGAATCTCACACAGGCTCAAGGTAGCCTCGTGACCGGCCCTTCTAAAATGAGGAAACCTCGATAGAGGGCCTGGTAGATCTGAGTTTAAACTTGGCGTGGACACGGAATTACCGTATAAGGTTATGCCTAATAAGGGAATTAGTCATGTGATCACGACATGCTCAAAAAAAAAAGACTGCAGAACAACGAAACACATCAGGATGAAGCGCGCAAATCACATCTTTATGTCTGTTAATCCAAGCTCTCCAAAGAAACGAAGACGAAAGAAGCTAATTACGTATGGAAAGGCTGTTAGCTTCGGAAACATTGGCATGGCCTCCGAGTCGGACTCACCAAACTGCGCACATACTCCCAACAAAAACCAGCCGCATCCAACGCTAGGTAGTCCTTGGACTCCTCTACCCATGCCATCTACAACACCTGCCCCCTCGTGATTCAGTATCAATATTACCCAAGTGCCTTATCATGGCCCTTATGTTTCGTCTCCTGGACCTGCATACCTTGTTCACTGCACGACGCCCATGCCACACCACGACAGCGATGCGTCACGCTTCTGGAGTTTGCAGACCTGATTCAATGGCAACTGCGCCGTTGGCTGTTCACCTGAACCAAATCCATTCGTGTACATCGGCTTGGAACTCTTCATTCGCAGTGGAAGACAGCGATGAGATCCCTCATGCCAGGCGACGATGGCGTGACGACTGGCCACTGTCATGTCCGCAGGCAATTCAAAGTTCGACATGAGTGGACCGGGAAAGTGAGGAAGCTCCGGGGATGTATATGCTTGGATCGTAGCTTCCCGGGTCGTTGTCGTTGTATGTTCCTGGGAAGGAGACAGTTTGGCTGAATGTCCCTATTTAAGACCCGCCGACGAGGATTTGGTGGAGGATGGATAGAACTCGGAACCGCCGGGGTCACGGCTAGGTAGAGGGCGGAGATCTCGTGCTAACCAAGTAGCCCCCTGGAGGTACTTGTGTCGGGAGCGTGACAGAGTTGGGTTTGCTACTTCTGCCAGTTCACGCATTGAAAAGTTGGACGGCCGGAAGGGATGAGGATGATACACACACATCCTGCTAGTACCAACTTCGATATCGATTTTGAACAACTTAGCGGTTGGGATCGTTGAAATCGCCGCAGGTCGATGTCTTATGCACCCATTAGGCTTGTTTCATGGAAGCTCTTGCATTAGATGTCAAGTGCTACGAACAGTTGGTGGCGAGATGATGATGATGCTCAAAGAGGAGTGGGAGTTTGTACAGTCCCTTTCGTACAAGGAACAGATGCCTGAAGATGCCGAGTTTGTGCGTCTTGTCTAACTTACTAGTATACATAATACATCATGGCTCTGAGAATCCAGAGATTGAATACAAACATGCGGAAGAACATGCGCATGCGCGGAGACAACTTGTACTTGTAAAAGAGTTTGGACTGTCGGACAATGCTGACGTGTTGTTTTCGTGCGGACATTTGCAGACAGCAATGTCACAGCTACTACAGCATTGGTGGACAGTACTATCTCGTTCAGAGGTGTCCAATTTTGCGAGAAATTCAGGTCCTGGTCGTTTACTAGAGCAGATTTCTTGAAAACTTAAAAACAGCAAGTCCCCAGTGAGATTCCGAATGTTCTCGAGTTCAGTCACAAGCAAAGGCATGTTAGGATGAGCCATACTCAGATATTCTTATTGCTCGAAGGCAGAGCGAACGCATCTTTATTGTGATCACATGACAAATTCCCTTATTGGGCATAACCTTATACGGTAATTCCGTGTTCACGCCAAGTTTAAACTCAGATCGACCGGTCTCTCTAGCGAGATATCCCTTTTAGGGCTCGCCGAGAGACGGTTACCGGTCTAGGCTCAAGGCTGTGCAGTATGTTTGCCACTGGCATGCTTTGGTGTACCAGACCTAGTACTCTCCATTAATTCCCTATTTTTTGCGTTGTTCTTGTACTTCGGTGAGTTCGTGTTGACTGTCTCGCCTCGGAGTCGCCCGCTTTCTCATTAATCATTATCTGCATTATCCATCACCTCCGAGTCTGTGCTCTGTGCCATGCTCTCTACTTCCCGATACACCGAATTTCTCGCCCTTGCGTTTTTGATGATTGCCATTATACCGCATTTCATGGGCGCCAGCGTCGATCTCAGGCTCGAAGCTCAACAAAACGCCCTCAGGCTCAGCGCTCAGCGCTCAGCCTCGCCGCCGTGCGCAGGTGCGTTTATGATGGATTTGGAAGATTCAGAGCCGCTGCCGCGCTAGAGCAGTGCTCGCGCAGCAGCGATAGGTATTGATCGGCATTTCTGACGCCGTTGGCTCTGTTTCACATGATTTTGCTGTTACGTCATTCGCACTCTATCTTATCAGAGCGGCGCCAATCGCATATGCCCCCCACACGCCACGCCCCCGGCAGTCCCTATGGGGACGCTCATTTCCCCTTCACAATAGCGTGCGATCACGCCTGATCTCCGTTTACTTCGCGTTTACCTGTCTCATTTCACTTTCAGATGTCAGACACCTCTTCGTTAGTATATGGCGTGCGATGTGCACTGGAATAAAGCGTTGTCATTTGATTCTTATTCCATTGTGTGCCCGTTTGACTCCGCCAAGAGAGCGAAGCCTCTCGCTTCTGTCACGCCTCCGGAGTCCGGACCTCCGAGTCTGCCCGCTTACCCGCTTCCGCTCCTCTCTGGCGTTCGCGCTACTGCTGTATCCTCTATGGACTGCCGGGGGCGCGAGGTCGGCGAGCTTGCAAGGAGCGCGCTCGCTATGAGATGCGGCGTGGGTGGGGCGGGGATGAAGGAAGGCTAGATTAAGGGCGCAGGCGGAAGGATGTCGAGTTGGAACTCATGAGTCCGACTTCCGGTGCTGCTTATCATGTCAGTCAGTTGTGCGTTATGGAAGGGGAGTAGCTTACATTGCGTGGGACGATGAACGCGATTGGTTCGATGGCGTTTGTCGTGATCTTGTAATGCTCCTGTTCCAGAAATTGCATGGGCGACAATACAGAGATCGCGGATCCAATGGAGGATGGAAACTTGTGAGCGCAAAGGCCGAGATGGCGATGCAATTCGATGGCTCGTTGACAACATGACAGAAGATACCGAAATGGAACAGTTTTTAATGGCAATTCGCATTTCCGCACGTTCTGTTTGGTTGTCAATCAGGCATCAAATCGGCCGTCCATTTCGGGCCTTGTGATCCTCCGTCTCTTCCATTGCAAGCTGCATCTGTCCCTGCTCCATGATTGTGCTCACAGGTTTCGATCCCCAATCCCAGTATTGCCGCAAGCGTAATTTCTGGGACAGATGCGGAGGTGCCTCGCGCGCGAAGGAGACCTGATGTGCCGGAGCTGGAGCGACTTGAGCCTGTGCCGCAAACCAAGTGAAGAAGTGTCCAGCGCCCTCAGGTCAAAGAGGCTGAAAGGAAGAAGAAAGTGGGAAAGGGCACGGTGGCACGCAGGGTGAGAAGGGGAAAAGTGAGCTCAAAGGGGGACTATTGATTGTGTGATTATATACATAATCTGTCGCTACCTACAGTCCGAAGAGGGAACGAGGAAACACGACGCATGGCCCAATGTGGCCGCCAAGATACCAAAAATGTATAGTGAGCTACCCTAAGCTGTGAGCACGAGTGGCAATCGAAGATAGAACAGTGGATCACATCAAGAAGTGGTCGTCACCTCGGCCGACTAGTCCGAGTCTGCACGTGCAGCCGCGCTATCCACCTTACAGAGGGTGAGGGGGATTCTCAGGTACAAATAACAGACGGAGGGTTTTATTTTATTGGAGGACCATGAGCAGTTACGAGGAGATGGCTACTACATTTACATAGAAAGGTGCTACGTAGGCTTCTGTACCCAAGGCACACTTAAATGGATTCGAAGAAGAAAAAAACAGACGGAGGGTATACAGTCACATAAGGCGCACAGAAGGGCCAAGGGTCAAAATATATCAAAGAGTGGTATACTATCTCGATCAGAAGAAAGCTCACTCGACTGGGACAATAGGAGTCCATCGCGGCGCAGGTGCTCGTACGGAATACCTGCAAGGGTTCAATAAATCAGAAATAGACTAAACCAGTAAGAATGCCTTACCCGACCGTCTCTCCATACCCTTTCTTCTTTTCCACGCGGATGTCGAATGATAAATCACCCGACGTCTCCTCCAGCGTGATTTCGCACCAATTACGTCGACCCATGATGTATTTGCTTTTCGGCTTTGATCCGTCAGTGTCACTTGTAAAGATCGGAACCTGATCACCCGCTTTATTAGCTGAGTCCCATAGTACATCGCCGGATATTGACTCGCCATTTCCTCGTCCGTATCTGCATGATGTAGGGTCCGGTGTGGCTTTTTCGACCACCAATTTACCAGCGTAAGCGCGAAATTAGGAGGTCTAGATTTCAAGACCGTCATGTATGACACGAGATGCAAGTCGGGTGCAAACAACTTACGGAGTGTTGACAATCGCACCTGAACGTAAGGGTCAGCACGACGAAGCGTACTCAGGCTGGAGGACCGAGGCCTACTAGTTATAACGTTCAGCATATATCGGTGATCTGATGCTGGTTCAAGCGAAGATCCGCGGCCCTTGGTTAAGGTCTTAAGTACACCAACCGCCGCGCAATGCACGTCACCAGTTAAGAAGGAAATACGGATTCGTCGACTTTGGGCATATTGTTGAAGTCGTTTAATGAACCGATTGCGCTCTGCCTAGAAAAATCTTATGAACCGAAAATCGTTGTCAAAATGCCAAATAAGGACCTTGTTTAGCTTCGACGTCCAATGGTCATTCTTCACACATCAATGAGCTCGGAATGGAGACGAGAGAAGAGAAAAGTAAGGACCAGATCATCTAACAGTTCTGCATCACCATTAAAATTGTTTACTTTAAACCCCAACTTGTTCAACGCAGCAGCAGGAAAGAACTTCGACGATAGCACGGTCTCCAAGAGCCCCAAGCGGGGGTACAAAATAGGAATTCCTGTGCTAATATTCAGTCCCGTCTGAAGGACGACGGATGGTAAAAAGTCACCGAGCTGTATGATGAGATGCTCGACACTCGGTGGTATTGTTTTGTTCAGTCGGTCAAAGACACTTGCGTACTCTTTCTCACTACACACTTGCCCAAGTTTTCGTTCCGCTCTAGGTGTAGCGTCAAGAAACCATACTACCTCAAGTTGTAATCGACACACCTGCAATCCAGCATGAGCACCCAAGCAGTCGGGCCGATGGGCGTTAGGGACGAATGTGATGGAAAGGGCACGTATGACCCTGGGCCACCAATGATGACCGACTTGAAAACGTGAGATCGATCGTTTAAGCCATCAACAGTAACTTTTGCAAACGCGGTCAGTTATACTGTTGAAAAACTAACTCCGTTCACGAACCGTTGATGAAGCACTGGAAGAGGAGGAAGAAAAAATATGCCCTAGATCCAATTCTGCGCGGAGAACGGTTGAGAAGATCTTTTGTTCTCTTTATTCATAATTTACGTGATACCTACGCCTTGAAAACTGGCCCGTTCTGCCAGTCATCAGGATCTAGCAATAGTTAGAAAATCTAAAGAACCTTGAAGAAGGCAATTTCACGTACAACTCCCAAAACCATCAATCTTCCGCCTGTGTCAATAGGCGACCTGAAATACGTTATACATACACTCACCATATCTATTGGGAAACAGAAGCCGCATGTTAGTTCGTAGAGTCCGAGGCTTTACATGCACGCCCCAACGAACCGTGATCATCTATGATGAAAGTCATTAGACATCACTTTGTGGATGTAGCACATAAACTCACCTAGCATGTTCAGCATAGGGCTGGAAAGACGTCCGAGCCCTCACTATAAAGTCCATGGGCACAGACGGAGACAGACATACATCGAGCTATTTGCGCGGGCGAACGCTCCGCTCCGAAACGATTGGCAGTAGTGATTGAAATGAAAACGGTCTATTGCAGACACTATTTCCTCCGTTAGAGGATAATTCATCTTTTCCTCCGGTTTTTTGAGTCTTAGCCATTCTTGCATTTCGGGTTCCAGAACGACTCTGGAACACAATTCTGACTCCGGGCACGCAAAGGTTAAGCCGAATAACGCACGCATCGCAGTAAATTTGATCGCCGCCACCAACGAGTAGATGGAAGGGCTGCTCGGCATGTTTTGCTAAGAGGTCGACCCAAACAGGGTCGTAGCCGCTCTGGAATCCCGGTCCGCGAAAGTCATCCGAGTTCACACTGGCGCTGAACCCATTGCACTGCGTGGATTGACTTTGTCAAGAGGGCCAGGGTACGATGACAATTTCGGTCACTCACAGAATGTGCAGCCAGACGCATCGTCTGATGACGACCGGGAACAAAGAAATCCATCTCCGGTCCACCGTTAATCGAATATTGAACCTTCATCTCAGATTCGGCGAGCGGGATTTTAAGGAGGAATCTCCAAAACGTGTACGTGCTAACGATACAGTACCGAAATACCCGCGTACCAGGTCAACCAAATGGGTGGAGACATGCAGCATAGAAACTCACCCAAGTCGTCCACTATACACGTAAATCTCCGCACCAAGAACACTCTGTTCTTGTACATGAGGTCCCTCGAGGTGCTCGTCGTTTACTTGAATCCCAAAATGCAGAGATGTGGGGCTGTCTGTCAACAAGCGCGGGCCCATGTCGACATCTTCTGCGTCTTGAGCGTTGTGTTGCCTATGGTGCGGAGCAGGATGTTGGAGGTCCCAGCGATAATTGAGAGTCGGATACGGCTCGTAGGTTGAACCAGCGTCTGCAGCTACGGTTGAAGTTCCGGAAGGGCTGGAGTTAGCGCCCACCCAGAGTACCCAAGGAGAAACAACAGCACTCACTGACAACTAGCGCGGCGCCATGCCACACACCGTGCTCGTCGACGGTATCATACCGTAACAGGGGGCCGCACATGAATTGTAAGTAGGGCTGCATGATAGTCTTCCTGAAGTTGAGAGCCTTGGAACGCTCAAGCGGGCTGAGTTGCGACAAGGGAATTTCGTCCATGGACGAGCTAGGTCGACGAACGAATGGATACCCAGTTGAGCCTGAAAATTCGGGGGATTGAATAATATTCGAATTGACACTCGCGTCCCCGTTACTGTCTGGACGGGATGGACGCGGAGACGGATATCTCGACGCTGGCATTGTCCGGCCTCCGATGATGACATCCTGCATCGCTTCGATTTGTACGACTGGGGGAAAATGACCGTCGGGACCTCGGGACGGTGACAAGGGAACTGCCTGAATGAGTCCAAACGAACCGTGAGTCAGCTCAACCGGCGATGTAAGTCGGCGGAAAGAGTTGAGCGACACCAACATCTTGGTATGTAGACCTTCTTCTGCGAGCCCGCGACCCTGCACTATTCCTGCGCAAAGTTGTGAAGAATGGCATATGGAAGTGAAGAGAGTGAAGGAGGGCAGGACGTTGGTGAAAATGAACGGCCTGAGGCCTAGGTGGATAATTATGAAGGATTCCATGAAGACAACGCTGTAGAGGCGAGGCTTCCATCAAACGTTATAAAGAGGCAGGGGAGCAGGCACTGGCATAGGAATGCCAGCGACCCCATCGTGTTCACCACGTTGAGCAACGACGATGGCCTCATGTCTTGTCTTGTCATTACCGTCGCAATGCGGTGAGCGCTTCCATGATCGTGACAACGTAAACGATGCTTTCCGGTATCCGAGTCGTCACCCTTGGCTTCTACTGTATCTATCAGTAGTCAATTATCTAGCAGGGCCTGCAGCTCGAGGTTCCGATTTTTCACGTGCGCGTCGCGCAATTCGGGGCCACTGCTGAGTCGGACGACGGAGTCACGGACCGTTGTCCGGGCGCATTCTTCAGTTTGATCCTCGTGCGGCGCAGCACCCTTACGAGCGAGACCAGCTTTCCCAACTCGATTGATGTGAGAGAGACGACCATGACTCAGACTTTGCTTCCGGATTTTCTCAACGCCGAATAGCGCTGAATATTCGCGCCCTGCTCTCGGGCCCATGTGCCTATTCGAGTGATTTCAGTCACCATCATCAACAGGGCGAAAATGTCATTCTCCAAAGGTGGGATGGCACAGACTTTCCACTAGTACTTCCTTAGTTATATTGCACTTCCATCATGAGTTTAATTGTCATTGAGTTACATAAATCGCACCCCTTCAAGTTGTCGCCGATAGTCCGCTCATTCCCCCTTCGAGTCCTATCCACGTACTTGTGCTGTACCCCCCCAAAAAAACAAATTTCCTGTTCTCGTATTTTTTGACGACTGCCACTAGACCTCACATCATGGACAGTGACATTGATCTCGAGGATCAACCGATCGCCATGCCACGTCCCGGTACGTTCCTCCCTCTTTCTTATCTTGGGTAAAAAGTGCTGACAATCCGCGAGGAAGAGGTTGGAGGAAGCGAGATTTATGGAATGGCCATCTTTCAGCCTGACACGAGCAGTGTCGAAAATCCAGTGTTGCCAGTGTCTCAGGCTACTGTGACTGGCCAAGACGCCAACAACGGAGCACAGTCAGTTGTCTCACAAGCTGAAGGTGTGACTTCTATTTCTCCTTGCTGCTGTATCCCTGAGAAAGCTATTCGTTCTTTTACTTCAAGCAGAAGGGCGCGGGGAAAGCGACACCCGGACCACTGAGATAAACGTGGACCAGTCCCAGCGCAACAATGTCAATGTGAATGATACTAGCAATAGGCCAACACAAGCAGGACAAGGTCAAATTCAGCCAGAGATACAGTTCCGTGCGTATTTCGTTACAACTGTGGAGACCTCAATGACCTGACAGACACAAAAATAAGCCATGCCAGTGGCTAATGATCTAACTGTTGACCCCCCTCGCGACACCACCCCGGACTCAGAACCTGAAGAACTACGCATAATAGGGGATTTTAATGACAGTGCCAATGACCTCTGGACTCTATTTGGAACCAAGATCAAGAGCCTCGACGATGCCCAGATCGAGATTGTGAAAGATAAAATGGATAGTGCCCTTATATTTGTTCGTTCAGATCCTGTTTGTGCCTATTGCGGATTCGGTCTTGCTCATATCTGGCCTTACAGGCTGGTTTATATTCCGCTGTCCTCACAGGGTTTCTGATCGATAGCAAAGGAAAATTGAAAGCCGACCCTACAGATCGAATTGAATATTACCTCCAACAACATTCCATCATCCTCTCTCAGATTTCCCGGCAACTAGCCTCCATCGCCCCACAGGTTTCCGTCCCTTCCACTCCGCCACCCCCTTTCCCTGCATTCCATCCATCGACATCTAGTATTCGTGTAAATGTTTTCTGGTTCATGGGCCTCATCTCCAGTCTTTTGGCAGCATTCTTGGCAATCGTCGTTCAGAAATGGGTTCGCAATAATACGGATGTCTTCCAACGAGACTCTGATCCCTTGAAGAGCGCTCGACTTCGGCAGTACTTGCGTGAAGGATTTGAGCAATGGCACCTCCCCAGGGTGGCTGAGGCCGTACCCGGTCTCCTCCACTTGTCTCTATTCCTATTCTTCGTAGGGCTCGGCGACTCACTACTGAATATCAACACAACTGTCGGATTAACTACCATTGCTCCCATTGGCTACAGTGGGCTGCTATATATCTTCACAATACTTGCACCCATCATATATCCACAATCTCCCTTCCAGAATTCAACTTCTGGTTTTGTCTGGCATTTGTTCCAGAAATTGCGCCTCCGGCAATACTGGGATTTGGGATGGAAACCTGTGAGCACAATCATGGAGCAGGGACAGATGCAGCTTGCAATGGAAGAGACGGAGGATCGCAAGGCTCGAGATGGACGGGCGATTCGATGGCTGATTGGCAATCAGACAGAAGATGCGGAAATTGGAAAACTTCTGATGGCAATGCCTGGCTCCTTTAACTCAGAATGGGGTATAGAGGTCTGGAGGAAGATCAGCCACACGATAGAACCCAGGATGCCACTCGTCGTCCGACCTTCTCATCCTCCCCCTACCGATACAATGTCATACCCACCTGTACGCTATCCATCCACCATTTATCCACACCCCGCCACAGATACCGAAGGAGAGCGTATTATTCGGAAGCTCATCGCACGTCTCGCCCGGTTTTTACGGACTTTGGAGAATCGTAGCCCTTTCACAAGCGATGATTTATGGCGGACGCGTACACGCGCATTTATCGAGACCACTGCAACGCTTTTATTCTTTGTGGATGCCAGATTCGCCTGGTTTGAAGACATTGTCGACCTGTTGGGAGATATCGGGAGCTTTGAAAAGATGAGGGAATTGTCATTGGCAGGAACGGACCAGTTATTCGTGACGCGCTGGACCTGTCTTTCGCTTCTGGCCATTCGACGAATTCTGGATAGCGACCAGAAGATGTGGAACTTCGCAGATGAGGTCCTAAATCTGCTTACAAAAGACGATGGCACCGGAGAAGACAACGAAGCCTTGACGGGCGCCCAGACGTTTGACAAGAATTTTCGGATCGCAAGGCAATGTCTATATAATCTATCCTATGCGCTGTCCTGGACAGAAGACCTGACGGAAGTAAAAGAAATTCTCCATGACCACGAATCTGTGATCTCAGAGTTGGAGAGAATTAGTATCGATGCTGGCCACCTCGAAAATGTCGATCAGTGGATATTCGAGATACAATTGGCCATCACTGCTCATTCTCAAATCATTTCCCACTTTCCTGGTATCCTCGACGATCTCGATACAGCACAGGTCAGCTTCAGCCACTTTGTCGAAATGTTTCGCGATCCTCGTCAAATACAATTTATACGCCCTGGACAGACTCTCAAGAACATGTGCTCCATTTTCCCTACACTCCGTAACATTCTTGGAGGACAAGGGGATCCCCATGCGTACAAACAGATGTTAAAGAGTCTGATGGAATTCCGCTCCAGGGCGTCCAATTGGCACGGAGATGAGTTACAACGACAGCTGTGGCGTTTACAGGATCTGCGTAATGGACGCGGGTTTGGCTTTACGGTCGAACTTTTCTTCCTTGGCCTCAAGCAGCTGTTATCCAAACCTAAAGAATCCCAATATGCGCTATACATGGGCACGTTTCGGGCCATTACACATGACTGGAAAAAGCACAAAACCTCGATTGGAACACAAAAACTCCTTCTCGACATCGCTTTGTCACGTTCCGTCGATTTTCAGTCCATTTATCCCCTTTATGTTGCCGACGCGTTCTTGGAATTATTAGGCAACATTTTCGAAGGACAGACAGGCTCACATATCGACGGCGCAGTGCGACAACTTAAGTCCTCCCCATATTACTTCTATGACGTATTTCGGGCTAGGCTGTTGGAGGTAATCACCCGAGCACGGGCACAGTCATCCGAGCCGGCAAAGTCATCGTAGTCTATCATTTGGTATTCCGAGTCCGTATCTGTGCAGTGTAGGCTTTTCCTGATCATATGGTTTACCGCTACTTACAGAATACCCTTTATTGTTCCTCATGAATTGAAAGCTGATGGTGTTGTTGAAGTAAATGGCAACTTGCCAGTGTGTCAATTGAGATTAATGCAGCTCAAAGGCTAACGCGCACCAAGACGGACACGCCTGGTTCCAACTCTGAGACCGGGAGAGAGGTAGACAACGCCGCGGGAAGAAACAAGACGGTGTCCGTTTCAAGTGAGCCCAATTTCAGCGAAATGTCTTTGCCTGAGAAGAATTCGCCTTGCGTGAGGGAGGGCTCGATTGGCGGCGTTGGGCGGGAAGATGTCAGATTAGAACGGGTTTGACGACTTACTTCAACAACTCAGACATTTTTCAATTTATGAGGAACAATAAAGGGTATTCTGTGGGTGGCGGTAAACCATATAATCAGGAGAAGCCTACACTGCACTGATACGGATTCGGAATACCAAATGGAAGACTTAGTGAGCATTACTGTATGATCATTCAACACGTTCGCCTCCACCTCCACCCCGTCTCCGCCGGCTCTTGACCGCCTCCCGATGCCTCCGCTTCCACTCGCGCGTGAGCTCTCCGCGCGCAGCCTCCCACCGCGCCCGGATCTGCGTTTCGTCCTCCGTCCGCGCGAACTTAACCTTAAAGTTACGCGCGTAGCCGCCGCCTTTCGATGTTTGTGGGAAGAAGAATGGTAAAGTCGTGTCGAGGGAGTTGGTTTTAATTTGTCGTGTGGGCGTGGGTGTTGCCGCCGGTCGCGTCGTGGTGATGGGATCGGATGTGGGGACACTAGCGGGCCAAGAGCCGTTATTTGTGAAGGCGGACTCGTCAAAGCCCAGGTCCAAGTCGAGCTCGAGCTCTGAGTCGAGATTGAGGTGACCGATCAAGGAGAAGCCTAGTGATGGGTAAACGGAACGAGGTGAATGAAGCTGTACGACGCCAAGCATGGCTAAATGAGATTCGCTCACCTTCTTCTTCACGAGGTGCAAACAGGTCTTTGAGTTTAGTCGCTGTTGGTGGCTGTACGGGATCGGGGTTTAGCGGTGCAGCGGCATTAGCAGTGGTAGTCTGTGCGGTCTGTCGTTGATCAATAGACGACTTCTTGGATGCCCTTTGGGCGGCGGGAACGACTTCAAAGTCGACAGCGTCATGCGAACTGGAACTTTGAGACGCGTGGAGAGCCGAATTCGCGGCGGCGACCTCACGTTCCATATCAGAATCAACGTTCTCCGCTCCGCCCCAATCTTCGTCCGCCTCACCGAACATAGAGTACAGAAGTCGCAGTGCGGTCGCCTTCTCCGCAGCCAAGTCAGCGTTCGTTGTATCAACCGGAATGGACGATGAACCAGGCGGTGTGGATGGCTCATCGTTATCATCCGCAGGGCTCTGCGAGGCGTCGAGGATTTTTTCCACCTCATCATCGCCCTCAACCTCCGAGGACACCCCAGTCTTAGCACTGGTCTCTCCGCCCGCATCCAAAGCAGGGGACATCAACGCCCGCTCGCCTTCCAGAAACACGCCGCTAATATGCGTACTACCCCACCGCAGCGGGTCGATCGTCAGCCTACGCGCGCGCGTAGGTGGCGTTGAAGCGACAGTCCGTCGCCTTTTTCTTCCTTCTTTGCCTCCCTGGCTCTTGAACGAGGGATTTTGATTTTGGGCTTTGAGAACGTCGAGGGGGAGACCGATGGGCCGGGCAGGGCGCATACGCATGGGCCGGATGAGTCGGCCCAGCGGGGTGACGCACCATTGTGGGCTTTGATGGACGTTTGAGGAAGTGACGAGGGACATGTCGCGTGCGTGTCTTGCTTGAACACCGCGAACAGCTAGCCGTCTTCGTTTTCGCGGGCGGGCAGTCTCGTCCGACTCCGCAGCCGCCTTTTCGAGCACAATCCTATCCATGTGCATACGTAAAATTAAGCACTGCATTAGCACCGAACGTGCGCAGCCAGGGCTCACCGCTCGTGGTAATCAGATTTTGCTTCTCCAATACGCAGTTTTGCGCCTTTCCAGGTCGACCCGCTGAGTACATTCATGCCTAACGAAAAGCAAAACATCAATTGATCAGAGGGGTTGGGTTGGGCAGGTAGGGCTCTACATACATCTGGATAGTTGCGACTTTGTTGTCTGTAGAGTGACATAAGCAAATTTGCGTGGCTGGCCGAGTGCATCGAGTTTCCCGAAACCATCCAAGGCGGTGAGCGAGCCAAAGGTAGCAAGACGGCGCTCGAGGTCATGAGAAGAGATTGCTGTGGTGAGGCCAGAAATGTGAAGTCTCTTTGATATGAGCTCATCTGGCATGATAATCAATGAGTAAGCCGTTCGGAGCGACTCGGGGATCCCCTTATTATAACTTAACCCGCCTTGTCACCTTGCCTCAACACGATGAGCAGCTCTCATAATCCATTTCGCACTCAACTCGCTACTCCAAACTACACTGGAGCCTCGGTCGCTTCAACCGCCCTTCCATCATACACCTCTGACCCGCCACCCTCCTTCTCAGGCCCTCCGAGCTATTCCGCTGACGACGACGACGACGAGTCACCAGAGCCTCTTCCCGAACTTACACCAAGGATTCCATCAGGTCGTCCATCTCAACTTATCGCTCAGAACACAAGTAGCAGTCTTTCAACGCCGCCGTCTCTTCCCCCGCGCCCATCTTTTAGCTCCCCTGGCCCCCCTCTACCGTCCAATAGACCCCAGACAGACGATGACCTCTTGTCAACCGACGGAATACCTGAATCCGCTCCGCCTGCTTACTCAGTGGCGCCTAATGTCAGCGGAGGTGAGCTTGTCGTAGAGCAAGGCCCGCGCAGACCGTTCCAGCGCGCCCCCGAACCACTCTTGCAGCTCTCAACTCCCCCGAGTCAGCAACAACAACAGGGACAGCGACAACCACCTCAATCCCGGCCTCCTCAATTCGTGCCGCCATCTGGCCCACCACCTTCCCGTCCTGAGCGCCCGAACTCCCAGTTATCCGATTTCGCACAGGACTTCTATAACTCAGGCAATGCTACAACTCCACCTCCTGCTGCGCGGCAGCAGTCGCAACAGCCCCGCTATGCCCCTCCACCTGGCCCACCACCTCCCTGTCGTCCTCGTCCAGCGTCGACATCAAGTGGCGCGGGATCAACAGCACCCCCTGCGAGTGATGGACGGCCCACAACGACGCCTACGCCGGGTTGTCCTCTACTGCGCAACGGAAAGACGCTCATCTACCCTGAAAACTACCTATGTCAGAAATGTACGTTCTGTTCACCATGTCCCACCTACTGTTCACCCACATTTTACCGCCCAAAACCCCGAAAAGGCCTGAATACAGGCTACAAGAATAATGACCCGTCTCACCCATGCCGCAAGTGCTGGGATCGTTTTAGCCAGCCATATACGTCCATTCTCGCCTCGAGCCCGTGGGGTGACCAGGCCAGCGGGTCAGCGAGCCAGACCCAGCGTGGCCGCTCATTCCAGCGCCCGCTGCCCGCATTCAAGCCTCCGCAAGCACAAGCGCAGGCCCCGCCCCCGCCGCCAATGCCTGGCAACTATCCCCCACCTTCTCCCTCCGGGATGCAGAGTCGCAATTCGCGACCTATGCCCATGCCATTTGGAGGTGTGCCCCCGCCAGGCTCGACTGTTGTCATGCCGGGTGATGCACGTATCGGCGGACGATTGTGCTGGCGGTGTGGCGGACGCGGCACGACCCCGTTCTTGATCTTTGACGAGATGACATGCGAAACTTGTGGTGGCATCGGGAGACTAGTGAACTAAATGGGTTTCTGTCTGATAATCTGGTCATACGCAAGTGTGTGTGTATAGTTTTACTGAATCGGTAGACTATCGCTAGGGACATGTGTATAGATTTGCCTTTATCGTTTTCGCCGCCAGCAACACATTGAACTAGGTGATAGGCATGAATGTCCTTTATTGTCAAGTCTAATAATAAATGAGGTACGTACCAATGCATCATATTATCGCCCTTCCCCAGCAGTCTTCTGTCTCTGACGCTCTTCAAGCAGCGCCTGGTTTAGCTTTTGCAGTCGTACGGTGACGGCCTTGTCGCCGCCATTTAGAGTAGAGTTGCGATTCTCGAAATCATTGAGAAAAGTCTGAATGCGAGTCTGGGCACGCTTTGCAGACAGATTCTTGCTCGTCGTTGCGTTTATGCGAGGGGGCGGGTCTGAGAGGTTGATGTTGTCCATCATGAGATGAACCCCGAGCGGGAGTTGCCGAAAGCGTCTGATCAGTGTTTCCTGACCCTTGACGACTGCTGCTCATTCAACAGTCAAAGAGTGACATGTCTCGCTTTGTGCGCGCTTCAAAATATAGGTAATCTTTCGTTCTTATCTGCACAAGATCGCACCCTGATCCTTGCCATAGACATGTTTTTGGCCAGCCGGCCAAGAAAGAGCACGGTATCGACAACCTCAAGGTAACTAGCAGTGCCTGGGATACGAACGTAGTCTCTTCATCTAGCGTGCGTACTGTTTTCAGATCTTATACACGAATCCGTTCTCATACTGTGGCAGAAATATATCAGCGTAAACTGGAATGCCTCAGGCGGAGGCGCGTTCGCCATCCTCCCAGCTCCCTCTCCCTTCACGGGAGCACCAGGGATACCCTACAGGCTCCCTGACATAGTCCCGCTAGCGCGCAGTCACACCGCACCAGTGCTAGACACAGACTGGTCTCCTCACTCGGACACGATCGTCGCGTCCGGTGGCGAAGACGGCAACGTGCTCATATGGCAAGTCGATCCCAATGCTTTCGAAGGATGGAACTCGGATGGCTGGACGCCCGTAGACTTCTCGCCCGTATTGCACATCAACGCATCACCGCGAAAAGTAGGTCAGGTGCTTTGGCACCCAGCTGCGCAGCATGTCCTCGCGAGCGCCGTGGGCGACCACACTGTGAAACTGTGGGACCTGGGCTCGCCCGAATCTCCACGTGCTGTACTCGCAGGCCACGGTGATAGTATCCAAAGTCTTGCGTTTAATCCGACGGGACAACTACTCGCGACAACCTCCCGCGATCGCAAAATACGCCTGTTCGATCCTCGCGCCGGCGGAGAAGCCGTACGCGTCACTGAGGGTCATGGTGGCATCAAGGGCGCGCGTGTGGTCTGGATGGGAGACCGCGATCGTATCGCTACGACGGGATTCAGTCGGATGAGCGATCGGCAGGTGGGCGTGTGGGAGATTGGAGCGCTGAAGAACGTCAAGACGATCACGCTGGACCAGTCTGCGGGCGTCGTGATGCCCTTCTGGAGCGACAATAATATCCTTTTCCTTGGTGAGCCCTTCCGAGTCGCCCTTCTTCTATCGCGTATGAATGCTAAGCGCTAAGTGGTTCTCGGATAGCCGGAAAGGGAGATGGAAATATCAGGTATTATGAATATGAGGGAGATAACTTGTACGCGTTGGACGAACACAAGTCGGTTGATCCGCAGCGTGGGATGTGCTTCGTTCCGCGGCGGGCAGTCAACACATCAGAATGTGAGATCGCAAGAGCTTACAAGCTGACGACAAATGCTATCGAACCAATCGCGTTCATCGTCCCGCGCAAAGTAAGCTCTCCTTCTCTCTTCGTCGCACAACAAACAATTGACTGCCTCACCAAAAGTCGGACTCCTTCCAATCGGACATCTTCCCGCCAGCGCCTTCTATCGAACCCTCTCTCAGAGCAGGCGAATTCTTTACAGGCAAGGCCATCTCGCTCAAACTAGTTTCTCTCGAAACCGGCACCGTCTCTTCCGCCACAGCGTCGTCAACTTCTTTGCCAAGCTCTGGCTCAGGACCAGGACCAGGACCGGGACCAGGACCGGGACCAGGACCGGAACCAACACGCTCTTCGACGGCGCCCGCGGCGCAATCCGCGCAGACACCGTCTGTATCCCCAATCATAGCACCATCGCTAACTAAAGTTGCGAGCGAACCTACGCCCACCTCTACCTCCGCGCCCTTAACGCCGGCTGACGTACGAATTCCGCCTTCTCGCTCGACATCGACATTCACCTCAGACGTGCGTTCTCTCTTCTTTTTCTTCTCTTCTTCATTTATAGGGACGAAATTAATAAAATAAATCAATTATATTAATCACGCTCTTTGTTTGTAGGATGGCAAAGCTTCTGCTGCCTCTTCTGCTTTGCAGGAGAACAACGATCGACTCAACGCCGAGCTGCGCGATGCGAACGCGAAGATTCGGAACCTCGAGTTGCAGGTAGAAGGTCTCAAGGCGAATGCGCGCAAGGCGGCAGCGCTGCTGGATGATGAATGATTTCCTCTTTTTTTTCTTTCTTTTGTTACGCGGGTAGGAAAAATTGTTGTTGAACGTATATATCATATACAGTAGTCGCGAAGAAAAAAAGAGAAGACTGATTCCCCTTTGTGTTTCTTGTTTTCTGGACCTGAAAGAAAAGAGAAGTGTGCGGTGTACAGATTCTTTCTGTGCGTTCTTGACGAATGATGTTGGCCTTTCGGCTGCGTCTGTGGACTCCAGGCAAGTCGTCACTTGTTACAAAAAACAGCATTAACCCCCCATGCGGAACAATAGTAGCAGTCAGAGTGGACGATTATGCCACGATTATGACTCGATTCAGAAGAGAATTGTCAAAAGTCAGAATCGTAGAATCGCCTCCGGAGGCGCTTCTGCGGCTGAATCACGATTCTGGTTGCTTAGACCTTTCATCGTCATCGTCATCGGAGTCCCATCCCTCATCTTCGTGTCCCAAAAGCATTGGCATGGGCTCATCTTCGTCATCCGATGACACCTCTCCGGACATCCATGTGTTGAACTAACCGGTTTATGCTTTCATTGAATGGCCGTGGATAGTTAAAATAGACGGTCGCGACTCAAGTGTCGTACAGTGACTAAACATGGGTACATGGTTAGATGCGAAGGACGCAGCGGTCCACGGGAAGCCTTCCAAGGCATGCAAAAGTGTGTTGGGGGAGCAATTTTATTGACGCAGTGGGTAGTGCGATAAATGGTGATGAAGTTGGCACTTATTGGGAGTGCCGTAACCGTTCATGCATGATTACATAATGTCGAGATGTAGAGACGACTGCGCATTCGATTGCCTCGGCGATGGCGCCTGCTGTCCTTGTCGTGTCCCACCCCACACCGCTCTAGCAGCGGACATCCCCGGAACGTTTCTGCTCGCACGCCTTTATACCTTTGTATTCTCCTCAATTTACCGAGTAACCAATCCCAAATCCTCCCGTGATGTCGCCTCCACGCGAAATTGCAGGTTGGGGTCCCATTCGTTCTTTGCTCTATCTATCTCCCCTACTTCTCTTCGTGCCATGGCTGGCCGTCCGCCAACACTACATTGATGGTAAAATTCACACCGTCTTGGATCACCGCACCTATTATTTGCTTATTTCCATTTTCCTTCCACTCTAGTCCTTCCCGTGCCTATAACAGAACTGTGATCACTCGTCCTATCAGCCGCATGTCCGTTTCCGACTGATGACGAAAATTTTAGAGTTGATCCAAGTACTGGTCTTCCGCAAATCTCGGAAACGCAGATTCTCGCATATGTTCGGCACCTTTCCGAGGACATTGGGTATCGCACTGTTGGGACAATGGAACACGCTCTCGCTGATAAATGGATGGTCGACACGGCCTATGAAATCCAGAAGGAGTGCGAGCGATTGGTGCGCGCCGATCCGGGTGAGCGTAAGCTCGAGTGCGAGGTGTGGCATCAACAAGGCAGCGGCAGTCATCGGTGCGTTGCCTGCAGATCAATTCATAACGTGTTTATCCACATGATTTTCTTCCCAGGTTCGACATGATGGGCAAAAGGCTTTACAAGACCTACGCTGACCTCACCAACATCGTCATACGCGTGTCCGACGGCACCCCCGAGGGAAAGAAACATGCCGCACTGGTGAGCGCACATCTCGATAGCACCTTACCCAGTCCTGGCGCAGCGGACGACGCGCTCTCCATCGGCGTCATGCTTGACTCTATACGCGTGCTTACGCACACCCCCGGGTGGACACCTAGCCACGCCGTCATCTTCTGTAAGCGTCCTTTCGACATTTTTTTCTTCCCGACCTGAGTTCGCTGTAGTGTTCAATCACGGAGAAGAGTCGCTTCAGGACGCGTCGCATTTGTTCTCAACACAACATCCCATAGCCCACACGTGCGTCTTTGCACTAGTAACGCGTCTTCGCAATGATTCCTGACATATAATCCTTCTAGTATACGCGCGTTTATTAATTTGGAAGGTGGGTTCCGTGAGCTCTGAGCTCTACTCACTGCTATTTTCTCATGGTTTTCCTTAGCTGCCGGAAACGAGGGAGCCGAGTTGCTATTCCAGGCAACCTCGGAAGAAATGATTCGGGCATATTCCAAAGTTCCGAGGCACGCTAGTTTATCTGACGCATTTCTTCTCACCGCTGATAGCACGTCCAGACCCTTCGGTACCGTCATCGCGAACGAGGTTTTCAGCTCCGGAGTTTTACTTTCCGAGTATGCTGCGCTTAACGGTTTGAGGTACTCAGGATGGCTGACTTGGTCATGTTTAGTACGGACTTCCGCCAATTTGAACAATATCTCAATGTTCCGGGGCTCGATGTATGTTGTACTTGCGTCTTTCCCTCGCATTTCCCCGATATTCACGTTCGATCTAGATAGCCGTTATCGGCAACAGTTATGTGTATCATACACGCCAGGTATGACTCAAGTCGAGTTCACTACCCTTCGACACACTGAGAATATGCTAAAGGACGTAGTTGAAAATATTCAACCTGGGGTAGCCCAGGTGAGCTCGCATTTGCTCTCTCTGTGGCTCTACTGAATAACACTCGTAAGCGCATGGGCGAGAATGTTCTCGCAATATTGAGATACCTGTCCTCGGACGCGTCTCCGCTACCTTCGATGACGACAGGCTACACGCGTCCCACCACCGTCTTCTTTTCAGAATATGGCCGGTTCATCCAATATCAGTTTACAACCGCTCGCCTGATGTACGGCACGCTATTTGCTCTCTCCCTCTCACTGACTTGGTTCGTCTATCGCGAGAGAGTGCCTGGCTCTCGGTCGGGCTCCAAGTCACTGACAACCGCCGGCGGCTTCCGGAAGGCGCAGTGGAACGGCATCCGTGCGCACCTTATCGCCTTTGGAGGAGCACTGATCGGCGCGAATGGGCTTGCCGCCATAATGCACCGCGTCCTCGGTCGCAACATGAGTTGGTTCGCATCCGAGCATTCTGCCTTGCTCTTGTATGGTCCAGCCGCTTTGACAGGTTCGTCCTTGTTCCGGTTTTACCCCCATCTCCCAAATGCCGATGATGGTGAACCTCGTTCACTACTTTGTGATATAGGCACGCTTATATCCCAAACGGTTTTCATTCCCGACGTCGTCCGTACGGAAGATGAGCGCAACGTGCTCACTGCTCTTCTGTTGATGCAATCGGGTGGCGCGCTGGCGCTGCAGCTGCTCGGTATCGGTTCGGCGTACTTTTTGTTTGTCAGTGCGGTGCCACTATTCGGCGCGCTTTCGCTGGACGCGCTCCTGAATCGTGGTGGCCTCCTTGTCAGTCTGTGGACCTATGCGCTGGGCATGTTCGTGCCTCTTCTGAGCGGCACGAGAACGGCGTGTATCGTCCTTGACGTGTTCGTCCCGCTTGTATGTTCCTTCATTTCCTTACTTCCGTGCACGCGTGCGGATTTCCTCTACCTTATGATATTTAATCTGATATTCTAACTTGTAGACTGGACGCTTCGGTGCGGATGCGCCTGCCGAACATATCATCGCATCAATCGTCACACTTGTATTATCTCTCGCTGTACCGCTCGTTACGCCCTTCTCGCACCGCTTTCCGCAAAGCGTACGCGTAAAAGCAATCACGATAATGGGCATCGCGACCTTAGCTATAGCGGTGGTATTTGCTCTCCGCTCACCTTTCGACGAACAACACCAGCGTCGGCTCTTCGTGTTAAGTTCCGATAATGTGAGAGATTTCTCACTTCCGCGTAGTTTTTTGGGCGGAAACTGTTTTTGGCGCTGAGTTTGCTGAATTGGGTACTATTATCAGATCACCTCTCACGAACGATACCTTCATGTCGGGGCAGCTGATGGCGCGCCCGGATTTGAACAATTGGTCGATGACATTGCTGCCAATTTTGGCGTGGTCGGTGCGCAGTCTGTTCAAGAAGATATGCACGACTGGAATGGAGATTGGGATATCTTATACCCGTTTTCGGCTGTGAGTAAAATCTTTGCTTGTTATCGTCGGAATCTAGAGGGTTTGCTTACTTTATTCTGAATCAAAATATCGCGTGCCATGCACGTGCCCAACTCAGTTCATGTCACCATACAAGATACCACTTCCCATAGAACCCGGATTCGTTTCCCCTTTCGCCACAGGCGAACGCGCTTTCAGAGTCGAGGCCGTCAACGATACCGTCGACGTGCTGGCTGGTACGCGTAGCCTAACGCTAGAGATAACCCACCCTGGGCTGATCTGGACAGGTGAGTAGTGCTCGTGTCCACTGATGGGGTTGGAAAATCTACTCCCATTTTTACACTCATACTCACACAACAGTGATCGCGTTTGACGCACACGTTCTGCGATGGACGCTCGATGACGCTCCACCGGACGGATACGCGCGACACCATATTAAAGAGGCATCGTTTTTCGGCGTTGACCGCTGGTCGGTCGACCTTGTCCTGCAGGGAACGGCTGCTACTGAGCCGCTGATGATCAATTTTATCGGTATCGACGAGTCGGCGATGTGGCCCGCAAAGAAGAAAAAAGCAGCTAATTTGAGTTCTGGCAACGGCCATGAGATTATGGACCTGTTTGAGAAGCTGGATGGATGGTTGATGCGCGAGGCGCATGGAAACGTCGACGTTATGCTCCTTGCTACGATCGGCGGCGTCGTAAGGGTATGAAGAACAGATTCTGGATTCTGGATTGTTTTGTTGTCGGATCGTCCGACGGCTTGGGTTGATCCCATCCAAGGTGACCCCATATTAAAATATCTAAGAGTAGCAAATGATGATCTCTCTTTTGCATTCGATGTGGCACAGATATGGAGACAAGAGACAAAGTACTACTTGCTGTATCTAGAAAGTCCCCTGTAAGATGCCCAGGTGTCTTGTCTTATCCGAGTCATCTTCAAGCCCTATCCATCGCTGTTGCGATGGTTCAGGAAACTCTAGCACATACAGGCCGCCACACCGGACCACGGTGCTTGGTGTGGGCTCCTGGCTGCTTGAATGCGATACATTCTCATCATAGGTCCTTCTGCTCGTTCCACACTTGAGGTAGGAGCGCATAAATTCCAGTCTCGTGCATATCTCGGTCCATTATGTCCTCGCTGTATCTTACTGCATGACCTGATTTCCACACCTTTTTTTTCCAATAGCCTTGATGATTCCAGCACCAAAGTAGTACAACCTAAGTAGGGAAGACCAACTTCCGTTGATACAACATTCTGGGCTCCTCTCATTCCATCGTCTAATCGAGCCGGTCAAGAATCCATTTCTTTCGGTTTTGGCGGTGGACAGGGAGATCGTGTGGACGTGACTGCACCAACGCCGATGACGCTAGCCTACTGACGGAGCTCACACGAGCCCTAACCATTGAACTGAGGGTTAGAATATTTGTGACTTGGGTTGTTTGAAGAGGGAGAGAAGAGTCGGGGACGTACGCCTTAGTATCCGAGTCAACGGTTCCCTCTTTGGGCGTACCCACAGCATCAGAACTGGAATTGCGACGGCTGAGCCTGAGTGCTTTCAATAGCTTTTTAATATATGTCATGTGCTCGGGGGTCGTCGCGGGATGCTCTGACTCCGGGCCCAGGCCCATGTTCTCTGCCGACCCCTGCGAGCTCTGCATAGCATTGTCGTCGTCGCCGCCGTCGTCGTTGCCGTTGCTGCCGTCGTCCTTGTCCCCGGACTCCTCTTCCGGTGGATTATTGTAATAGGGGTCTGGTCCCCTACCGTTCGACCCCATCTGATCCGAATCCAATGGCGATTCCCATCCCCACTTATCCTCCTCCTTGACCCCCTCATCAACGCCCTCATCGTCACCCCCAGGCGCATCATCCCAATCCGAATCGCTCCCCGGGTCAGTATCCATCAGGTGCGCATCGTTCGTCGACCATTGATCCTCGCCGTCGGACGCCTCTTCCGTGGATTATTGTCTGGCCCCCTATCGTCCGACCCCAATTGATCCGAATCCCATGGCGATTTCCATCCCCACATATCCTCCTCCTTGACCCCCTCATCATCACCACCCTCATCATCACCGCCTGGCGCATCATCCGAATCCGAATCGTTCCCCGGGTCAGCCTTCGAACCCGAATCGCTCCCTGAGTCAGCCTTCGAACCCGAATCGCTCCCTGAGTCAGCTTTCGAATCCGAATCGCTCCCCGAGTCAGCATCCATCAGGTACGCATCGTTCGTCGACCAGTGATCCTCGCCGTTGAAGTCCATACGTTTCTCCCACGCGGTTATCCCATCCTTAAGGACATCCGCCGCGTTGGAGCGCACTTTAAGCATCTCTCGTACAGCCACAGGGGCCGCGAGCGCGAAGTGGAAGGAAGAAAAGACGAGAAGGATACAGAAGGCTATCATATATCGTCGCATTTTGTCGGACATGTGATGCTGATTAGATGACGTTGTTTGTTGGGTAGACAGGGTGAGCTCAGATCGAAAGGAAAACACAAAGTCCAGAACTAGTGGGCTAAAAATCCGAGATGATAACGGATTAGCGAATTGAAAGTGAAGGAGAGGCGACACGCACTATCCAGCACCCAGTAACGTTGAAGTGAGCAAGGGGGTTAGAGAAAAACGTCTCGAGTTGACAGGTTATATATTCGCATGCGCTAACTGACATAGATGCTGTACAAGATCAACGCTTCGGATATAAAAATGGATGCGATGCAAACCATGCAATAGTAGCTCAAGTATGTGTGATGAAGTCGTTGTTCCGCGTCGCCGTCCGCTCTGGCGGCAGGCAGCAGAGTGATCACGGTAACATCCGCTGAGACGCCTCGGAGGTGGCTATGCAAACTCTGATGCACTTTGCCGATATGACATATTGACCGAGATGATGGATTGAATTACTGTAACTAGTAGGCGAAAACTAGTGCGTGGCGAGAGTTGACTTGGTGGCTCGGAGATACAAACGGAGATGGTGCAGAGACTCGGACCAGCATCGGCGAGATGAACAGGAGGATGGAACGCAGGTGACACTGTGCTGGGAAGTTTGAGCAACAAGCAGAGTGTACACGAACTAGATCACTCACTCCTCAGTGACTGCAGGGCCACGTAGTACCAACGTAGTTCAGTCGATGGTATTGGCGCACTGACTGAGATGCGAGCGTGGTTGTAGTACAGGCGTCAGGCGAAGCCTGCGGGTCCTGCGCTAGCTGGAGAGGTAAGCTGCGACAGGAGGGTAGGGCTGATGGTCACAATAAGCCCGCTATGTATGTGATCGTTGCTGGACTTGCAATAATTCTTGCGCAGTTTGACTCACCTGCTCCGAGCATTGCGGAAATGCTGGCTTTGTGGCTGTGTAGTTGCGTGGATGGCACTGGCAGGGGGGACTATGTGAGACAAGCAGCAGTAAATTATTGAAGGCGAGCTAGATGGGGGGCATGAAGAGAGATGGGTGGTCCAAGTTTGGAGTGTTCGTCTTTGGTGGCTGTGAGTGAGTCAGAACGTGCAATCTTTTGCTTGACATCTTCAGTACAGCAATTTGCTTGGTCAAGCAAGTTCAAACAAATTCAATAAAGTCTGAGTTTTGTGGCTTGGCCTGGCAATTTGATGACAGGACTTGCAGAGGCAAAGGTGTAAAGTATCTCATTACTGTAGTAATTACAGGGTGCGCTAACTCAGCCTTATCGCTCCCGGGCCGCTCACTTGCGCTCCAAACTTGGACCATGCCCTCATCTAGCTATTCTAGCTCGCCTTCAATAACTCACTGCCGCTTGTCTTACATAGTCCCCTGCCAGTGCTAGTGCCATCCACGCAACCCCTACACTGCCACAAAGCGAGCATTTCCGCAGATCCTCGGAGTAAGTGAGTCAAACTGCCTAAGAATTACTGTATCGCAAGTCCAGCAACGATCATATACACAGCGGGTTTATTGTGACCATCAGCCCTACCCGCCTGTCGCAGCTCACCTCTCCAGCTAGCGCTGAATCCGCAGGCTTCGCCCGACGGCGCTTTGCGTCCGCCTGTACTGCAACCACGCTCGTATCTCACTCACTCTATATTGTCCTGCAATCGACTGAGCTCACTGCCACCTCGTCTCCCGCGGTCTGACCACTCCCAATGCGCCAATACCACCGACTCAACTACGGTAGTACTACGCGGCCCTGTAGTCACTGATGAGTGAGTGATCTGGTTCGTGTACACTCTGCTTGTTGCTCAAACTTCCCTGCACAGTGTCACCTGTGTTTGCATCTTCCTGTTTCAAACTATCTCGCCGACGCTGGTCTCTGCACCACCTCCGTTTACATCTCCGAGCCACCACGTCAACTCTCGCCAAGCACTGGCACTGGTTTTCGCCCACTACTGTAGTTACAATAATACAATCCATCATTTCGGTCAATATGTTATGCTGGCAAAGTACATCAGAATTTGCATAGCCACCTCCGAGACGACTCAACAGATGTTACCGTGATCACTCTGCCGCCTGCCGCGGCGCCGCCAGAGCGAACGGCGACGCAGAACAACGACTTCATCACACTATTGCATGGTTTGCATCCCTCAAATGTAATTTTTTTTATACTCGAGTATCATCTTGCGCAGTATCCATCAATGATTTACGTCAAGGGCCTTCAGTTGGCGCATGCGAATACAGTATATGACCTGTCAACTCGAGACGTTTTTCTCTACATTATCATCTCGAATTTTTAGCCCACTTTCATTCGTTCTCGACTTTGTGTTTTCTTTTCGATCTGAGGTCATCTAATCAACATCACATCTCCGACGATAGCCTTCTGTATCCTTCTCATCTTTTCTATCTTCCACTTCGCGCTCGCGGCTCCTGTAACTGTAGAAGAGATACTTGAAGTGCGCTCCAACGCGGTGCATGTCCTTAAGGATGGGATAGCCGCGTGGGAGAGACGGATGGAGTCTGACTCGTTGGGGAACGTTGCCGATCTGGATGATGCGCCAGGCGGTGATAATGATGAGGATACAGTATGTTGAGATCGGATTCGGAACCGATGGGGTCCGAGTCGAGGGGACCGGTCCCCCATGACAATAATCCACCAGAAGAGGACTCCGACGTCGACGATGACGACGACGACGCTATGTCCGACGGCGACGATGGCGGCGGCGACGACAAGCAGGACGGCGGCTACGACGGCGACGACGACGAATCCGACGAGTACATGACCCTGGAGCCAGAGCATCCCATGACCCCCGAGAGCATGACAGATCTTGAAAAGCTATTGGGCTCATTGAGGCCCCGCAATTCAGGCTCCAGCGCTGTGGGTACGCCAAAGTGGGAGTTGCAGGGAACCGTTGACACTATGTCGTACGTCTCTGCCAGTGGCTCTTCTCCCCCTCCTCAAACAACCCAAGTAATGGCTCGTGCGACCTCCGCTAGTGCAGTCAGGTCCGTACACGATCTCCCTGTCCACCGCCAAAACCAAAAGAAATGGATTCTTGACCGGCTCGATTAGTCGACGGAATGAGAGGAGCGCAGAATGTTGTTAAACAACTGAAGCTGGTCTTCGCTAATTAGGATGTACTACTTTGGTGCTGGAATCATCGAGGGGGTATAGCTAAACCTGATGGCTATTGAAAAAAAAAGCTGTACTGGAGCAGCAACAGTGATGTTTCAGAATGAAGAGGCATTGTTGGCATCTCGGGCGTTCGCATCTACACCATGCTCGAGGAGGACACGAGCCACTCCCACACGTCCCTTTTCCGATGCGAGATGCAACGGAGTCCGATTCTTGATATCCAGGGCGTTCGCATCTGCGCCGCGTTCTAGGCGTACCGTTCGTATTCAATTGGTCAGGAGAAGAGAATCAGCTTGAAAGTGTACCAGCGGGCCTTCAACTTCGATTTGCGCGCTCCATGAGGGTTTCACTCGGAAGACCTGTTCGATATTTTCATAATCTTCGAACCGCAGGATTTCGAGGATGCCCCCTGACCCTCCCCGACTCCGCCTGCGTACGCATGAACAGGCGTAGCGCAGGGACACCCTGTTCGAGGCAGGTTATTCCAGCGCGTTTGGATGGACTCGCTCCAAGTCACCGAGTCGCGAGGTTTGGTGATGAGCGATGTGCCCCAGCCACCCGCTCCGCCACTGCACGAATTCTCTCGGGTCGGCTCCTCGTACCTTAAACCCCTTTCTGCTTGATGGTCGCTTCTTCATCCCCATGTTCATGTATTGATCATTAGACCTGCGTGCTGCTCGCTCTTTTGATCAAAAGTGTGAACGGGAAGCCTGAGCAGGCTAGCATGGGAAAACGGGTATGAGAGACGGATCCAATTGGCATAGTACCGGAGCGCCGTTCCCCTTCCTAGAGAGACGGATGATGAGAACCTGAAAGAGATAATGATTGAATCGCGCTGTTCGTGATGTCAGCCCCTTCAGTTTCAGTTTCCCCTATGACGATTAGCCCCGATCAAGAGGGATTGAGATGAGACATCAACTGAAGGAACCACGAACTAAATTAAGTTACAAGGTTCCATTTCACTCGTACTAAGTTACATACCAACCGGCGGTGGGTTGCCAGGGAAATATCGCCCGGAGTCGAGGAGGTATCGACTGGCGCGGGTGACAACTTGAAGGTCATGTCATGAGAGACGTCTAAAAATGAAACGTGACGTACGAACACATGTTTACCACGAGGCACTGGCAACAGCCCCTTTTCTCACAGTTGAAGTGTTGAAATTTGTTCCTATCATCCACAGGCCATCGCTGTTTTGCGATTGCCATCTCCGAGTCGATTATTCCAGCGTCATTGTGAGAAAATTCTCAACTGAAGAGCTAGCACTGGCACACCATCCTTCTTATGATCGTCGGCACTCAGGCGGATTCTCAAGATTGACTCGGAAATTATTGGCTCTTACATTACACTGCCATCCATGAGAGATGACAGCCGAAGCCAGCTAGGGCCTTCTTAATTCCTTCACAGGGGTGGCATAAACGGAACGACTGCATCCATTCACAACAACATCATACATCAATGATGATGACAATGACTCTGTAACACCGGGCCCACCACTGGCATCTGATTTCATGGATATGGACGTCAATCCCATAGTACTATCCCCCGGCGCCCCGGGTATAATGTTCAGCGTCTCAGTTTTGTTCGGAATTTATGTACCCTTGATCTCATTAGGCGCGATCACCAGTACTGTAGAGGTGAGGATCAACCCCATATTTGATAGTTCATTCACTGACAGAGTTGGACTCGGAAGTGTCAAAAAAGAAACAAAAGATACCGTTGCGGCACCGCACAATACAACACAACTACAGTAATATTATTACATGTCACGCCGCAGAACCATGGCATGACTGACACGCGTGTCGCAACATTCGAAGTGGCGCGCGCACGCGAGCGTTCTCTCGGTTAACTTTGCCATGACAGAAAGTTGCTCTCCATGGACTCTGTTTCATTACTCTGGTGCTGTAAAAGAAGTCATGACGGCGTTCTCGTTGTCTTGGTCGCGGAGGTGGAGCAAGTTGGAACCATGATCACGGCTCGACTTGACCTAAAGTCAGCCGTTGCCCCTCATTCCCCCACAACGGACACGCTTAGCCTCTTCAATTACAGCTGGATGTCTACGCTGCGTTATAACAGCAGAAGAGGAAACAAATCGCAATTTTCTGGCACTGAGAAAACTCCGCTGGATTTTAGCTCAGAGTTCTGGTGAGCATCACAGCAATAGGTGATTTCTCTGCTTGGGCCTCTATCACCTTGTCTTCAGAATCTGCCGCTGCCTTCTCCATCTTTCCTCTCCTCTTCTCTCCCATTCTAACCGCTAGTGGCGCGTCCTTCGTTTCGGAGTTTTTTTTCTGACATGAGAAGAAGCAGCAAGCCCACCCGCTATTGCTCCCTGCGCTCGGATTCGGCGCCACAGTCCATGATGGACTAATCAGAATGCTATTGTATGGCTGTCTGGGCGACATGTACAGTACATCAACAGCTGTACCGTCCAGGCGGGCGGATGGAAGCGCGGTGTCAAAGTTTCTCCGAGTCCACTGTAATTCTAGCGTCGAAAAGGTTCAGTTGGGGCGCGAAACAATGGGCTGTTTACGTTGCGCACGTACGCAGTACGTCACTCACTGCGCTAACTTAGGGGCGACAGGGAACGAGCGGCACCGTGGCTTTTGATAATACTGTATTCGAGATGCCCGGGATGCCCGCCACTGGCACAGAGCCGAGCCTTCTTTTGTTTAGCAGGGGGTGGTCCTCAGGCTGCACTGGATTACGAAGAAACCATTTCATTCAACGAGGTGCGTCTGGCAAGCTGAAAAGAAAAGGAAAAATAAATATTCTCGAACTCGTATTCATGCATGGACCGAACTGTGTAAGTATGCTCGTCGCTAATTATGATTATTATTATGATATGACTTGCAGAACTCGGAGGATTCTCCCCGCCGAATGACAACACCACCTTGTCTTGTGTTGGCCATGCGGCGCTTCACAATCTATTTACCTGCTCTTTTGTTTTCCGTCTACGGAACCGGGAATTTTGATCCCAAGAGTCCGGCGGTCTAACCGCGCGTATTATTGACTCGGATTCAACTGAATGTTCCTCCCCCAACCCCAACGGCCTCGCGTGCACGCCGCCGCCGGGCCCATTTTGGGTACCAGTACCCAGCCCAACACTGCAAGTGCGTGCCTGCCCCTTTCTCATATCTCTAATCGAAGTGGAATGAAACAACATTAGATCCGGATGGAGGTGTGTGGGGTGGCTGGCTGCGGATAGGGGCTGAGGCCGGCACTCGGTAAGCACTACTTGTATCGGTAAGTTTTGAAGCGCAACACGTAGGACCCTACATTAACTTACTTACCTTAATACAGTGACTAACCCCAGTACAACCGTCCCGGCGAAAAATGAATTTAATCCCGGGGGACCCTAGGGTCCTACATATTTATCGAAAATCGAAAACACTCGGGAAAAAAAAGTTGAAATGGAAGATTAAAAGTTTTTTTTAGTCGACTGACGCTCTGATTGGAGCCCTAGTAGGAGAAGAATCGCAATCGTATCCAAATTGCGCAATGTGACTCGGGCTCGGGCTTGGGGGGTCTTACTAACTATTCTCTCTTGGCTATTACACACAGTTTGGACACTGTCAAAAAAAAAAAGAAGACTGATAGGATCAGCCGCAGCAGCGACACGACGAGAGTGTACTGACTACATGTATCATCAGCCTTTCCACTTTTTCAAACGAGGAGGGGTAGGCCGAGGAGCACCATCCTCTCCACTTTCTTTTTCTTTGATCTCTAGTGGACTTCTCTTCTCTTATCATCATGCGGCTGAATGACATGAAAGGAAGAGAAGTCAGGGTTCCACCTTCCTCTCCTCTCTCCCATCAGTGCCAAGAAGACAAGTCAGACGGGTCAAGATAACCAATCATACTACAGGCATCCGCCTTCCAATGTCGGTGTTACAGTGCCGGTTCTTGTTCCGGTTCCGGTGTTGGTATCGGTGTCGGTGGCGTTGGTCGCCGCGGCGGTGTCATGTGGTGGAGCGATAGAAGCATCAAACTCTGGCGCCCCCCCTTTCAGTCCACTCCATTTTAGTGGTACACCGGCGCAGTACGGGACAGTGCTCGGGGAATCTCACAAAAAGGTCAAGCTCACGGTGGCGCTGCCGCGTGTCATGTGGACAAGAAGCGCTTCCCGAACCAAGATGTCCTGAATTGGAACACTCTCCTTCCCCGCCGCGCTCGGTCTGGACTTTTTACCGGCGAGTGCACACGACAAATACAATATCCCGTACAACACCGTAGTTTTCCCCGCCAAAGCGTCGGGCGTGGTTACAGCCACTCGCCGGTAGACAATAACCCGACGCATCCCGAACTCTCACATTCAGAAGCCTTCTTCGCTCGGATTGGACGGTCGACAAGGAAACCCTTGACTAGCTTAACTTCTAACCCCAGGGGCACCGGAGTCACGAGCGCACGCACACCTCCTTGCTATGATACGTCTATGCGTGCCGTATCTTGATACCGTCTATGACCAATGCTCTGAAAGTATATTGCACATCATGGATATATAGCCTCTTTTTTTTTCCTCCTTCCTCGATTAGTGCCAGACCGGAAGAATTCCATCCTTCTTCCGGTCATCACATGACAGAAGTCTACTCGTCAGCGTCAGCGTCTGAATCCGAATCGCCTTGGGCCAGTCTTGCCAATAACGACCCGTCAAGCGCACCTATATAAAAAAATCGATTAATTAAAATTAAAAGCCGCTAAAGTGACGCACGTCCGGTAGGCGCTCGCCGTCCACGGTACGCCGCAAGTGGGGAAGTCGCTTGCGCGGGTGAGGGAGAAGGCGGGAGTGAGCTTGAGCCGGTGGATGAACTTATGGAAATGTCGGGCGAAGAGGTATGGTGATTAGCAAACGTAAGCTTGTAGGACTGGGCGAGACCGCGCGGGTCTGAAGCCCCGCCAGCGCTGTTGCTACCCGCGGGGGTAGTGGTAGAGAAGGCGAGTTGGCGCTGGGGCGTTGTCTGCATATTGGCGCGTATATAGGTGACCATGAATACGTGTATGTATTAAAGAGAGTTGTGAGACGCACTTTAGGAGAAAGGCCGCCTGATTTGCCGCGCCACGCTGGCGGTGTCATCGTGGTTCGGTGTTGTTGCTGCTGGCCTCCTTTTGAGTGGGGCGAGAGGGATTTGGAAGGAGATGGGAAAGAAGGGTAAGGTGCTGGTGGGGAACGGATCGCGATTGTTGCTTGGAAAATGTTGGCAAGGAGGAGACAGAAGACCGATAATTCTGCATGCGCGCACCATCATGATCTTGTGTTAGTAGTGGAGGCAACGCGAACTTATACGGTAGGATCGCACCTGCAATAGCAAGACTCTTCTCCCATGATGATTGAAAGGAGTCGCGGTAGAAGTTCCATGCGGATGCGTACGGTGTTGGAAGGGGGAGGAGGTGTGTCAGGGTGAATAGTGCGATGAGCGCAATGAGGGAGTTTTTGAGACGGTAGACGGCTTCGTGATACCGTGGCTTGAGAATGTCCAAAAAGGAACTCTGGAGAGACTTTGTTGAGTTTGAAGACATGTCGAGTTGCAAGTTGGACGATATCGATGTGATGCGTCGGAACAACTGGCGGTGTGGCCGGGATACACGTGATCGCATCGTGTGTGACGTGTGACAAAACAAATTAAAAATCAGAGATGTCTACTGATAAATACATCCGGAATAAGGGCGGTACATTAAACACAACCATAATTGCCCTCTCTAAGAAACGCAGACAGCCTTATGACAAGCGCGTCAAGCGCAGCAAGCCACTTGGCCAACTCTATGTGTAACTTCTCGATGGAACCGCCTTGGGCGATGCGCGTGAAAAAGTCATTGCGACGGGGTACAGCATGGATGGCAACCTGCACATCCGGCTGGGGTGAGCCGAGGGGACGGAAGGGGGCGGAATGAAACCATGTGGGAAGCTCACCGAAACAACGGAACGAATGACGAACGAGTGGTGGTGGCGTAGCACCACATCGTACGCCCGCTTGAAGCAGACCCGAAGCTCGGCATCACTGTCTTCCTGTGCATTCTGCAGTGCACGACATGTAAAAAATAGCCCACTAAAAATATGTTCAGGAGGCAGAGCATGATTTTTTGTTGTAAGTGGACAGAACGTAGTAAGTAAGGTGAGGTGGTGATTGGAAACAGGGCGGCTGTGCTCACCGGGTCAAACGGACCAAACATGCTGTGCCATGCGTCCCGCCCTCCCGCGCCTCAGCCTGAACGAGGTTCTCGAGAGTTTCTGACATGGACTTGTGGGCATTGTACCTAGTGCGGACCCCCTGAAATGCAGCGCGTTTGTAACAAACCAAAAAAAAAAAAAAAAAAAAAAGGGCGGGGCGGGGTCGGGTCGGGGAATGGGCCAGGCGGACGTACGGCAATGTTATTTCTGAGATCCGTCTGGACAAATGCAAAGACAGCGCCGCCCAAGAGATCTTTATCGGAGGGAAGGGGTTGAGAGAGAGACGCAGTTGCTGTGAGGGGATGATGAACTTGCCGAACAAATCCATGAGGCCATCTGCGGCCTCTAGGAATGCGCTTGTTTCAACACCATCAGGCGTTATGGGGACGTTTACAAATGACTGTTGCGGGTGATGTTGTTGTTGATTGATTTAACACAGGAACATGATTACCGACCTTGACTGTCTCAAACTGAGGAGGCATATGAGGGTAGGAGGAAGGGTGGACAAAGGCATGTTTTTCTCGCTGTGAGCACGACGAGCAGTATGATAACCACGTGGCTAGGAAACAGGAATCTAATCACAGTTTATTCGGGTCAAAAAGCACGTAAAGTCAAGGAATTTGACGAGGGGAGAAGCGGTGCAAGCCAGTTTGATTTGATTTGATCCGATTCCTCTCTTTTCTTTTCACTCTTTTCTTATTTCTTAAATATTCGTTCATTCCATCCTTTCTTTCGTTATTTCTCTCTCTCTCTCTCATCTCTCATGTCAGCCTCCGAGTAATCATCCCCTCTCTTTCTTTTTTTCTCTCTCTGCTCACTTGCCCCCGCACAGCCGGACCCCCCCTTCCACAAACACTCCTTCCCCCTCCCCGCCCCCAATGTCAGTTTGTTCTCCCACACCTCTTTTTGCTGCCTCTCTGACACTCCCATGCTGTTCAGGCTGCCCAGCAAACGCAAGGCTTCAGAAGAGCCCGACGGCCCAAATGATAGTGTTTCATCTTCGTCCAAAGATTTTGAGGCCGGTCGCGTCAACTGCGAGGCTTGTGGCGACTCTGTTTCCTACCAGGACGAACGCACAGGTGCTTTTACCACCAAGCATTGGGATGCTCACAAACTCGGATGGTTCGCCCACCTTCCTCCTCATATGCCCCCCCGCTTACCCCGCTTTCTTCCTCTCCAGCCCTGCCGCTTCCTCCACCTCTCCGGCCCCCGAGCCTCCTAAATCACAGGCACGGCCCTCCGGCCCCTCCACGGAACGCAAGGCTCACCCCAACTCCAACGTCCCCGGGCCACCGGCCAAGCGTCGAAGGGCTAAACGTTCCGAAGAGGAGCGTATTCAGTACCTTCGTTCCGACCCTTACGTAGCTCAGTTTGACGCGTACCGCGTCCTCTGTGCGTCCTGTGACAAGTGGATCCGCCTGCGCCCAAATTCTACGTTCTGCTCCATCCCATGGGATGCCCATCGCAAAAGTTGCCTTGCGCGAAAGGGGTGCGTCACTTGTCCCACCCTGCAAGCTTGCTTTTTGTTTCATATATACTGAATGCCTCGTAATTCTTCGCGGCCTCCGCCTACAGCGCCAAAGAAGCGGCCCCACCCTTTGTTGTAGCAGACCCTGACGCCCGCAAGTATGATAACGGACGGGTCCTCTGTAAGGCCTGCAATAGCTGGATTTTGGTCGGCCAAGAGAGCCAAGCCGCACAAGCATGGTCACAGCACCGTGCCCAGTGCCGTCCTGCATCACCATCAGCCCCCTCAGCTGTGTCTGCAATCCCTAGGTCCGCTCTCACATCTATATCGCCATTTGAAACAATCTGTGACTTACAACACGCATATATGTATTCCCGCATATTTCATCATCACACAGCGTCCCGCCACCATCACAGCATCAGCTCGCATTGGTTTCAGCGCTCCCACCTCCAGCGTCACGAACAGCCAAGGAAAAAGAAAAGGATCGACCACTACCAAGCCCACTTGCTTCAGCGCAGCCGTCTCCCTCGCCACAACCGCCTCCGGCGGCACCACTCCCAGACCCACCGTTGTCTACATCTGTTCCCAGCTCCACCGGCAGCGAGTCTCGTAGACGAAATGCAGAGCAGCGCGCCGCACAGCTGCGCGCGGACCCGTTGCTGGCACAGGTGGAGCCCCACCGTGTGTTCTGCGCACTTTGCCGCAAGTGGGTTCAGCTTCGACAGGACAGTACGTTCTGTGCGTACCCATGGCAGCAGCACCGCAGCAAATGTGTCATTCGACAGTCAGTCCCTATCAATTTTCTTAATCAACTGCGCGTAACACAGCGTTCTCAAACATTCCCTTTCTTTGTGTAGTGAGAAGAAGACGACAAAGGTTAAAACTATGGACGGCGTGACGACGCACAGCGGACGCGTTACACCCACTGCCGCTGCATCTAGTGACGAGTCGACTGATAACTGCGAGCTCGGTGCCGAAGCTCCGGGCGAGGAAATGGATACCACCACTACCACCACCGCCGCCACAGAAGATGCCGTTGTGGGCGGTTCAGACGCCGATGCTGCGACCGACAGCCCGGCCAGACGGTATGCCGACTTGGATTCCCCCGCGGACAGGTACGTGTGCTTCCCTTTCTCCCCCCTTTTTACAATTTGCGTGATGACCGGGCAACTCGCTTACTGTTCATTATTCCATCTCTCATGTCTCTGTCTCGGCATATCGCGCGCCACCACCTGTCATTGTCACTGCCACTTTTTCCTTCTCGTGGATCGCAATCGCCTTTTGGGTGGGGATGTTTTTATTCACTTTCCCGCTCTCTATGTCCTCCCTCCCGTACACGCGCTTTCGCGTCTTTTTGGCGGTGGCTGGACCTAACAAAGGCTGAATTTCACTCGCAACTCGATCGTTTACCTCTTCCGCACGACCTACACCTCCGTCGACTCGCTGACGATCGCGGCACTTGTCGCGTACATGAACGCCGCCCTGCCCCCGGACAAGCACGAGGAATTCGACACGGCGGAGGTCACGCGCGCTGCCAAGACGCTGCACGACCGCGGAAGGGTCGCCTTTGAGGGCGATATGCTCAAGCCCCTGCATTGAAATGTGACCATCGCGGTTGGTTTTCTTGCATCTTTTTCCGGGCCCAGCCCCTCAAACCATCCTTTGTTCTTCTTTATTCTATTCCATGATTATTTCCCCTTCCCCCCCCCCCCACTCTGCATCGTTCTTTGCTTGCTTCGCCTCTTTTTTATCATTTAATATCTTGGTGTGGCTCTTGTCCTCACCTTCATCTCAAGCGACACCGATGGACAGTATAACAACGTATCGATCATTTATCACCTATATATCAGCCCTGCTTCCCCCCTCGTCCTATATCTTCCGCATACTGCCTCCGGTCGTATGACTCTTTCCTTTCCTTTTCAAATCGCTCGTTTTTCTCTCGATCTCTCTCTGTGCACCAGTTGTGTCGGCTTTGTTAGCGTTAGATATTGTGCATTCATTTACCTCGCGGACAGGATCGGACTGGACTGGACTGGACTGGACTTTATCCCCCCTCCCACGGCATTCGTAATAGTACTATTAGCTGCTTGTTAGTTGTTATAAGCCCTCGTGCCTGCTGAAGTTTTGTCCCTTTTGCTCTCTTTCCCACCTTTTTTGCCTTCTTTTCTTGCACGGTATATATTATCTATTCATATGTACGTCGCGCCCCTCTTCGTTCTTTTTTTTTTCCCGATATTTTCTTGTGCTAGGAGTAGTAGCGGAATGATAGTCTAACAAAAAAGGCGTTCACGGACCTCTCATACACTCTTTTTTTTTTACCACGCTGCGTCATGTTTTTCAAGGTATACGCATGATATATATCCATTACCTGATTAGTACAGAGTACGATGACCTTGAAAAGACGCTACTGACTACATGAGAGGGAGAAAGTGATAATAGGCAAAGGAAAGATCTACGTGTCGTAGTACGGGGCAATCGCGCACAGATTTTTTGCGCGTGGACGGTGTGGGCCAATAGTACTCGTAGTAGTAGCCTTGGATTTCCCTACATAAGTTGCGCGATTGCCCCGTACGGCACTGTATAGAGACTGTCTGGGGATATATAGCGAGGGTGGTCTTTACGGATGGATAGATGTGTGTCCGCCTTAAATTAGTAACTGAGGAAAAGAGCCCCAAAGATAAGTACAATACAGTTCTGAAGGAAACAGAAAACGAGTCTCGCAGAAGGATACAGACTTGGGCGAATCGAAGCGAGACGACAACAAGTAAATCCTTCAAAATAGGAGACAGTAAAATAAAGAGCGTTTTATCACAAACTTTGCCCACCGGGACTGCCGCCATTGAGTAAGCCTGAATGCTGATGCATGAACGACATCCACGTCTCGTTCACTCGAGACCCATTAGCCGCCAATCCAAGCTGTGACAGTTCCGTCTGAGGCGCGAGCGCGGCTGCGGCGTAACTCCTTAGCTCTGCCAGGTCCTCAGGATGGTGTTGGTGTTGGTGCTGCGGGTGGTGATGAGGCGGCGGCGGCGGCGGCACGTGCGATCCATGAAGGCCTAGTGGGGATGCTGTTGTCGTCGAGGTTGATGATGATGATAATGAGTGTGGTGGGTGTGGTGGTGGTAAGGGTCGTTGGGAGTATGGATATGACGTGGTCATGTATTGCGGTATTGAGTGAGTTGCTTCGAGGGTGTATTGAGGTTGTTCCGGAGCATAGGTAGTATATTGTTGCTGGTGGTACTGCTGATGTTGATGCTGATGTTGATGAGGGTGTTGATGATGCTGATGGTGTTGTGGGTGTTGCTGGTGCGGTGCTGAGAGAGGATGTGGTGATGGCTCGATAGGCGCGACATAATGCGGGTCATACCCGACATATGGTTCCTGTCTCTCGATCCACTCACCAACCTGCGCATGTCCGACATGTGCCTCATCTGGCGACATGCCACCACCGCTGCTACTGCTGTTCGTCATCATCATGGGAAGTGCCTGGGGTGCGGGCGATGACGTGGCACCTGGACGGAAAACCTTGGTGCGACCGGCAAACACAGCGAACTCGTCATCGATCTCTTCTTTCTTGATGATCCCCATCCCCAATGCGACACCGTCTGCGGCTCGTGGAAGATCCAGGGGATGAATATTTCGTGCAGTCTCTAAAGCACGGCGAGCCTTCTCCCCCATGCGTTTCAAAATAACCTAGCAGTTAGAAATGGGGTAATGAACTTGTGAGACGTGTTCATTTGGGCGGTTGAGAACGGTGCTCACGAGGGCTCTTGCAGCGCGACGATTTTCTTTGGCAGCTTCCGCTACTAACAAGCTTCCTTTCTCAAGTTCTGTCATAGCATCGTTCGCGAGGGCCGAACGCGGACTGCGTGTTGCGATAAAGGCGAAAACAACCTAAAAGATGATGAGAAGAGGCGGACACGCTTGTGGTGGGCTTTTTACGAGCATACCGTGGCAGAGAATGTATACGTCCATATAGTCCAGAAGCGACAGGTCATAACGCGTTGGATTGAAAGCTGCTCCTTGACGCATTGTATAATGTTTTTGGACGCTCGGACAGTCGCCATAAATGACGGTGCATATTGGCTCCTCATTGGGTCATCAGGCTCTTCGACGAGAGCCTGGACAAAGTAGTTGCGATGGAGAAACAGAGAGACTCGAAGGTTTTCGCTTAGCCCGAAGAATTGTCGTATCAGAAAGGGACGATGACTTACTAACGTCTTGCATAGTGGAAAGCAGGAACACCATCATTGAGGCAGGAAGAGGGATCGATAGGGGGTCGACACCTGGTCCGCCGCGTATTGCTTCCAGAGCCTCCGGGGGGAAAGTAAACTCGCCAATCCTGCGGTCTAACTCCTTGATGGTGGAATAGCGAGGCGGTGTGGCGGTGAGTGTACGTGCGATAATTTCCGCCATGCCATCACAAGCGAAGCGGAATCCCCATACTGTCGCTATCTTCGACGTTAGCGGGAGTAATGTGAAACACATAAGGACATACGTGATGAATTATCGCCAGGGTCAAGAGTCGCGGGAAGGTCATTTTCCTGCGGGAACTTGCAATCGACAAAGTCACGGTTAAACGTAGGTGGTCTGCCGGTGGAGAGCGCCTAGAGGATGTTATAGTCAGACAGGAAGGACAGAAATTATCGCCAAGTTCTACGTACATGCCACGAGTCCGCAACAAACAGATCCCAGAAAACCATCCTACGCCTTTGGACAACCTTTGGATTGGTCTCCCATTGAGCAGGATCACGATCTAAGAGCGTGGTGGTGAGTGTTTATAGTGCACATGCGTGCACCTTAAGGCTTACGCAGTCCAATCTATGACGAAAGATCGGTACCTCGGCAAATGTGTGGAATCAAAATAACGCACCGTCTGGGCGAGGTGGGCGGCCAAATTGACGAGAGACCACGTAAATTCCATGCTCGATTCTCCGCCACTAACATCGTTGCCGAGCATTGCGTGATAAATGCTCACTATATGCAGTGTTTGAATGGTTACTAGCGATGGCTTCTCCAGCACCGGTTGCAAACAAAGAGCCGCCAGAGCGAGTTGATTATAGTGCTCGCCCTCGGATTCCGCAGTACGAGTTGGCAAGCTAACGTCAAGGGCGCTTCCCAAAGCGAATATGCTGAATAATAGCGCCAGATCATGAGGTCCGTTGTATTCTTCTGATGGGTACGGAAGCTTTCTGTAAATCGAAGGGAGCATCTCGTTAACGAGCTGATGGCGAGTCACGCTACGAAAGATCCATGTAGCAGAAACCAGATAGGACTCTGCCATCGCCGAAGCCTGTTCCCATGGAGGCAGATAGCTCCTGATGAGCGAGATGATGTCCTTGACGGGCCCCATGGGCGTAAATGGGAAAGAATAGGAAAAACGCTGAAGTTCAGGGGGAAGAGTAGAACCCTTTGAACTGTCACTCTCCGTTCTTTGACTAGGGGATCCCGTCGAATCTTCGTTGTCAAGCTGAAACAACGTTCAAAAATCTGGTCAAAAACTCCCCAAGAGGACAACATACAAGAAGGAGGTCAGTACCACCAGTGGAACCGAAAAAGCGCGATAAGCCCTGATCGGAGACGGAGAGGGTGCCAAGTGCCCTTGAAACTTCGCCAGTCACTTCGTCTTCGCTCTCATGTGGCTTGTCAGCATTATCGGAATCCACAACGATGGCATTCTGGGAAAGCAGCGGGTGCGGCTCTTTGGAAATGCTAGCCTGGAGCAGTGTGAGAGCGTCTTCGAGCTGTCGAATTCGATCGCTCATGCGAGAGATCCGACGGTGCAAGTGTTCGGTGGCAGCGATAACGAAACTTTTAAAATGAGATCCGACAAGCAGTCAGTTGACATTGTCATAACTACGAAGAAGGATAGTCGCACCGAGTCCCCTGTCCCGTGGCAAGACTGCCTAGTCATTGAGGGAGGGGGGGGAGGTACATTCAGTATCGTTGACAGGGAACCGGAAAATGGAAGACAACACGGACCGTTCGGACATAAAGAAGCGCAGCCTCTCCGCTTTGTGGCGGGGGTCAAGAAAGGCCCATGGGGAGCTGTTGAGTGGAACGTACCTGACACGATTGACAAGGGATTTGCTTGTCGCATTTGATCTTAAGTCTAGCAGGCACATAAAGAGGATGAGAACGGGCGAGCAGAGGGATGTGGGAGGCCACGCACCTCCGACATTCTGCACAAGAGATCTCGCCGCGGTTTCTTTTCATCTCGATTTCCCTGGAGAACATGCCGTCTTGACGGACGGCGGCAATGGGATCGCGAGCGAGTCTGCGACGGTCCTGGTGGTGTTTGGATGGATCGGGTGGCATAGTGCTGGCGGCTGGCGGGGGACATTGGAGAGAAGAAAGAGGGAATTGAAGTAATTAAGCTCGAATCGCAGAGATTAGACCGTGGGAATTATTGATTTAAACAAGCTGGTTACCACTCCCAATCGGGTAATTGGAAAGTCTCGTTGAATAACCGGCAGAACAGTTTACTCGACTGCACACAGCACTGGCACGCCCCTCCTTCGCCCACACAACTACACCGTTATTGACGGATCATCAACTCTCAATATCTCACTTAGCCTCTCCCTTTTGACGCCCGTGTGTCCCTTCCACAAACTGTCTCACGACCCGCAGTATTCTCGGCAGCCTGAAAAAACTTTCCTATTCTCATCGGCGGCCATACCGTGGCTGTGTGGTAACTTGGCCCCTGCTAGGAGATGAAACAAACAAAGTTTTCCGTCGTAGCGTTTCGCTGTAATTCAAAATGTGGTTTTTTTTTTTGTTTTTACAACAAAAATAAAAAGATTGCCGCCAAACCACAAGGCACACACGGGGATCAAGTTCTCGACCCGGTGCCCTTACGTGACTCCAATTTCATCATCCGATATTTGCCATTCGCTCCTTTCATTTGACTCACCGTCACGCTTGTCATTTTCTGTCACAACTTTCTCCTCCCAACTCCAACTCACTCTCCCCGGGATGAATAGATAGTACCCCGGAGATGGCGGACAGGTGATACTGTTAGCTCCGGGGAGAGAGGGGCCTTCCATTGAGGTAAGCGCCTTCCTGAGAGCTCGAATCAGAGGACCTGAGCAAGTCCGGTAACATCCTAGCAGCGGCGCAAAATATGACATCCATCTAGGAACGGAACAGTAGCTCTTATGCCATGGATCTCGACCACATCGATCTCAGCCAGTAACCTCAGTGATCCTCCTTTCTTCCTCTCCCCCCAACGGAAATGCACGTAATAAGGTACCTCACATGTGGATTTCCCCTCCTTCCCTCTGGTGACAATTGAAGCCTGCCTACGTCCGATCCATCATAATAACCTGAACTGCGGTGATGACAGGCCAGGCGCGGGAGAAAGAGTCCCAGGGGAGAGAAGGGGGGGGGGGATGCGGTATCTCTCCAACAGCTTGCATCAGACCAGGAACAAAAGAGAGAACTCGTGATTACTGCATAAGAGAACTTGACGGCAAGTGGCTGTTCAAAAAGGAACTCCACCAACCACGCGACACGACGCTTCGCGATATAACTAATCGTGCGCTTCTGGTGAGATGGCAACACCTCGTCCATGTGGTTTGGATGGCCCCCGCCTTGGACAGGCGAATCTTATTCTACTCGTCCGCGGATCTCTTGGTTCTTCGCGGATTTTCCTCGGTGCTTTTAGTACGCCTATTTCGGGAAGCAAGATAGTTCTTTCATGAGCCTAGACCGCTTGTTACTCAGGGTCGGGTAAGTGTGTGGGGGTGGTGGAACTAAATGGAACGCCTCTACTATTCTCAGGCCGTACAGTATGACAAACAGATGCAGTCATTGATGGGGCACACTGATCAGTAGAGTAATGACTCAGACGTCTCGGGTGCAAACGCCGTCTCCACCTACGGGGGACTTTGATGGGCTCGCGATAAAACAAACCCTGAACCTCTTCGCGTTTCTACTACAGTAGTCGAAACTGAAACCACATCAAGCTGTCCAACCGGTATGCAATAGCTCCCGGACCGGATAAGGGCATCGTAGCCTCGTGTCCGGGGTAGGTTTTCCCTCTGTCATACTTTTTTCTGTGTATCAAATCTGTTTCAATGATCTCAAACCATTTGGTCACGCGTGGAGCGGGACCGAGGAATGTTTACCCGGTTGAGGAGTACTTTTTGGGTTTTCCTTTTGTTCTCTCCTTTCCCCCGTTTGTGGTAACTTAGCGTCGTCGTCGATATAGAATTACCGTTGCGGTCGAAGGTTAAGTGATGCGCTCGTAACACACTAAACTATACGGGAGTAAGGAACAATGTAAAGTGTGTAAGCTGTTCGATATAATTGGCAGAGATTACCCACACTTACGCGTACCGTACGCGATACACATACATACAAAACTGACAAACTGACAACGACTGACAAGTAGCAAAATGATAACTGGCACCGAATCACGATGTCCAACACAAACCATACAATCCCATACAAAGTACAACCCCCGCTGCCATCTACATACGACCGCCACATACTAACAAACCCTTTCGCTACACAGAGCCAGCTCACGCTGGCCTTTTTCGTTGATGTAAATGCCTGATCATAATGCGAATTAGCTACGCGACCGCCTCTGTACCCCGTTGTATGTACCGCGGAATAGAAATTCAGATTCAAAAAAAAAAAGTACAATCTGTAATACTTGGCACTGTACAGTACCATATGGACAAAGCACGGACATGATCGAGCACCGAACGCGATGCATGATTACAACAATATAGTCTTTCACATGGTTTTGAAACCTCAAGAATTCCACGCAAAGAGCCCCAAATTTCACACCTGTGGAAGCGTCTTTGTAATGTATAGCATATCAGTGACGTACTCATAGGCCAGGGCGCAAAAAAAGCAAACAGTACGATACAGTACAGCCTAGCCTACTCTAGGCACCAATCCGGACATGCCCTGATTCTCGATCAGGGAGTTTGCCAGCAGAGCTATGATATGACTGGGAGTTAGGAATTGGGCGCAAAAACGGTGGTGGCGAGCCTGAGTGTAGTCACGGTCGTGTGTGGTGTCGTAGATGGTCCAACTACTTTCCGGGATGATCCGACGGACCAACCCGACGGAACGCCTTTCGCATTTTGCGCGCAAATATTCTTTTTTTACTTTCCACTCAGAATTGTGTGTGGTTTTTCGAAACACTTGACTCACTTGGGGGGAAAGGGTTCGCGGTTCGCTCCTTCGGGTTCGGCACTAAAGTTGCGAAGAACCTAATGAGTTTATTGATTAAATTTGATCAAACTCCGACGTGGCATTTGCCGTGCTGGCCGGGAGAGCGCGTATTTTATCTTATTATCAGCAGTATTAATTTGCTGTTTCGGTTTCTGCCCAGAAGAAAGAAAGAAAAAAGGTATATCTGGGACGGGGGAGTAGTGGATGGTGTATTGAGCGAGGGAAGTACGAATGAGGGGCGCTGTTCGAAGGGTCTTGAAAGGCAACAAGGATGAAGATCAAAATAAATAAATAAATAAATAACAATATCATTGTAGAATGGAATGGAACGATGCAGTACCATCGCAGTTCCCATCCTCTCTCCCCTCTCCACCAGTGTGATATTTTCGATTGAAGAGCCACCTATCTCCCCCGGTCCCTCGCCCTCGCATCGCCTCCTAGTGCCTGCGCATGCACACAAAAAAAACCCACCAATAGGTAACAATAATAATAGACCCGAAAACTGGGGCGGCGTGCGTCGTTATTCTAGCTAGTATGTACCGTAAACATTTCTTTTTAAAACGACAATGATAATGACACGACGAAAATGTAATACGAGACGTGAAGAAGGCGGGGGCGGGGGGGAAAGTGTTCCGCGTTTGAGTGTCGGTGTATAGGTATGTGTCTGCGTCATCATCAACTGATAGATCCAGAAATTTGGTATTGGTATTGGGGCGCGTCGGTCACTTCTTCGTTAGGGCACCGACCGACTAACGAGCGAATTACGGGGGCAAACTGGTAGGGGGACATGGGGGGAATGAGTTGAAAACCGCTTCGAGACCAATAGGCTCTATATGCATGTACATCGCTTGCACACGCGTAAAAACACACGTACTGCAGTATCATATCACGCATGGGCGAGGGAGCGGGGAGAGCGAGGCGCGGGAGGAGGGGAGCGCGTGCTACCCACTCCTGTTCCCACCAGCGGCATCACGCGCGTGTCCTTCGCCCGTGTCACCAGGCGCATCTCCGCGGGATCTTTTCCCAGGCCGAGGGCTACATGGAGCATCAGACGTTGCACCTGACAAAAAGTCAAGCCAGGACGAGCCCGAGTCACCACCAGCACCCGAAGCGACAGGAGAGCCAGAATGTCCCTGCTGCCCATTTCCGCCAGCTGCCGCCTGCGTCGCTGACGCGAGCTGCGGCCATTCGAACGTCAGCGGTGGCGGAGCAAGGAACTCGAACTCCGGATCTGGACCTACCCCGCTTCCGCCCGCGGGTCCAAACACATTCGCGAATAGGTCATCCGTGTTCGGACCAAAATGGGGCTGTGTGATCCGTGGTGGATGTCGAGGCGACCCATAAGGTGGTAACAGGTGCAGAGGAGGAGCACCCGAGCTAGGTCCTGTCGCCGTGGGCGACGGAAACGATGTTGGGATGTGTAGGGCACCGCCGACGCTACTCGGAACCGTTGTTGGTGAAACGTGTGGTGTGAAGCCCGGAAAGTATCCTGGTTGGTATGGTGGCGCTGGGAGAAGAGGCGCTGGAGGCTGGACCCGCGAATGGAGAGCACGCGAATGCGAGAGATCGGAATCGGATCGAGGGATGAACGCGCTCAAGACGGGTGACGGTGCTGCAGTGCTCGGGTCGACATCCACCTTGAGACGCTTTCGCGGGTTTGGAGATTGTCTGGTAAAAGATGACGATGAACTGGTCACCCGGCTGCCGGATGCATGCGGCTTGGTATGACGGTCAGCGGAGACGGGATGAGTCGGTGACGACGTGGGTTGTGACCCCGAGTGATGGAGATGAGACCGATAGTCGATCTAGCAGAGGTAAGTGGACTAAGGCTGGGAGATGAGCGTCGAACGCACTTCAGGTACTTCTCGCTTTGATCTAGGCACAAGGCTGTTCTCGGGGTCACTCTTGACTTTGACGCTATCATGACGCAGATACTGCAAAACCGGCGAGTCGTCGGCATCACCGTCGTCGTCATCATCATCAGGCATGTCGTCCGCCCGTGATGCAGTTGCACCTCCACTGAAATCCTGTGGAGTGCGAAGATCACGCTCTCCGTCGAACTGCATGAGAAAAATGGATTGAGGGAAAAGAAAGGCGATGAAGTGAGACGTAGAGTTCCGTACCCTTATTTGTCGCTGGACGAGGTTGTTGATGTCGGTAGAGCAGTATTGAAAAAGCTTGTCTGCATGACCAGGTTTGCGCTCTGAGACGCGCATGGGATGAGGACAGAATAGTCATGCGGTAAAGGGAGATAAAGAACGAGAATGTACCGAATATTATAACGGCCACGTCGACGGAGCACAAGACGCCGAGCTCGTATGCCTTTTTGAAGAGGCCAGTTTTGCGCTGAGTGAGGGTGTGCAAGAGGAGGGCCAAGAAAAGACGAGACAGGTTACGGACGAAATTACATACAAGTGAGGACCTATTTTTGAAGCAGACTTCTAGGCACGGGCACTTACCTTTAGAAAGGTAACAGACCGCGTTCGGTCGTTCTGCGAAGCAAGTTAGATGGCGACAACTTGAGCCCAGCGAAAGAGCAAATGGACAACGGCATAAAGAACGCAGAACAGAACAAGAGAGAAATAAAGAGGGGAAGACATATGCGAGGAACAAGGACGGACCGTGATGGGTTGTATGGCTATCTTCCGTCTCCCCATGATGGAGTGCAAACCTTGAATCAAGAAGGACAAGGGCAATGCATATGCGGGCTCAAAGGTAGATGAAAGGAGGAAGAGAAAGGAGAGAGGCGGTGAGAGTGAGAGGGAAGCGAAAGGCTGGGACTCTTAGGGCCCCCTGGCCTGAGGGGGAACTGGACTCGGCATCTGACCGCGGGCGCGGGTTCATTCAGATCAACAAGCGCAAATGCTCATTCGCGCGAATTCGACTCGACTCGACTGCCAACTCTGCCTCTCTCCGCCTCTCTCCCCCCCTCACTCTCGCTCCTTCCGGTTGATGCGCTTCCCCCAACTACATCTCCGTTGCTCTCTATCACCTCCAACCCCCCTCGGTATCTCTCTTCCCCTTATCTGCTCTGCCAAGGCAAAGTGAGCACCCTACTTTGCGCGCATATATTCCTCGTATAGAATTCCATTCACCGTTCCACTTCTCTTTCATCCCCCGACTTCTTAAATATCGCCACCACGGACTTTTGATCGAGGTCAGTCGAGAGCAAATCGGACATTGGCACACGAGCACCGGAATGCGCACTCCTCTCTTTGCGTTCCTGATTGATCTTGTCCTTCACAACTATGATATTTCACCTGCAATCTGCGCGTACCATACGCGTCGCCTGATTCTCGGCTGTATCTCCTCTTTCTGATCCTCTTTCCACGGATCATTACTTAAAATGTGCATTTTTGCACGACTTTGTTGCGTCCTCGTCGCACAAAGAACAACATCAACATCATAAATGCGGAATTTCCCTCCAGGAAAGGTCATGAATGCAAGAAAGGATCGTCTTTACCAGAATCCTACAAATGATGTCCTCCGTAGACAGGAATCGGGTGGACTTTTCAGGGGTTCCACGCATCAATTCTCGGGGTGACGACTTACGGGGGTACTTGCAATTAATCTCGGAGCGTGTACTGCACCGCTTGTTTCTTGACTCGTATCCCTTTTCTTTTCATTCAGCGATGATCTTCAGGTGGCTCTGTTAAGATTTTCTACTATCATGATCTTTCTCGGCTGATTGCTTCCACGTCGTTCCGCTCAAGTTCTCGAAGGTTTCCTATTCATCTGCGGGTCTTTCCATTTTCGCTGCCGTCTTTGCCGTTCTCCTTCTGTAAAGTCGGAAATGAATCTTTCAACCTCTTTGGGTACATTTCTCCTTTGTACGCTAGTCTAGTTTTGAGGGTTTACTTATATTCGCCTTCTGGCTCTGTGCCCTCATCAACTTGCGAGCAACTTGCTATCCCGTCTTAAGGAGGGGAAGGGAAGGGGTGCCTCTCATCACCACCCGAATAATATTTCTTCTTCTAGATCCGATAGCAGCGTGTGTATGATCACGTTCTTTTACCACCAACCTGTGCAGTCAGCGCAGCTTTTTGATACCAACACGGTCCCCCACGCGGTCAGCGGGTAGTTCATTGTACCCGTTATGGTTAGGCGTCAGATAGTGGTGTAGCGTTCCCTCCGATTCTTGTTCTCTCTTTTCTCAAGTGAACGTTCCGTTCTGAACGTTGGATAATACTTTATGAACACACGCAACTTTTTTCGTGTACCAATCTGGTCAGGCATACATATGTCTAGCACGTACGCGCTCACTCATAACTTGACGCACGCATTCCCCGCCCCCCTTTCTCCCAATTTTGGTGCGCATATGCGCCTTCGCATTCTTCTCACATCCGGCAAATTTCCTCGGTTAATTCTCGATTGTTTCCCTGTAAAACCTCGTCAGAGTCGCTTACTGGTAATCCACCGATTCGGAACTTTTCGTACAATCACAATCATGCGGCCTTTATGCCGTCAGGCTATGCTGATCTCTAACGTGTAGTATTTCTCCCTCCCGAGTCGAAATTACGCTGAATGATTCTTCCGTGGGCCGGTGTTTCACCCTATTCCCGTCCCCCCACACACGCATGGCTGTACTTCCAGTTCTGCGTGAAGGACTAGAACCCTTTACATCCAGTGTGCCACTTCCTTCCTTCCACCTTTCCTTTTCTTCATGTAACCCACAACCCGTCGTTTTTTTTCCCGACGCCAGATTCCCTTCACCGTCCCTCCTCGCCCCTCCCGGGCCTTTACGGGTAGAAATGATCTTTTGTTCCCGCGGCGATTGGGGATTGAGATTGGCGTTTGAATTTTCTGGATGCGGTAACGCCTGGGTCCTCTTATGCAGTAACATGCCAAAGATTTCAGGTGTGATGCAGCCGACCTTGGCAATCATGCATCGATCATGACCTGACGTTGCCGGAAAAGTCGATCAATTACCGACCCCGATCTATCGACGATACGGTACCACGCGGTACAATATTAATGTGCTGTGCAACTCAGACAATCTTGATGGACATTCATTCGTCTTCGTCGTGGAAAATCCGAGTCCCTTGTTCTCTTTTTCGAACCCCCAAAACTGCAGAATTTTACTTCTTGTGGCCTCGGAGGAGGAACCCTGTAATTCCGGACTAGGTTTGCGAACCGATCTCGCATCCATTGACAAGCCAAATGGCATCCAGACCTCGTCACTCTCAGGCCTGTTTAGGGGCGTTCATAACGGGACTTCAAGTTCCCAGCATTGAGCCAGGCGAAGAAAGGAAGAGAAGGTGATAGACAGATAGACTGGGCTTTCTTCGGGAGAACAGCCAGTGTCTGAATCTCTGTGGCAGCCAACCAGAATAACTGTGATCTTCCTTGCTTAAGTCCTGGTAGAGAAGGATCTTTGCCCAGCTGCACGACAGAATATGGATAGCACCGGCCATCATTCTTATGTTGCTTTCCTCCCAAGTACGAATACTCTATTACGCTCGCCTTTTTGCTCTTGTGGCCGGTCTCCTGCCAAAGATGGATGGGTTAACTTTCAAAAACTCGCGTGATTAGGGTACGTGTTATCTCTGGGGACAGAGATAAAAGAAGGCGAAGTTGATAATGAACGATAAAATATATAACACTTGGAGAGTGCATAGAGTACGGTAACTGCACTGTATTCGATTGGATAGAGCAATCTTAGCTCTGTCACAGCGGCGTGTACTCGCCAGCAAAACACGACGAGCGTTTCATAAAGTCTCAAAGTTTTTTGGCATTAGTTCCCGGCTTTGGGGGGGGAGGTCTTCCCTGTGCGAGGCAGGCGACTTCGGCTTCGGCCGCGGGATGTCTGTCAAGCTAAATAGCCTTAAAAGGGGGCGAGGGGAGACTTTTCACTGTTACAGTAAAAAGGAATTCTGCCAGCGAATCATCTAAAAAGGCGTCGGGGAATAGCTATAAAGCAGCGGCGGCATATGCTATACATAATACTCGATCCTCCAAATTCGGCCTTCAATTTCGACCGACACCTTCTCTTTTGCCAGCAGATGCGCTTACACTGCACTTTGTGTATAGTCATGGTCACGGAGGCCGCCGTGGCGGTCCTTTTCGTCTCTTAATCTTGACGGTGATCGCAGCACCGTGACGCCAGGTCCCCGTTTCCCAACGAACTCGCAAAAGCGCTGCTAGAGTAGCCTGCAGCGCACATACCGGTACCAGGACTAATCTCGAGTCTTCTTTGAATTATTCTGCCCCTGACTTTCTGATACAGAACGTAGGTGTGCTCGCATCATGGCGGATGAGAGTGGGGACTTGAGGTTTTCGGAAATCGCTCTTTCGTGTAAGCTGGCTGAGTGGTGGTAAACGCTAAGTTCAACATCAGCCGTGCCGCTGTCGCAGTGTCCTGAGCGAGAAAAACCCATGTGAGTTATTCATGAGGCAAGAGATCTTTCTCATTTATGTTGCTATTTCTTTCGTTTATTATTTCGCCTTCGAGTGCCTCACCGACTGCAGTTTATGGGTCTTTCTGGTTCGTTGATTCCGGTTCTCTCCGTTGGTATTACGATTCTTCCACAAGTCAACGAGGCCGTGCTGCCAGTGAGTGTCGCGGCTTTGTGCGGATTTTCCGGGCCGGTGCTGTGGAGGGACGTCGGCGTTCTTCGGAGTTCCTTCGGCTTCTGATAGCACAACACTACAGCTGTAACAGTTCCCATACATCCAGACACCCCCAGGAGACGGCTCGCACGGTGGATGATGACCCCTGCCTGTCATTCCCCCCCAAGCGGTGGTCTATCAGGTCCAAGAAAAGGATACCCTACTCTTTGATATCTTTTGACCCTTGGCCCTTCTATGCGCCTTATGTGACTGTATACCCTCCGTCCGTTATTTCTACCGTATCGAAGTGCTTCTTGCGTCCTGAGATCATGTCGATAGAACCGTATTGATTCTAGCGGAAACTCGCGAGTTGCGACAAGCCCTGCCAAGAAATTGCGAGAATCCCGAGAATCTCCCTCACCCTCGCTTTAGGTGGTCACGGTCGGACACGCGCACGCCACCTCTATATACCATCGGCCTTGACGGGCTCGGACAGGTGGCGTCACAGTGTGCGCTGCGCCGCAGAAACGCCTTCTCGTCTCGGCGTCCAGCGGGCCGAGGCCATCTGGTGATTTTATCAAACAGTTTCGTATTCTAGGGTAGCTGGGAAGAGCGACGAAATATTACAGTACATGAAAGCCATTGAACCAATCGCGTTCATCGTCCCGCGCAAAAGTGAACCCACCCTCTCTTGCATAAATGTCCTAGCGCGCACCGAAACAACTGCCAGTGACCAGCGGCTGCACGAACTGAAGGTCCGAGTCCGACTCGTTACTATAGTACTCGTTCCAGTCGGACATTTTAACGTCAACGCCCCCTCGATCGAGCCCTCCCTCACATCAAGCAAATTCTTCTCAAGAAAAGGAGTTTCGCTGAAACTGGGCCAGCTTGAAACCGGCGGAGTCTCTTCCGCCGCAGCGTTGTGCGCTTCCGACTCGGAGTCCCTCCCAGTCTCGGGATGCCAGTGAGGACCAGGACCAGCTTCAGGGCCAACACGCTTCATGACGGCGCCCGCACCACAGCCTGTGCAGTCTTCATGTCCATATCGCCAGTCATTGCACCACCACGCCCACCTCTGCCTTTGCGTCCACATCGGCGGCGTACGCCCCAACGCTGCTACTGTATTGCCAGCCGAGGTGCAAATTCGTCATTTATTACAAATCATCATCAGCCGACATCAAATGGGGAGCAAGAAGTGTTCTATATGTAGCCATAAAAGTATCAAATGCCTAGACCGTACTCGAGATACAGTATACTGGATGCCAATGGAGTGGCACCAACTGAATTACGGTGTTCGTGCCGAAGTAATAACATATGACAACCTACCCCAAAACGTTTCAGCGGCGTAGATTTTGAAGGAGTCCAGCTGTTGCAGTGCTTCGTCGATATGTACACCTTCTTGTCCTTTGAAAATATTGCCCATTAATTTCAAGAACTCGTCGACAATATCATCAGGGTATTCATCCTGAAAATCGTAACCACGTGACAAGGCGACATCGAGAAGGAGTTTTCGTGTCCCATGTGAGTTTTTGTGTTTGCTCCACTCAGATGTAATGGCCCGAAACGTGCCCGTGTATAGCGCAAAGTGGGAATTCTTCGATGAAGACGTGGATAATAGCTGCTTGAGAGCAAGGAAGAAAAGCTCGACCATGAAGGCCAACCCGCATCCATCACGCAGGTCCTGCAGACGCCACAACTGTCGCTGTAGCTCATTTTCTTGCCAACTGAACATTCCCGAGTGGAGTTCTCCAAGGTCCTTTCGCATCTCTTTGTACGCATCGGCATCTCCTTGTCCTTTAAGAATATTACGGAGTGTAGGGACAACGGAACACAAGCTCTTGAGAGTCTGCCCAGGGCAGATAAATTGCAATTTACGAGGATCGCGGAAGTGTTCGACGAGGTGGCTGAAAGGGACAAGCACGGGATCGAATTTATTCGGAACACCAGGAATTTGGGAAGTGATTTGATGGGCGATGGAAGACTGCGTTGCAGATATCAACTGATCAACGTTTCCGAGGTGTTCAGCTTCGATGCTAATATTGATGTTCTCCAGCTCTGAAATTTCGGATACGTGGTCACGGAGGATTTCTTTTACTTCTGTCAAGTTTTCGGTCTTGCGCAACGCGCCATATATTTTGTATAGACATTCCCTTGCGTTCTCGAGTGTCTTGTCAATCTTCTGAGCACCTGCTAGGGCTTGGGCATCGCTAGCGTCATCTTCCCCTGCAAGCGACTCCACTGCCAAATCCGCGTAATCCCGCACTTGCTCGTTGCCTTCCAGGAGCTGTTGAATGGCCACAAGTGAAAGGCAGGTCCAGTGCATCACGAACACCTGGTCCGTTCCCGCCAACGACAGTTCCCGCGGCTTTTCAGAGACACCGATATCTCCAAGCAGCTTCCCAATGTCTCCAAACCAGGAAAAGTCAGCATTGGCACCGAATACAAGTGATGCAGTGGTCTCAATGCATGCCCGTGTACGCTTCCGCCAATCATCCTTTGCAAAATGTCCACGGTTCTTGCAAGCTTCCAAAGAGCGGGCGACACGTGCGCTGAGCTCGTGCACAATACCCTTTCCGATATGTGCAATAGCAGGGTGTGGGATGACATTAGGGAGTTGGAGTGCCGTTAAATGGGTAGGGGGATGATGGGAGGTGGGTTTCCTGACCAATTGAATGATTGACCTAAAAGCGCTCCCGGAGTATGAAGGTTGGATGACAAGCGCCGCATGAGTAGTCGGAACAGTTGTATCCATGACTGGTCCCACAACAGGTTCATTCTGGCTTCGGTCCTCGCCTATGTCTTCTATAGCATTGCCGACTTTCTTCCAGACCTCTACACCCCACTCCGTGTTGAAGGAACCAGGGATTGCCATTAAGAACTGTTCCATTTCGGTATCTTCTGTCAGGCTGTCAATCAGCCATCGAATCGCCTGGACATCTCGGCCTTTGCGCTCCTCTGTCTCTTCCATTGCGAGCTGCATTTGTCCCTCCGCCATGTTTGCGCTCACAGGTTTCCATCCTCCATTGGATCCACGATCTCTGTATTGTCGCCCACGCAATTTCTGGAACAGATACCAGATGACACCAGAAAATGAGTTCTGGTATGGTGATTGCGGATATATGATAGGTGCGAAGATTGTGAAGATATACAGAAGGACACCAATGCCAATGGGAATAACGGCACTCAGTCCAACCGTTGTGTTGATATTCAGCAGAGAGTCGACAAGCCCCGCGAAGAATAGGAATAGAGAGAAGTGGAGAAGACCAGGTACAGCTTCGGCGATCCTCGGCATGTGCCATCTTTTGGATCCCTCGTGCAAGTATTGTCGCAGTCGAGCACCCTTCAAGGGATCACTGTACTGTTGGAAGACATGCATATAATCACGGACCCATTCCTGAACAAGGATCGCAAGGAGTGCCGAAGAAAGACTGAAGATGAGAGCCATGAACCAGAAGACATTGATGCGTATGTCAGAGGCCAATGGGCTGAATTTCGGGAAAGGTGGTGGCGGAGTGGATGGGATGGAAACCTGTGGGGCGATGGAGGACAGTTGGTGGGAAATTTGAGAGAGAATGGTTGAATGTTGTTGAAGGTAGTACACCATTTCATCTTTGGGTTTGACTTGCAAGTTTCCTTTGCTGTCGATCACAAATGCTGTGAGGGCAGCAGAAAATAAACCAGCCTGACATGTCACAGATCAACATAAAAGTCTATAATAAGCACATAGAATATTTTGTACGGACAAAAATAAGGACACCATCCATGTCATCTTTCAGGGTTTTGATCCGGGCATTATCATAGCTCTTCGCTTCAGTTCCAAAGAGTGTCCAGAGTGCCTTGGAACTCCCATCAAAGTCGCCCATCATGTGTTGTTCTTCATTAGGTTCTGGGTCAGAGGTGCCATTCGGAGGACCAGGATCATTGGCCACTGCTTGTTTATGTTTTCATCGGATCAATGAGACCGCAGTTGTGCAAGAAGTACACACAAGTTTGTGCCTCAGCCTGGATTTGACCCTCTCCCGCTTGTGTTGGTTTATTGCTGTTAGCATTATCGACATCATTGTGCTGGGGCCGATCGGCGTTCATCTCGGGCATGTTGTTTCCCCCAGACCCTATTGATTGAACGCAAAAGAATAAGATGAGGATCTTAGGACACAAGGGGCCCGGGAGATAGAGGTCATACCTTCAGCCTGTGAGAAAATCGGCTGAGTCTCGCAGTCGACATCTTGGCCGGTAGGCAACAGCAGCACCGGACTTGTGTCACTGCTAGTACGAGGCTGAACGGTGGCCATGTCATGTGCCTCACTTTCTCCCACCTCTGTTTCGCGAAGCGTTAGTACATCTCACCGAAAGGGCCGCGATGAGAAAGTGGGAGAACCGTACCAACACGCGGAGGAGCGGCTTGTTGAGCCTCAAGATCAATGACAGAGACCATAACGTGGGATCCAGTGGCAAATCTGAGTCGTCAGAAATACGAGGAATAGATAATGTTAGTGTGGGGTACAGCGCAACAGTATGGAAAATGTGGATAGAGGAATATGGAATAGGATAGAGGAAAAGTAAGCGACCGCTGACTGCAGTGATGAGGGAAATGTACCTTTGTCACGTGCACACATGATAGGCAAGGAGAGCGTTGGGCGGCCGGTTGGCTAAAAAACCGGGCCGCGAGCCACATGGCGGTGCACCGTAACAGCCCTGCCCTAGGCCCGAGCCACAAAAACGCCAAAACTGCGTCTTAAGACTCTTAACTCGCTCCTCTGACCATCAATAACCATGGCACCCCCCTATCGTCCAGCAGGAGAAGGTGGTAAGCAATGCATTTGACTCTCTGTCTCTCTCTCTTGTTGAGCTCTTTGTAGTACCTTTATGCCGATACCCCCGTTGCGGTACTCGTGTGTTCTTTGACAGACGAGTCAATGAACTTCGGGAGTGGTGCAGTGACCAACATATGGTGTGAGCAGTCCTCGTCTATCTTCATGACCCGGTGTTGTCTTACCCTTCCCTTAGGGCTGCAATACTGCATCGTGTGGAGAAGCCCTGCAAGGCTTGTCAAGTATGGCCCCGTCGAAACGGCTATAGGTTTTGCGGTGGGAGTGCTTGCAGTTATCCATATCGATGATACTAGGGTTTTGCTCAGTCCGAATAGGTGCGCATAGTTCAAGCATATTCGCCTCGCCGTATTCGCACTAAACGGTCTATTCTTCCATGGCAGATGAGTGTAAAGAGCATTCACAAGACCTGTTCATAAGTCATGCAAAACTACGTTTGCTCCTCAGCCTCATTTATGACGCCAATTGGGCCATGGGCTGGAATATGATATACTCTACGCGTCACTTGCATCTGCCATTGTTTCGAAGCAATTTTTTCCCTCTGTTTTACAGTAGCATACTAGTATATATGTTTCCGTTTAAATCATTGAAGGTTTGATAGATGTGGCGTAAAGACTCGACACTTGTGGCTTTGAGATGGTGCCAGGGCACGAGCGAGTTACTCCAAGTTAAGCTCAGCAGCCGGCAACGTCTATCGACGGTTATTCTGAAGCCTGGACGACCGCCAACCGTTCAAATCTTTCCCCCCTATCTACCGAAAATTGTATCTTAATCCCTGCCCTTGGCCAGTAGGCCAAAAAAGAGTCTAAGGGTGGTGGTATCCAAAACTCTCAAGGCAACCAGCGGTGCCTAAGATACGAATGTATCCCTATCTGCTGTGCGTGTTGTTCTGATGCTATGCCCAAGGCTATGTTCATGTCGTGGCAGAAATATATCGAGGTGAGCTGGAAAAAACCCGGGGCGCCCAGACACAGGCCGGTCTGCTCGCAGCATCAATGCCGCTAGCAACGGACCCCGAAGGTTGGAACGCAGAGAGCTGGTTCCAGTAGAATTTCCCCCCGTATTATACATCTACGTGTCACCACGCAAAATTGGCAGGGTTCTCTGGCACCCGGCTGCGCAAGATGTCCTCGCGAGCGACGCAGGAAATCATAGCGAAACTGTAGGACCTTGGGGTGCCTGAACCTCCATTAATATGACGACTCGGATGATAATGAAAACGGTGAAACGATACAGTACACTCGTTCCGGAAATTCTTGTCCCACGTGCTTTACAACTCTCGTCTCTGGTGTTCAACGTTCAACGTTCAACCAGCATCAATTTCGTTCCAATGTACCAGTACTGTGGCGGTTCGAAAATCGCGAAAAAGTTGAAAATTCAGAAAATCTCTGGAACACTTTCCTCATCTCCAACCCACTCCCAATCTTTGTTATACTCACCCTGGACATAGATGGTATATCGCATAGCGCTGTTCTGGGCTGCGGATTTTACATGTAAAACGTGTTCAATTTGTTGTTCGATATACTGTACATAGTATAGAACCGTCTTCCTACTAGAATATATGCTTTTGATAGATGTGGCATAAAGACTCGACAGGTGTCCGCGTGGCTTTGAGATCATGCGAGCTCGAGTGAACTATCGAGTGAGTTAAAATGTGATTTGAACCAACTACGCATCGGCATTTCTTCGGTCTTTGTTCGGCTTCCAAGTACTACTATGCGTTCTGCGGCTGTTTCCACTTGCAATTCTTGATATGCTCCACATCCGTGCGAGCGCCTTTCGTTTTCCCCCAGCATCATCCTTGCCATGTCTGAGTCACACTACAAGTTCCGCGTCGCTATCTGGTTGGTTTTTACTGCAAAAATTTGTTTGTTTTCTTTCCCCATGGCTTATGCTGCTACTACTTAGTGGCGGAGGTGTTGGTGGATTGATCCTCGCTTTCGCATTGTCGAGATCACCTAATATTCGTGTCGATGTCTACGAGGCTGCATCCAAATTCGCCGAAATAGGCGCTGGAATCGGCATCTGGTGGCGAACCAAAGAAGTTCTCACGTCCCTTGGCCTGGAAGAGGATATCATCCGCCTCCTACCTTTCCACCCAGGCGAAGACCAAGGTGAGCCAGGGAGATATGCAGTAGGTGTATGAGACTGTTGAAGTCCTTGCAGCGCCATCGGTACAACATCGAAAGGCTGATCAGCCCAATGGCCACGCCATGGGAACGACCTACACTCGAGGTTTGATTTTTTTTTAATTCACACAATGTGCACCTCATCCATGGGTCTATTCATTTTCCTTTCCTTTCCGTCCAGGTGGAATGATGTCGTTTCACCGCGCGGAATTTCATGGCGCTCTCCTGAATCGCTTGCCCTCGTGTTGTGGTGCCTTCCCATCCAAGCGCCTCGAGAGTTATACCCAGCAGCCAGGGGACGCTATTATGTTGCGCTTCCAAGATGGGTCCACTGCAACATGTGATATCCTACTCGGAGCGGACGGTGTCAAGAGCGCCGTTCGCAAGACGATGCTCCACGAAGCCGCCTCGTGGGCGGAATCTCAACAGCGGAATGCTGACGCGGCGGAGCTGCGCAGCCTAAGCGAGCCGCACCTTAGCGGGTTCTTCTGCTACAGGGCACTCATCCCCGCGGAGAGACTATCAAGTATCTCCTCCCAACATCGGGCACTTTCCTCGGGAGTGCAGGTGAGTTACAGTCTGCTCAGAGTATCTGATGCCGTATTTTACCATATGCAGTACCTAGGCAAGAATTTAGTAAGCTCAATTATATCACCTCCGATCTAAGCCCCTCATCCTCGTAGCACATGGCGGTGTATCCGATTTCTCGCGGCCGCTTCGTCAACTTTGTCGCAGTCGAGTACCATCCCCATGAGGAGGGAAAGCATCTTGAAGGCCCCTGGGTTACTGATGTAAATCCCTCGAATGTTCAGAGTCTGTTCCACGGTTGGGAAAAGGAGGTTGGTGAAGTTGTTGAAGTGAGTGCAGGGCATAGCGTGACGCACTTCCAAAAGCGTTAATGATACTGTTTCCAGTGTTTAGGTGATTTGAAAATGACACGCTGGGCTGTTAATGTTCTGCCTACGCTGCCATTTTATGTTTTTGGAAATGTAGCCATCTTGGGGGATGCTGTAAGCCCTGTCCTGTGGCGATCCGGACCATATCAGAACCTGATCAAAAACTAAATGCAGGCGCACGCCATGACACCGTTTCTGGGAGCAGGCGCAGGACAAGCTGTCGAGGTGAGTTTTTGTATATCCTTCAGCATAATGTGAGAGAAATATACGATATGATTAGGATGCTTCGGTCCTGGCTTCGCTTCTCTCAAGCGAGCTCACAACACAGACTACAGCGTCCCACGTCCTCGGGATCTACTCGCGCATCCGCCAACCCTTCGCTACGGAAGTCACAAGACGTGCGCGCGAAAATGGGGAGCATCTTTCGCTCTTCTCACTCACCGGGCCAGACTACCACCACCTCTCGTCGTCCGAGCGTCTGCAGGAGATCGCGAAGCAGATAAAAGAGAACTTTGAGTGGATCTCTGATACGGACGCGAGCGTGGATTTGCAGCGGGCTATGAGCCTATTGCAGGCCGAGCTGGCGACGTAGAAATCTTGCGATGAGGCGCAACCTGTGCTGGTGCATGTTGAGAATTGAGACACAGTGGCGTGACGGACGGATTGTCGGCCCATAAAGGTAAACCGCTGCACGGCATGCGGGCTTCAACTGCAGCTCCTTTTTCTTCTGATGCTCTAATACGGAATGTAGATGTCAGAGACATGACGTGTGTTGGCATGTCAGATGAGAAATGAGAAAGGGACTTGAGGCCTGTGATCATTGAGGAGACTGGAGTTGCTGGTGACTCGGACGGGTGAGTGCGAGCGCAAGTTCAGCTGAGTGCCGCGGAGTATGAGTTGTTAGGGTTTACCGGACCGTTCGGGCCATTCCGTGAATGTGTCGATGAAGAGCGGGATCCGTGTCCCTCGCATAAATATCCACATCTAGCACCTTTTTCCCTTTCGGCTCTACCATCAATGGCAGACTAACGGGTATAACGCGCGCTTTCTCAGCTACTGTCGTAATATCCTGCGGGCCGCGGCGCATGTCAGGCCTGAAAGAGCGAAAAGAGCGAAAAAGTCGGACTGCCATCGCAAAATGTGCGATTTGAACGTAACTTTCATCGGCTTCTCTTTGGAAGGTTTGACTTCCTTTCTCGAAACTGATCACGCATTCAGGTTTCCATCCTGTTAATATGCCCCAGTGAGGGAACATTTTCATCTTTATTCGCCCCTCTAGTACCCTGCTTGTCATGACTGAACCACAATGCAAGTTCCGTGTCGCTATCTGGTTGGTTTTTACTGCAAATTTTGTTTATTTTCTTTTCCCTTGGGTTGTTCATACATCTACTCCTCAGCGGTGGTGGCGTTGGCGGATTGACCCTCGCTTATGCGTTGTCCAAATCGCCTGATATTCGCATCGATGTCTACGAGGCTGCATCCAAATTTACCGAAATAGGTGCTGGAATCGGCGTATGGTGGAGAACTAGACAGGTTCTCAAGTATCTTGGCCTGGAAGAGGATGTCATCCGCCTCCTGTCCTTCCGTCCAGGCCAAGATCGAGGTAAGCTGGAGGGGTATGCGGTTAGTGTATGAGACTTCTGAAGTTATTGTAGTGCCATCCATACAATATCGAAAGGCCGATCAGTCTGACGGTCGTGCCATGGGGATGGTGTACTCTCGAGGTTTGAATTTGTCTTTTTTGTTTTCTTTTTTGGTCCACACAATGTTTTATGCTTCCCTTTCCTTTATCTTCAGGTGGACTGATGGGGATTCACCGCGCAGAGTTTCATGAGGTTCTGCTGAATCACTTGTCCTCGCGTTGTCGTACCTTACCATCCAAGCTCCTCGAGAGCTACGTCCAGCGGCCAGGCGCCCCGATCATGTTGCGCTTCCAAGACGGATCCACTGCAACTTGCGACATCCTCATCGGAGCGGACGGCCTCAAGTCCGCTGTCCGCAAGACAATGTTTCACGAAGCCGCCATGTGGGCGGAATCTCAACACAGGAACGCTGACGCCGCGCAGCTGCGCAGTCTGAGCGAGCCGCGCTTTAGTGGGGTCTTCTCTTACAGAGCGCTCATCCCCGCGGCAAGGCTGTCAAGCATTTCCCCTCGACATAGGGTACTTTCCTCGGCAGTGCAGGTGAGTTGCGACCTGCTCAACGTATCCGATCACGGTGTTTTATCGTATGCAGTACCTAGGCAAGAATAGGGTAGGTTCAATGACTAGAAGGTGAACCGTCATCATCCCTGAACCAAACCCTTTCATCCCGGTAGCATATTATGGCGTATCCGATTTCTCGCGGCCGCTTTATCAACTTCGTCGTCTTTGATTCCCATCCTCACGAGGAGGGAACGCATTTCGGGGGTCCCTGGGTTGCTGATATAGATCCCTCATACGTTCAGGGTTTGTTCCGTGGTTGGGAGAAGGAGGTCGGTGAAGTAGTCCAAGTGAGTGCATGGTCACTGGAAACTTGAGTTGCATCGCGCTCATGATACCATTTTTAGTGCCTGGGCGGTTTGAAGATTACCCGCTGGGCCGTAAACATTATGCCTACACTGCCCTTTTTCGCTTTCGGAAATGTAGCCATCTTGGGGGATGCTGTAAGCCCAGTCCTGTGGCGATCCGGACCATATCAGAACCTGATTAAAAACTAAATGCAGGCGCACGCCATGCCACCGTTCCAGGGAGCTGGCGCTGGGCAAGCCATCGAGGTCAGTGTCTGCATATTTCCGGTCTAGTGTGAGAGAAATGTACGATGTGCTTTAGGATGCCTGGGTACTGGCTTCGCTGCTCTCAAACGAGCTCGCAACAAAGACCACGGTGGCCCACGTACTTGAGATTTACTCCCGCGTCCGCCAACCCCTTGCCACGGAAGTCGCAAGACGTTCGCGCCTAAATGGGGAGCACTTTTCGCTCCGCACACTTCCCGGGCCAGACCACCACCACCTCTCGTCCTCCGCACGCCTACAGGGGATCGCGAAGCAGATACAAGACAACTTTGAGTGGGTCTCTGAGACCGATGCGAGCGTGGATTTGCAGCGGGCCATGAACCTGTTGCAGGCTGAGCTAGCGACATAGTGACGGAGTGACGGCAGCAGACACGTTGTTTAGGCTGCACGACGAGGGGTCTTTAATTGCTGCTCCTGTGGCTGACTGACTGCATCCATTTGTCAGTTCCTCTGGTTTACTAATAGTATGTATGCCATATCAGACACAATGAGGCCGAGATAGTTTGAAGCCCGTGTGAAAATACCGCAGTAATGATAAGAACAGAAGGAAAGTCTAGAGGGATGATGGTCAAAGAGCCGCGAAGATGGTTCGGGGGGGAACTTGAAGGGGGGCGCAATGGAGTTCGAATTTATTGAGCGCCAAACCTTGAGTGGGACGTCGGCGCTGTGAATATAAAAACAAACAAAACAAAAATTCGATGTGAAATGCAGTATAAGAAGTACGAATATGCGATAAAAATAGTGTTCAAAAGATGTGAATCTGATCTAGGTACAAGAGATAGTTAAGTGCATTCTGCTTCGAGCACTTTTCGCGGAGGCCGTCAGCAAGTGTCGGTAATACTGTTTATCCGTATAAGATTCGACTTACACATACACATGCCTGTGCGAACCAGCACAAACTAAACCAAAACATTCAGTTAATTCAATATAACAGAAGCGGCATTTCTCCTTACCTCAAACTTGCTACCGCTCAGGACAACGGTGTCCCCGTGAACCATCGTTACGCGGAGACACTCTTTCTTCGTTTTAGAATTAGACTTGGTTTTCGAGTCCGAGTCGGACAGGATCGAGAGCAGCGTGATGTCGGCGCCCAGACAGAGCAGAACTAGGTACTTCACGCGCGGACAGAACATCTGGCGGCTCTAGAGAAAAGCGTACAACTTTCAGCGACTCAACTCATCCAAATCAAAGCAAGCAAAAAGCGGGTTAAGTGAGTGGCCGGGCCGGGCAGGGGGCGTACCTTGCCGTCTGAGATCCATGCGTGGACGCGCAACGAATGCACTTTAAGGGGTCCCAGATCAGGGCAGTAAGCGCTCAGCGCGCCTTCTATGATCCCCGCCTGTAGATCCCACATGTCGCGCCCATTACGGCGGAGCGCAGGGTCGTCCCCGGATTCGAACACTGGGGAAGAGAACACTGTCGCGCCGATACTGCGTTCGATCTGAACGTCACGCTGTAGAGTTTTGAAGAGCGCCGAGGCGCTGGCTTGCAGTGACGCTCTATTGCCGTTGAATATATGGCGTACGGAAAGTGGATTCGTTTCGACATTAGAACGATTGGCTGAAGTCGAAGCCGAAGCCATTAAGGCACCAGAATCACCAGACGCCAGATGATAGCGGAAAAGACGGGTCCCATTGCCAAAGCCAACGGCTGGCTCAGCAGTCGTCGGCGCAGCCCATTTATCGTCCGGGGATATCGTTGCCGAATTTACTTTGCGATCGCGCGTAGAAGATGCGCCAATGGCCCAGCCAATCTCTCTCGTCAAGTCCGTCTTGGTACTGCATGCGGCGTTCTCACAGATTCGATGACGAAGGAAGCGTTGTATATTGACGCGGCCACACGTTGCGCAGAAATAGCCTACTGGGAAGTTCCCGGCTGCAGTAGAGTTCTCTGTAAAGGGGGCGAGAAGAGGGAGCGGGAGTAACAGGCGAGAACATTCCAGAGAAAGATGATGCTCCTGCGGAGTCTTCTTTGGCTCCCACCATGGCCACACGATCCGCTCAGACCATTCACTATAGTCATATTGCTCATCATCCAGGAGTAGATCCTCGCCTCCAGGCACCCATTCCAGATAAAAACGCCAGGCACGCCGGACTGTAAGTGTATTCGGGGGGCTTCGTAGTGAACTCGTTTCTACCTGGCGACAAAAGTGAGATCAAACGCCCGACCGTGTGGGAGGTACGAGTCACCTCAATTTCGGATATCTTGAACAACCCTGACCAAAAGTGCCCGATCTCCGATGGGAGTTCCCAAGGAACCAGGGGGGAATTACGGGCAAACACAGGGGACAAAACGTCGCCGGAAGTCTTTGCCATGAACAGAGTGGTGACCTCGGGAGGAGGCTGAGGGAAAGGGGGGTGATGTAGACCCTGGCTTCCGTGACAAAGTGAAGCGGCGCAACTCGTAGTCGAATCAGTGGGTTCCGATGCCGTCACAGGCTGGCATGGATGCGGAATTAGACTTGCATGAGCCAACGCTGAAGATTGCGGATCAATGTGTCCAGATAAGGGACATGTGTCCATCTGGGACGTGTGAATTTCGGGAGAGTAGGTCGACGGCGGCGGAGAACAAGAAAGTCGGCGCTTAGAGTGATTTGATTCAGTGGAGGGTATCATGCCAGGTGGAGACTGGATTGCATGAGCATCAACAGGGAAAGATCGTCTATCAAGGGCTGTGAGGCCATCAACGCGGGTAACATCCGCAACTGGTTGTACAGGGGAAGAGCTGTCGGGGTGACTACTAAAATCAGCGATGGCAAGACCAAGTTCGGCAATGAATTCGTCCTGGCGGTTGTCTGAGTCACCAGACATTAAAGACATGGTCGCCCTGCCACCAGTGGCAATGTCACAATCGCAACCAGATTGAGGGTTCCCCTGGTGAAAAGGACAAGAATTATTCATTCCGCCACTGGGGACCTCCATAACGCCAGTGATCCGAGAGGACGGGAGGTTTGTAGGGCTCTCTAGCCCAACTTGTGATGATCCAGCTTCAGGTAAACCAGACGATGAACCAGTGGTCTCAAAATTCTGGCCCGAGAGCAGAATCGCAGGTGGTTGCCCATTGTAAGTAGATGATAGTGCCAGAGAGTTAGAGGAGCTTACTGGTAACGAGGGTGTGTCTATCGGCATGGGGTTTGTATCAAGCGATGAACCGTGCACGGCCGAAAAGGGACAGTGTACGGAAGGGTGGAGGGGAACATCGACCTCACGGACTCTGTGGGAAAAGAATCGAGTGAGTACAATACCGATGAACTGCGCCTACTCTAGGGTAGAAAGCGGGGACTCGGAAGCTGGTGCAATGAAAGAAAGTACCTACATTGAGAATGCTATCCTGCAGCCTTCCCAAATATCATCCTTCCACCACCCAAGGCCGGGGTCACTTTTCTCCCCGGAAAAGAAGATGAGGGTAGGGTTTAGAGTTTCGCAAGCGATTCCGCCACGGTTTTTTCCCAGGGCGGGGAGCGTAGCGAACAACTCATCCTTACCCTAAATCGCAAACAAAACCGGGTTCAGAAATCAGCACTGGACAATTTTTCGTTTGAAGGGGGGAGCATGTATGTCTTACACCAGTCCATACGCGGGGTCGCAGGTCCGTCGCAGGTGCGCGGGCGCGCTTCGAAGGGTATACAGCGCTTCCTGCGCTTGGTGGATCGACGACACGCCAAATGCCAGTTGCTTTGCTTGCACGTGGCGGAGCGGTACGTGTGGAACGAGCTGAAGCTATAAATATAAAACACGCAATGATAAAAGTTCCCATGTGACAGAGGGAATGAACGAGTGCTACTTACCTCGGGGGGCGAGATTAACATCCGAAACCTCAAATTCGGATGTGTCAGAGTTCTCCACCCTGGCCATTTTGCGTCGTGTTCTTGTGCGTGGGGTCATCGTATATTGCGATGTCTCTACCGCCGCCGCAGTTGTCGCGCTTATGTAGCTAGGCGAGGGGTATCTTAGCTCTAGGTCGTCGACAACATCTAATAATCGGAATCAGTAATGGCCAGGCTATGTCCAGCAAAATCACTGAGTCTGAAAGGCGTCACCCACCCAATGCGATGTCTTCTCTGGAGGCATTCACGTCCACAGAGTCGCATCTATCCGCTTTGGCCTTGCCCTTCGCCTTCGCCCTGCGTCGTGGCATTTTCATTGACGAAGCACGACGTTGCTTTTGGTGGCCCGACGCTAGCACGGCTAACGATACGTCACTATCGGACGTGTCATCTAATATCGTATAGATCAAAGAGTCAATCGTTCGTCTCAGAGTGCCGCCGATCCCTGCGTACCAGTCGGATCCAAAGTGGGCGAGTTATCAATGTTTGGGGGATCACCAGGCGAGGCTGTCAACAGCTCATGCGGTATTGGAGGGTGATACAATTCAAGCGCCACGCCCATGTCTAATTCCCTGTATTCACTCGAATGCGCTCCTTGTTCTGGCACGCTTTGTGGACAACGTTTCTCTTTGCTGCTTTTTCCTCTCGAAGACTGACCTTGTGTACCACCAAAAACTGGTTGCACACACTCTTGCAGGGGTCTCATTGCCTCACCCAGCATTGGTGGTCCTGGGTTCTCCAAGGCCTTACCTGATGGCGCATTTTCATCTCTAGTACGTAGACTGAGATCGCAGCCCTCTGGAGGGTCCATGTCAATTTGTGCTGGCATGACACCGTCCATCGCAGAATTAATTTCGATCCCCTTCTGATATCTAGGCGGTCCCGATTGCGCGACTAGTGGTGGCACTCCTCCAACTTTGCTTGACCAAGGAAGTAGGATCTCTGTATCTGTAGGAGAAAATTATGAGCACTACATTCGGGAGCAAAAGAAAACGGGAAGATTCACCATCATTTGGGTTGTTGGCGACCATCCTCGCGCGCTTAGAATGACTCTCGCATCCCGACACGGTCACGCGTCGCCTCGAGTTCTTCAAAGCCATTGTCGCCTCCATCATGATATTCGCCCCCTCGTCCGGGCTAATCCAGATTCCATTCTCCCTCACGCCTCCTCTGCCATTCAAGCTAGTAGTGACGTGACGTGGATGACAATCTCGCTGTTCTTCATCCCTCAGTGCTACATCGGGCGCCTTGCGCTTTGCGGAATTGTCGCTCGTGGGCGCCGGAGACGGAGACGTAGAGATAATCTGATGAGCGGTAGCTGAAGGCTCTAGTCCGTGCTGGGGCACGCTGGGGCGGCGCTGGGTTTGTATATGGTTGCGACTCGAACGTGAGGTTTGGGTGCTGGTGGAGGCGGCAGCGAACACTGCTGGGCCAAGACGATTGGTTTGTCTCTTCCCGTTAATAGGTAGAAGCCATTTGGGTATGGGAGACGTGGCGCGTTCATTGCGGTTCGCCATCGCTGCGGCTGCGGTGGTGGGATGTGGATGTGGATGATTGGATGTCATCACGGTTTGTTGCAATGGGGGCTGAGGTATGTCAATTTGATTGGACGCCATTGAGAGGGCGCACCACGGTATGTCGCAGACAAGGCGACTAGCAGGCACTGTGAGTGTTGTTGTGAAAGAAGTCAGAGAGAAGAGTGTACCGTTATAATCGTTCCCAGGCTGGTGCCTGTGGCAGACCCGACGCGTGTGAGCACGAAAATAAAATTGTGAGATATCAATGTGAAGTGATAGTGAGGTGTGATGCCTTCAGGGAGACACTGATGGGCATCTGAGGTCAAGGAATATCACGGATGCAATACGATGTGTCCTATACAGGTATGGGACTATCTAATCAGCTGTGCTGCACATGCGCAGTCACCCTCAACACTCCCCTTCAGACGGGCACCAGGCCCATCTCACTAGTGTGTTGTTTGTGTTTGGGTTGTGGGTCGAGGCAATGGTTTTCAAGACGTCAGCATCTCTCTGCAGCTATGTTTTCAAATAGAATGCCATTTTAGGCCAATGAAAATGGGTGTCCATTGTGACATGACATAATACAAGTTTTTTTCTTCGGCATTTGCCAGACAGTCACAAGGTGCATGATATGTAATGCATGTGACTGCTGACATGTGAAGACATTTTTGGCCCATGTTTGACTGTTTTCTATTCCCCTTCCCTTCCTCATTTTGGTGCCATGTCTGATAACAGAGCTGACAGGACAACCAGCTAGAACTGCAGTAACACAATGGGCAGATGGTACTGCCACCACATGTTCTGGCTGTTAGATGAATCAGATCTAGTATGTGCACAGGTATGGGTATGGGCAGAGTTTTTGTGACCCGCCAGAAACCCATACCCATAGGATTAACCCACAGGTAATATTGTACATATACATTCTGCAGCAAGGAAGCAGACATTAAAGTCAAGCCAATGGATGATGGTTCCAATGTTGAACACTCCTCGAATCGGGTTGAGCTGGTAGTTAGTCCCAGGGACCTTACTTCCTGGATGCAGAGGATGAGTAGGGCCAACTTGGTGATAAGCAGCAGTGAGTGCAGGACTGACTCACCATTGGGGACGATGGGGCCAAGAAAGTTCTGACACTCGGGAAAATGCATTAATGCAGTGAGTGGTGATGATTACTGTATAAGAGTTGGGATTGACCAAACTTTAGATAATAGACTATTGAGTAGGCTCCTGGTGGGTGGCAGACGAATCGGCGCCTTCATCCACGATATGGTTATCACGAATATGCAGCATCTTCCCATCCGTGCCCAATCGTATCTCAACAATATCACCATCACTGGGGATGAAATCGCGCATCAGTCCAGTCAAGGCACGCACGCACACACGAGCAACAAACTCTTACCGTATGGTGCCGACGAGCATCTTTCTCGCTAGCGGGAACAACACCTCCGAGCGAACAACGCGCGCAATAGCGCGAGCACCATAAACATCCGAAAAGCCCTTCTCGGCCAACCATGCCTCTGCAGCATCATCGACGTCTAACTTGATCCGCCGCTGCGCAAGGCGCGCAGCAACGTCTTTGAGGCGGAGGTCAACCACGCGTAGGATAGAGTCGTGGGAAAGCCGGTTGAAGACAAGCATCGAGTCAAGGCGATTCAGTAGTTCTGGTGGGAACTGCTCGGAGACGCGTTCTAATACCTCTGCACGCGCCAAGGGGGTCACGATGCCTGAATCGTCTGAGGCTGTGGGGTGAGCAAGAATGTCGCTACCTGATGGGGGCGGTTAGTTTAGGCCAAAAACTCTGGGCCAACAGATTCGAGCGCACCAATGTTGCTGGTGAGGCAAATAATGGTGTTCTATGGATGAGAAATGAAAAATGATGAGATGGATAAATGGGATCGAAACGCACCCTAAAGTCAACTTTTCGACCCTGGCTGTCGGTGATAGTGCCTTCGTCCAAAATTTGAAGCAGTATCATGGTGACATCCTACATGCATAAGCCAATCTCCCAGGGCGGACAAGTATTTGGCTACCTTATGCGCTTTTTCGAGCTCATCCAGAAGAATGACGGCTAGAGAGGTGATGAGATGGAATCGTGGTTCCGCGAGTGCAAATATCGCACCGTATGGCTTTCGTCGAACGGCCTCAGTCAATTGACCTATAATCGGATAACATGAAAAGCATATCTATCAGCAAACATCGAAACACGTACCACCTTCCTCAAAGCCAACGTATCCGGGGGCAGCTCCAATCAGGCGCGACATTGTGTGGCGATCGTGGTACTGTGGACGGGTTTCAGGAACATCCTAGAAAACCGAAGCCCAGAAGATCTTACTTCAGACATGTTGATATTGATTCTACAAAGTTAAATCAGCACCGTGCCAAAGAAAGAAACCAAAAGGACTAGACCCACATCGCCCTTTGCTCGTCATTGAACAGGAACCCAGCGAGCGCTTTGCATAGCTCAGTCTAATAAGTCTCGATCAGTAACGGAGAGAATATGTGACTACAGAAGCATACTTTTCCTACGCCCGTCGGGCCCAGGAATAAAAACGAGGCTACAGGGCGCGTAGGCGCCTGCAACCCAGCCCTAGAAATGCGCACCGCATCGCTGACAGCGCGTATAACGTGGTCTTGACCGACAACTCGAGCCTTTAGAGCATCTTCCATCTGCCAATACATAGTCAGCACTTTCCACCTTTTCCCTCGAGTAAGGGGGTACCCACGTGGACGAGTCGCTCCCGTTCGCCTTTCAGTAGGCTTTGTACAGGAATGCCAGTCGCACGCGCTACCACTCGGGCGATGTCATCCGACGTGACACGTTCGCTGAGCATAGCGCCCTCGCCATTACCCTCAGCGGGGATCTCGCGCTCGAGTTCGGGAATCGTGGCGTAACGCAGACGCGACGCAGCTTCAAAATCACCCTTGCGCTGTGCGACATCCAGTTCGTGCTTGGCCTCTTCAAGACGGCGCTTCCGTTCCTTATTTCGGTGCAGCCGCTCGCGCTCTGTCCCGTATATCATCAGATAAAGACAGCACCTACGTATCCCAGTTCGGAGAATTATTACGCACCGGCTTGCCATCGTTCCTCGAGGGCAGCAGCCTCCTTACGACTACGATCTAGGGCCTGCTCGAGCGCTCCACGTCGCTCGGCGCTGAGCGGGTCTGACTCGTTTCGAAGGCTGGTAAGTTCGATCTGCATCGTCATAACGGCACGATCAAGCTGCTCGAGAGCATCGGGCTTTGATTCCTGCGCAAGGCGCAGCGAAGATGCGGCTTCATCGACGAGGTCAATCGCTTTGTCAGGGAGGAAGCGATCGGAGATGTAGCGCGCGGAGTACACGGCGGCTAATACATGGCGCGAGGGGTTATTTACTGTAAGGGACAGACTATGTTGACGTGAAGGAGAACAAACCAGTGACCAACGCGCCATCGGAGATTTCAACTCCGTGATGGACCTGTACGAGTGACATGACACCTGAGCATGTAGGTGCCGAGGGCAAGCGTACAAACGGACCTCGTAGCGGGGTTTGAGCCCCCGTAGGATAGAGATAGTAGATTCCACAGTGGGCTCCTCGATTGTCACGGGTTGGAAGCGACGCTCGAGAGCCGCGTCCTTACCAATGGTCTTTCTGTACTCATCCGCTGCAACAGCATTGACTTAGTTCATCAACCAGAAAGTAACGTGATACGGAACGTACGCGTCGTGGCGCCCACAAGTTGCAGTCCTCGAGCCAAGGCAGGTTTGATCATTTGCCCGCCATCGATGCTACCCTCGGTCTTCCCCAGATTGAAAAGCGTGTCTGTACATTTAACGAAAGATTCGTTGAGTAAATAGGGGCTGGATCCAAATTACTTACGGACTTCGTCGATGAAGCAGATGACACCACCAGCCTTTAGAGAGGTTAGGAATCAAACAAGGACATTCTGGAAGGGAGCCGAACCTCGTCTTCGATATCACGAATTAAAGCCTTGAATTTCTCCTCGAACTGGCCCCGAATGCCGGAACCAGCCATGATAGCGGAAAGATCAATCGAGAGAACACGCTTGTTGTGCAGTGACTAGAGCAGAAATCAGCGGGAAGATACGGCTCAAAGTACATGAGGCATACTTCTGGAACTTCTTTTGCGACAATCCTACTGGCAAGCCCCTCCAGAATAGCTGTCTTGCCTACGCCCGGAGGCCCAATGAGCTGCAGCACGCGGCTCAATGGATGAATGAATGAGGATAATCTTAAGCACGCACCACGGGGTTTGACTTTGTTCTCCGAGACAGGACTTTAATTTAAACCTGATCAGCTGGGACCAGAACAAATGCGACCGGAAATTGCATACTTTGAATGGTACGACGGATCTCTACACGCGCTCATGAATAAGTCCAGAGTCAACCAAAGTCAAGAAACAAAAGAACCACTTTCCTTCCTCTCTTCCAATCACAGGGTCAAGCCTTCCGGACTTTGCCAACTCCGTCAAGTCGCTGCTCTACAGCAACAACGCGTGAAAGAACGGGTGAGGGAACGCACTAAAACAAAACCAAAAGCGCACGCACAAATTCCTTCAAAGCGTCCCCTTTTGCATATTGCTGTTGCATGGGAAACTTGAACCCCGGAAATCCACCACCTCCCCCTGGGCCCTGTCCGCCCGGTGGACTCTGGGCATAATGACGGACGGACGGAGCGGCGGGCGCATAGCCACCAGAAACTAGGGATAGTAGTGCTGGACGACCGAGTGCATTGACGGGCCTGGGGTGTACTCTAGAGATAAGTCTGACTGTTCTTGACGCAAGGCCTTGAATCATAGACGGCACAGAGACCAAAGCAGGGGGGACCACAATGCTGACTGTTCGAGAGTGAGTGAGCGGCGCGCCGCGTATGTCTTTGTCATCATGCCCCTCTGCTCTCGACGCGACGGAAGACAACCACGACAACCACGACGATAACCACGAACACCAAAAACGCGATGTTCTTCATCGTAACTCCCTTCTCCTTCTCGCGCGCACGCGCACGGCCCTGACAAAAGCGTCCCATTCTCTTCTGCAGAAAGAGCTCACGCACACGATCATGCTCCACCCGTCCTACTTCGGACCGCGCATGCAACAATACCTCGAGTCGAAGCTCTATTCCGACGTCGAAGGGACCTGCTCCGGCCAATTTGGCTTCATCATCGCCGTCGTGTCCATCTCGGACATTGGCAAGGGCATGGTCATCTCGGGCAACGGCCAAGCCGAGTTCGTCACGCGCTATCGCGCCATTGTCTTCAAACCTTTCAAGGGCGAGGTCGTTGATGGGGTCGTCCACAACGTCACCCGAGTACGTATACCATAGCGCTCTACTTATGTGGCTTCTGACCCTATCTACCTCACAGATGGGTATCTTTGCAGAGGTTGGCCCTCTAAACTGCTTCGTCTCGCAGCAGGTGCGTACCCTCTCGTCCCAACTGTTGCGTTGCATTCTCTTGGTCCTCCCTCTCATCCCGGCAAATCTCCACAGCTCCTCCATCCTGATCTCAAATTTGACCCTTCATCGAACCCACCATCCTATACTTCCCAGGATCAGGTAAACCCTCCAAACACCCTCCTCTTTTTATCCTCTATCCTACCTCTCTCGCCTACAGGTTATCGAAAACAACACGAAAATACGCATAAAAATCATAGGCACCCGCGTAGATGCGACGGAAATCGTGCGTATTTTCTCATCCTTCGTACTTTGCCAATATCATATCATCCTCCCTCTCCACCACCTTTCTTCAGTTTGCAATAGGAACAATTAAGGAAGACCACCTCGGTGTGATCGAATAGCTCACCCTCATTTCGCTCCTACTTTATTTTTCTGGGTTGTTTCTTGTTGATACATCTTACCGCAAATTATCGCAAAAGGCCCCAATGCGACGTGGGATCATGAAGTTTGTGTAAAGTCTGCAGCACGTCAAAGTACACCCCTTCTCTCCCTTATCGCAGAGCAGCCTGATTGCGAAGAAAGCGGAGAAAAGCAAACTATGTACGAGCACATGCAATTTTGTACGAGGATAATAAAATGAAAGCGAAAGAAAAAGATCCAAAGAGGCAGTACATAGGTTATCTTCCGACACTAACATGTGAGGCACAAAAAGTTATAATAACCAGCACGTTTCTCTTACCCACTCACTCATCCTCATCCGTAAACCGGAGGATCTGCGCATCCTCATCGACAGGCACATCTCGATATCCCCTCCTCGACCCGACCACGAGACCTGCATCGCGCACCCACCCCGCAACCGCCTCGAAAGCAACATTCGCAATTCCAATGACAAACCACGGAACACTGGCGAGTGTCTCAACGACTCCAGCGTCCGACGCTCCGAACCTGGGTCTCCTATCGCCTGGCAAACGAATCGTGCCCGTCGCGCGTCCAGATCGTTTGTAATACCACGACGCGACGAGCCATGTGAATGCGAACGGGACAACGAGAACGAACATCCAGAAGAAGAATCCGTGGCCCGAGACGCCCGGACAGTAATGTCGTCGGCCGCGGTCAGGTCGTTCGCCATCCTCGCAGGACGAGTGTGGGATGCGTCGGTAGGCAGTACGCTCGTACCAGTATTCCGCACCACCGCGGCACGAGTCATCGTCTGGTAATGGCTTCGTGCCCTCACTGAGTACGCATTTACCATCCGCGTTTCGCACATGGTTGAATTCGCTATCATGTCATGAGTATCCATATCCCCAAAAATTATATTAGATGATAACAGACCACTCAAAGTCAGAGGCTGAGCACACGCAATTCTTGACAATGGTATCTTTTGCTTTAGGCTGCTGTCCTACGACACAGTTACGGTCGCGCCTACGACGATGATACAAAGTCTACAAATTAAAATGTAAGCAGTCAAGTTTCAGATGAGGCATATGGCGGGAATTGCTTACCTGGCGGCCGAAAAGGCAGCGTTCAGAACGCTCTTCGCTCGGGCTCCACAACTCAAAATCGTCATGCCCAGGGTCCTCAACATCCAGTTTGCCTAACGGTAAACCCGTCAATACATCCACTACCATAAGAAAGCGAAGGCCACAAGCACGCACACATGAGACTTGTGAGCGCCGAGAAATCGACGTGCACAGCAACAGACGCGGGAGAACCCACGAAGTTCCCCAACAGAACTGAATCGCCTGCTCGTGTCCGATGGCACGGTGACGATCGAACGCACTCGGATCTTCTCGTTCGTGAATTTATACTCCCGCCAATTAAGGCCCTCGTCGGTGGAGAACAGGATGTAGTCAGTTGGCTGCTCGTCGTTTACCATAATGAGAATAGAGCCCGAGTCACCGAACTCCCAGAGGTGCGCGTCTTTATGAACTTCTTCCCACGTAAAGCCCGCATCCCGGCTCAGGAACGTGTCACTCTCGTCGTACGGCGCAAGCTTCTCGCCCACGTTCCCCACCGCCATAATCAACCCAACAACGGAGGGGCTGCTGAACGTCGCGCGAGGGTCGAATCGCTCTGTGTATCCGTGCACATGCAGTGAGCAGGCCTAAATCGGATCTCAATCACATGGTTTAATAAAGAGGACAAAGGAGACGCGTACCGCACTTTGACACTCATAAGGTTGGCCCTGCGAGTCCTGCTTGGGAGGAATCAATTGTTTCCACCTCCCACCATCGTTGTGTGTGATGCGCGTTTGGAGTTCCTTGTTGCCTGTTACGGCTGCCGCCTCGGGATTGGACACGACATTGATGATCGCAATACCATCGAGTCCGATCATCTTCTCGAAATCGACATACCCGCGGTGATCGCGGTTCACGTTCGGTATCGACGACCCAAAGTACGTCCCGTTCCAGTTCGACTTGAGGAGGTCGCCCCAGTACGGTCGAGGTGGCTCGGACGTCGTCATATGCAAGAAGACAGAATCGGTGCTTGACTCGAGGATGGTGTACGCCTTTTCATTTATCGATGATTATCGAGATCCGAAAGGAAAAGTAAACAGGCTTACATGTTGTTCTGGTCGCATCGAGGGGGGGAACTGGCCAGTGGCAAAGATGCGGCCGTCCAGGGAGACCTGCAAGTCAAGCGAGCGATGCGTGGGCAGATACTGCGTGCACACCACTTTCGTCAGTCCCCCACCATACCCAGACAACTCGGAAAAGAGACGCACCTCAGCGACGATGAGGTACTCCGAGAACTTGGCAAATCCGACGATCTCGTCGAACATTTTGGTCCGCTTTTTGTAAAAGTCACGCCCGCTCACAAGTTGCATCGGGTTGGTCCCCATCTGGAAAAAGCGCTGAGAGCCCGTCTTGTCGCGGAACGATTCGCACAGGATCTGCGACGGGTCGACAAGCAGACCTTTGTCACGCGCCCACGCACAGTTGCGCACGTATTTCTCCACGAAGGACCACCTCCGGCCGTTATCCCGCGAAAAGTATGCTTCAGCATGGCACTGAGCGCCCCCGTCATTCGAGCAACCCTCGTCACCCGTCCAGATGATCCAATCCGAGTGGTCTGGGTGGAATTGCAACACCTGCGCACCAAACGTGTTCGGCGGCTTCGGCGCAGTGAGAGAGTACCACGTGCGACCTGTGTCTGTGGTGTAGAAGAACTTGCCGGAAGGGGTGATGAGGTAAGCGCGGTCAGGCGTGAAGAAATGATGGTAGAAAGCGAGAAAAGTCTCCTCTGGGAAAAGGTGATTCCATGTGTAACCCTCGTTGCTGGACTGCCAGACAGATGAGTCTAAGAGCCTGACAAGGATAGTCGTTGACTCTTTGAAGTACGCCTGTTGCACGACCGGCGCTGGGAATTCGAACTGTCATTCAAGCCTCGTCAGCACCCGGCGTGTGCGCGATGACGGTGCCGAACACTTACAATCTGATGAATAACGTTTCCCTCCTCTGGTTGAGCTAGAAGTAATCGCGCCTGAATATCACCCGGAGCAGAGTAAGGCACCGCATACCTTGAGAACACTTCTTTTGAACAAGCTCATCTTTCTTGACCCCTCTGTTTCGGTCACAGGTATTTCCCGGAATGATGCGGTAACCAGACGAGCCTCTATATGTCTGGTCGCGGTCCTTACACACACCCGCAGGGATGGGCTCTGGGCCAACTGGTTCGCATTGGTCGTTATGGCGGACGTAATTGTAGTCACTATCGGCAATAACATCATCGAACGGTCAATAAGGGTCCAAAAGGGCGAGACGTAGTCTCAACGCAACGTACCATTCGTAATCCTCATCCTGGCACGGACAACTCTCCTCGTGCTCGACCGGGTCAGTGAACTTGTCGCCGACGTAGCAGTCGGCGCCAGCCTTGCGGCGCCTGTACCATTGCTATTCCATCACCATCAGCGCACATTTTCACGTCTTATAGAGCATGCGTATACCCTGTGCCCCATCAGACACTCCTTGTTCTTTATCGTGCGCGCGTACCACTTCTCGAAATCGTTCTCGTTACATTTGCGCCTACCCATGGGGGCAAAGTCGAGGAAGAGGGAAACGTAACGCCCTTCGGAGGTTGAGTCCTGCCGCGAGAGTTGGCCTAACAAAAGGAACTTCTGGGAAGTCGAGTCCTGGACTGTCGAAAGCCCGCGGGCACGGATGTTCACCCCGAGGCTCAGTCTTTTCCTGCACAGTTGAAATTCAGATGAATCAGCCAGTCACATGGATGAGCGGAAGCGGGTAAGGGGGTGGAGAATATGCGTACCATGTCTTGCCGAGATCGGTCGAGTAACTAACGAAGTCGACAATTTCCTCGTCATTGACAGCGACGATAATACCACCTTGGTCACCAAACTCATATTTATGTGCCTCTGGGAGGACCATTGTCCATGTCACGCCTGCGTCGGTGCTCAAGAACGTGTTGGAATCCTCGTACGGGCGGAGCACGGGGCCTATTGAACCGACGCCCACCACGAAACCGGGAGCGGGAGAGGAAAAAATACGGCCAAAGTTGTGTGGGATCGTGACGGAGTGCAAGTGGAGGGAGCAATTTTCGGAGTCGGAGGGGTCGCAACCGATTGACTGACCTTCGCTGTCCTGTGCTGGCGGGCGAAGTGGGGACCAGGAACTCCCTGTGTACTAGACATCAGCAAACGTGCTCAATGCGTAGGAAAAAATCGGCAGACCATCATCGAATGTAATCAAAGTCTTGAGCTGTTTTTCCGTACGACGTCCTTCCATGTCCTGCGCATTAGCGACGATATTCGCCAGTCCGACACCCTCGATGCCATACAACGTCTCAAAGTCGATATAGCCCTCCGCGTTCCGGTTTGTATCTTTCAAACTCTCCACGAAAAATGTACCGTTCGAGTTGCTCACAAACAGCGTACCCACCACACCCGAATCACTCAGTACAACATCAACCGCGAGAGAGTGAGTCGTACTCTCGACGATGGTGTACGCATTCTCGCGGAGGCGCGCGCTCGAGGCATGCGGGAACTGTGCCTTTGCCCAGGTGCGTGTATCCACGGTGACATAGAGCAGCATCTCGCTGCCTGCGCCTGGACTGAGGTCTTTTAGTGCAAGGACACCAAATTTGGACACAATCGCGAAACCAACGACACCGCGGGCGCCGCGGGGAATTCCCAGATCCTCTATGCGGTGGTCGTTCATGAAGAAGTCTGTGGAAGAGTAAAGGCGAGACGCGGAGATGGAATGATAGCCGGTAGAAGTTGTGGTATCGAAAGCAACGCAATAGATCAAATCAGAGTGTGCATCGTGCTTGAAATCCTTTGAACTATGGGCAAAGGTGCACTGCGAGGTCTCAGATAGGAGCGGTTGCGGTGTATCTGAGAACGCCTCCTTGGTATAGTACGTCTATGTTCGGTAGTCAGGAATACTCGACACTTAAAGGAACAATTGGGACAAACCTCGTCATGACATATTGAGGACCAACCACCTTCACGCTCACATTTAGTGCCCTGATAAATGATATAGCCGTATTTGGATGAATCAGAATGGAAGGACAAAGGGCGTGCGATACTAGACGGCGGCAAGGGCATCTCGAATGAGCGCCAGGTTTGCCCGCGGTCTTCTGTCCGATAGTGTGTCGTTCCACGAGTGAGTACAAATGCCTGCGCCAGAAGAGGTGTCAGCGCCGTGCTCAGACGTATACATCGATGAATTGAAGCAAGAGGGAGCCCCTCCTGGCCAAAACTCGCAGACGTGGGCTGAGTAGATCGACAAATGGGTTGTGGTATCTAAAATCGTAGGCACTGTGATGCGGAAAGCAGGGTTTCTTGTGTATACCGGGCGGATCGTAAACGTAACCGGGTTTAGCATGCCTATACTCGAAACGGCCGAGGCATGGGCTCCAATGTAGATACTACGGGTTGCGACGTAACGAATAAAGCCGGATTGATAATGCTCACCATGCGGTTGTCAGATGGATGGTCTATGAACATCGCAGCTTGCCCTTCAGGTATATCTTCTGATCTTCGCCAACTTTTGCCCTCATCATTAGACATAAAGAGGTCGCCGCGGATTATATCATGGTATGCGACATTCTAAGCAAATAAAGCTCGGGGGGTGTCTCGTGAAGTGGATATGTTGGGACGTACGGTTGCATCGTCAAAGAAGAATAGCCTCGCGGGAAGATTTTCAAAGCGATTGACCGTGACTTGGGGGTCGTTTTGTGCTTGGACAAAGAGAGCAGGTAGGAGGAGGGCGGCGATGAAGCTTGCCCTCATATCGATTAGAGCGCCACTGTGGGCAAAGCAGAGAAGGGATACTGTAATAGGGTTGACTGCGAGGAGCACAGCGAGGTAGGTCACGTGTTAGTCAACGCGTCATCCGAGTGCGGTGCATATACGTGGCATATATATTGGATCCGGCACTCCTCGGTTCTGTGCACGATAGCATACGAGAGGAACAGACAGAAGTTGTATCGTACCCTCAATAAACGTCACTTTACCGTGTTGCCATATAGCGCTCGCCGTTACCCTCATCTCGACCATCTCATCACTACCATACAATGAATGATCATGAGGTGTGAAGACGCTACGCGCTGAGGGCAGAGGCTTAAGCCACTAAGCCCGAGGCCTGAGGAACAACAGCTCCAACAGCGTCGAAACCGACTTTTGACAAGGGTCAAACTACCATTTAACTACGGGGAACGACCCTTCTAAAGCCTTCTGACAAGGTATCCCTCAAGAGTAAGGCCACAATGTCCGATCCGAGCGGTAATGGTTCGCGTAGGCATATACAGAGGTTGACATCATGGAGAACTTGGAGAAGTACTCGAGTACACAAGGTACGAAAGTGCACGCGCCCGCCAGCTGACACATGTACGTGTTGGACGGGATTGATCAACAAAGCGACATTCATGGCCATGATGGTCTCGAATGCACCGGGTGAGGCGATCCGTTGGATGACAGCTCGTCATGGATGGGTCTGGGAGGCGGGTGGTGCGGTGAAAATGGTTCGCGTCAGGCAATAAATAAAAAAAGGTGAAAGTGGTACGACTGCCAGATCCTCTAATCATTCTTCTCTCTGACTCTCATTCCCTTCCTTTTATACTTCTAATCCCTCTGATATCCCCTTCGTTCCTTCCATCACCACCGCAGCCATGGGTGCAATCGAAATACTTTCCCTCGCCCTCACTCACCCAAACGAGTTTCGTATCCTCTTGCAGTTTTGGAATTTCTACCTCCCAAAGCGCGACATCACAAAAAAGGAGGAGCATGCCACCTCAGGCTGGGACAGGCCGACAATGCGCAGGTGTTGGGAGCTATTAGACCATAGCAGCCGGAGTTTTTCAGCTGTTATAAAGGAGCTCGATGGTGACCTCGCTCGGGTGGTGAGTCTTCTCTCCAGCCTCGGCGTCCCCCCGCACCTCCTCGTTGGGATCCAACGTAACCATTGGGCGGGAAATTTTCGCGTTGCAAGTGCGAGTTGCCTAATAGTTTACGTTCTGACCTATCTTTATTCACTTTGCTTGCGTTGTTCGTATCTCACGATGAGCGGCTAATCCCCACTTAGATATGCCTCTTCTATGTTGTCCTTCGTGGCCTCGATACTATTGAGGATGACATGACCATCCCTGACGACGTCAAACAACCCATCCTCCGATCCTTCCATGAGAAGACCGTGACTCCCGGCTGGAATTTCAACGGCAATGGACCTGATGAGAAGGACCGCATCGTGCTCGTTGATTATCATGTTGTCGTCGACGAGCTCCTCCGACTCGAGCCCGCGTATGTTCACATCCCCCTCTTGGCGGGACCCAAAGACTGATGCGCTGGCAGATGTCGCGACACCATTGTAGACATTTGTCACAAAATGGAGGCGGGAATGGCCGACTATGCTCATCGTGCTGCGATCTCTTCTGAAACCCTTACCCTAGAAACCATTAAAGAATACGACCTCTACTGCCATTACGTAGCCGGCCTTGTTGGCGAGGGTCTCTCCCGACTATTCTCCGTAACAGGCAAAGAATCCCTATCGCTTGCTCACCAACTTGAGTTGTCCAACTCGCTCGGTACCTTCCTCCAAAAGACGAACATCATTCGCGATTTCCAGGAAGACGCGCAGGAGCGGCGCTTCTTCTGGCCACGTGAGATATGGAGCCGAGCGGAGTATGGCCCCGATGGCCAGACGCCTGCGACAGACGTCCTACAGCTACTCCGAGAGCCGCAGCGGGCAAAATGGGTGCAGAGCGCAATGATCCTCGATGCTCTGCGTCACGCATGCGACGCCCTCGATTATCTCCGTTTACTAAAGAACCAATCGGTGTTTAATTTCGCGGCGATTCCTGCGTCGATGGCGATTGCTACTCTCGAACTGTGCTTTATGAACTCAGAGATGTTTAAGCGTAACATCAAGATCCGCAAGGCCAAGGCGGCAGATGTCTGTCCTCTCTTGTAGTGCTAGTAGCCCATTTTGACTTATGAGTTTTTATTTTCTAGCTCATCATGCGCTCGACAAACCCGCTCGAGGTAGCGCTCATATTCAAAGAGTTCGCGCGCTCTATCCACGCCAAGGCCTCCCCTTCAGACCCCAACTTTCTCCGCATCTCGGTCGCGTGCGCAAAAATAGACCAATGGTCCGAGCGCAACTACCCTTCCTTCGTCCGCATACCCAATGCCACTGGCCAGTCCCCATCAATACTCTCCTTTGATCCCGCCGATGCACGCTCGCGCGTTGCAATAGCAGACGCGGAGAAAGACAAGCACGCTGCCGAGGAGAGACGGCATCTGGAGCTCCGTGAACGTTTCGGCGGCAATGGTACCAGCAATGGCGCGCTCTCACCCTCCAATGTTCAGAGCCAGGGCCCACCATGGGAAGTGTTGATGTTCGTTGGTGGGGCGGTATTCCTTATCGTCTCCCTGTCCATTGGCATCGTCCTCGCCGCCCTGCACTTCACCACATGAGGCAAGTTTGTCTCAACGATGAGGGTGTATGAAGGAAGGGGGGATGTCGTCCATTTGTCATTTGCTCAGGAGCGCGCTTTCTTTCGTTTCATATCATCATCTCTATTATCACCTTAATTTTTTTTTCTTTTTTTTTTTTTTGGCATGGCACGGACCGGTAGTCGCGCACTCTCTCCAAGCTTTCAGGGAAGGGAGGTTGGTTGAAAGGGCGATGAATAAATATAGTTATGTTGTGTATGTTATGCGTCTTGTTCTATGGCTCGCACTGGCATTGGTGCTTCGAGTGAAGCGTAGCACAGGACTAGAAGCTAGGGCTTCACTACAGTAGTACTACAGAGGGAAACCGAAATATAGATATAGACGATCACAATTATGGGTGTGCATATCAGTTCTGGTTTTTTTGTTCGCCCAGACTTGTTGTATTATATTGGATACTGTACACTTAGGCACTGTAGTTACGATAATCACGGGGAACACAAACAACAATCCGGGGAGGGGAAATTATTATTTAACATGTGTGATGTGTTTTATCTGAGAGGGGAGAGAGAGAGAGAGAGAGAGAGAGAGAGGCCATGGGGAAGAGTTAATCAAAAAAGTTGAGATAAGGAGTGAGAACCAAGAGTGTGTCGTCTGTCCCAAACAGACAGAAACAGACCACCTAGAATATATGGCATACAAAATCAACGCGGGCGCCCGCCCGGTGTATTGTGGATTTTGCGCGCCAAATGATAGTATGATTGAGCGCCACCCATTTTGCATTTGCTACTACTTTTTCCGCTTTGAAACTGTACGGATCAAAAAAAAAATTCCAGGCGTCTGTCAGTGGCCACGAGGGGAGAAAACGCGAGTGCGACGAACCTGTTGCGCGCTTCGCCGGCGCCTTACGTTTCTGCCCGACATCATTGTCATCATCATCGTAGTCATCTCCCACTCCATCACTATCATCCTCGAAATCATCATATTCGGGCGGCTCACGATGGGTAGCTTTCTTGCTTCGTGACGCCCCAGGAGGCACCGCTACCGTCGTCGTTGCATCGTCGCCGATCGGCGCACCTGGGTGACGCATGCACTCCGGGCAGAACCATTCACCGTCTGGGATGCCGGCTAGAGGTGGAGTGAGGCACTTGCAGTGATAAGGCTTATCGCACTGCATGCGGGGGGACGGACGTATGAGTAATCACACATACAATGATGAGAAGGGAGTGTGTGTCGAAATAAGAGAAGGTGTGCGTACCTTGTCGCATGCAAGTGGGTCACCATCATCTTTGTGACATATCATGCACTCATCCGGCGTGTCCAGTTCGACGGGATGTCGTGGTAGTTCGGAGTACTTCTCGTTCGGAGTGACGAGGAAGAATGCCGTGTTCTGGCCACCGATGATACTATTCAATTTGCGCCCATCAGCAAGGATTTTCCAACCGATCGACTAGAGAAAGAGGGACCAACTCAAAGACGTCGATGCCGATTAGTGGCTGGTTACGCGTAGGCTTAGTAGCGCTCTTAGGCTCTTCTGGACCGAGGCCAAGCTCGCCATTGGCGGCGTTTTGACCCCAAGCGATGGTCATGAGTCCCCCATCTTCGTCATCATCCGGCGCCAGCGCAAAATGTGTGACTCCGCCGCTACATGCATGTTTAATCTTACACCCCATGATATCTTGCATAAATCGGAAAGTCGAGTACGGCTGACCAGACGATCCTTTGTGGGTCGTGTCATCGTCAACGCCAGCAGAAAAGGGAAACGCGGGGACAAGCCTAGCCCACCACAGGATTAAATTGTACCTACCATCGCCCGTATTCTTCCACTAAAAAGGAAAGGAAAGCATTGTCGGTGACATATCAAACATAAAACGAGATGCCAAAACCTGACCTTTCCTGCCACATAGTACATACCCTGCCGATCGATTACCACAGAGTTTGAAGGACCTGCTACCACCTTGGCACCGAGAAATTGCTTGTGGGGCCCTGCGAACTGCCAAGTATTTGTATGAGTGCTTATCGTCGCGGTGGCTTGACCAACAAACGACCTGCCTGGGGAACTATTTGAGGAGTTAAAACGTCCTTCTGATTCCCGAGGCCTAAACGGCAATAGCCATTGTAGCCCCAGACGTATACAATACTGCGTTTGGGGAATTACGAGTCGGCGCTTCTCGAGATGAACCCGTGCGCATACCCTTCTTTATCAAGCGCGATGCTGTGTTGTTGCCCGCACGCGATCTGTACAATATTTTTGTCATCTAAACCCTTGACAGGGACTGTAGACACCGTGAGAGTCCGTATTCTGCGACAAGAAGATTCGAGGAAATTTTCTCACTGGGTTCGTTTTCGATGTCAAAACCAGTCCTGTTCCCCGTCGCAATGTGCTCTCCCGTACGCCCATTTCCGAGCTGTCCCTTCTCTCCACTTCCACAGGCGTATACTGTGAACCGTCGTCAGCGACCGATCCAGGCATTTTGACAAAAAAAGCTCATCACGTGCTCTTTCCGTGCACAGTGAGGAACAGTGTAAATGTAATGCCAGCCGCGGCAGCAACGACGTGCTCTTGTTCGCCAGTTTGCGGGTGAAGAGGCCCGTTCACGAGCTTGAATGTGTTAACTTCTGGGCAGGGCGTGTGCCCGCACTTTTGTATTTACCTGCCGTTAATGGGGTTTGGGCGACAGTTAAAGACGACCGCACCTGTCCAAGAGAATTTAACCCCGCGGTCCACACGCGTCCATTACTGCCGACGAGAACAGAATGACTTCGTCCACTGGCAGCGCTCACGAACACAGTGCCCGGGGGTGCACCAAGGTCTCTCGCGCGCAGCGAACGGGGTGCATTCTCCGAGATCGCATCGACACCGGGAACGCCAAGCGCCGCAAGTTGATTGCGACCGAAGAGCCATGCGGTACCCTCGATGTCGAGGACAATCGTATGACAACCGGCGCATGAGGTGTGAACGCTGACAGCCTTTACATTGCTCAGCGAGCGGAGGATGTGGGGTTCGAGCAGGTCAGGATGGCTGGAAAGCGGGATGGGGGATGAGGAGGGATCCTAAAAGAGAACGACACGCACTCAGAATCTTCTGTCCTTCCGCCACGCTCTTTGCGACCCAACTTTGGCCTGGAATCAAAACACATGAAATTTGGACAGCCTCGTGACGACGCCGCATGGACACGCACCAGTCGGTCCCCCCCGCGATCAGAACTGGGTAAGAGAGCCTGAGTGTCGGTTCCAGAATGCGATACAAGGGAATCTACGTACCTCTCCCCCATTTTTGTGTGCCTGGGTTACCCCCGCCCGAGGTTTGTGCGTACGACATGGTTTGGGACAAGAAGAACGAGAAAAAGCGCTTGTTATTGGCGCCCTGAAAGTCCGACCCCTCGGCGACCGACTGAGAGGCAAATGGCCCTTGATAGGGAAAAGTAGTGAATACTAGTGATGGCTGTGGCTGGCAACCGCAGTCCAGCCTGAATGGGAACTGGCTCATTCCCCCGCTCTGGCTCAGGGATGCTCTGGATGAGACAATGTTTAATTCTGAGCGGCCCTCATCGATTCGTCGAATGCCGAATCTGAATAGTCAATCTCATCCAAGTCTTACAATGAAACTGTAGATCCAAAACGTGTACCTGGAAATATACTTTCCAGCCCCTCGGGCCCCATCCCTGATCCCTCCCCTTCCCTGGCGCCAAGCTAAACCAGTAAAACTAAATGTTCCCCACAATATGCCGCCCCCTGACCGGGGTTCTGTGATCCGAGTAAATACGTTCGGATTTGCCCGCCCCCACTGGTACCAATGTTCTGAAAATGCGAGGTAGCTTCCCGGCCTCTGGCCCTCGTGGGACCAAGAGAGGGACTTAAGAAGGGCCATGCGGGGACTCGCGGGAGTTACCCACAACACCATGGCGGTGTAAGATATTCGTGCGCACGGAAAGATCCTGCACTTTTGAGCTTTATTATACTGTAAGCCCAAAGCGGCCGAAACAGTAATAACTCGGGCGCAACCTGCGGAGTTCGCCTGGGAAACCACGTCAAAAAAATCTTTGAGCTTCCCGGACGGCGTCGGCAATGACGTCCGGCCACGGCACCGCATCTTCAGGCAGAAAAAAAAGCCCGCAGTCCGCAGCAGGCATCAGCAGTAACCACAGCTCGTTCTGAGCAGGACTTTTTGACCGGATGTATGGAATGAGAGTAGTTCCCTCTTGTCATCAATAGCTGCGGTGAAGCGTAATTTTGCAAGTTGGCACAAATAAAGCGAAGAAATAAGTCTCCCGTGAAATTCGTCGTCTTAGGTACAGTTAGCTCGTAAATATTTAAATCAGAAGATGCAGATGGTATGATTCTATAAATTTGAATCGACAGAGACCGTGATCGGGTACTTCCATGCCGTTTGGAAGGTATCGTTATGGAGTGTGTGAGCTCTCAAAGCGCTTTGGTAGGTTCGTGAGATAATGTAGCGGGAGCCACTGTGGTAGCTCCCACTCTTGGCCCGTGATCTCGGATGCGATCATGCGAGCCACGACGTCCGCGCTGTGATGTCTGGTCATCCGGGTACATGAATAAGAAGGAGTACACGAACCACCCAAAGGCACGTGGCATGCCATGACCTGAGAACCCGGCGACGATGTATTGACCCTCATATGGTACACCCCCAAGGTCAAATTTGTCCAGTACTGGTCCAACCTGTGACAGCGGATGGGTAGCTTTCATAGCAGGTGATCCAAGAATATCAAACAGGAACGCACAAACGGATCTCCGAGTTCGGTAAAGCCCATGATCCCCGTCTGTTATGGCAGGCAGTGAGTCTCCGGCAAGGAACGATCAACACAGAACTGGCAGGTGCTGTGAAATACTCTATTAGAGGGACGTACCCATTCCATCTCCGGCTCGGTGCCATTCTCGAATTTCCCAGGGAACACCTCCGGGAGAAACTCCCTGAGCCGTCTTCCAACAGCAGCATCCATGACAGAGTCATTCGTCGTTGCGCCCCTCGACCCGCCCTCCGCGTTGCGCGCACCGCCGAGGATGACAAGCGGGCGCTCGTCCGGCGCCGAGCCGGGACGCACGAACCAGTACTCCATCCCGTAGTTGGCCGTGAAGCCGGACAGCGTGAGCTCGCGTGCGGGCACAGCCGCACGGATCGATATGGCTTGCCCGCGCGTCGGCACAATGCTTCCGGTGCGTCGCCCGGCGGAAAGTTGCGGGAGTAGAGAGGACGCGTACGCGTTTGTCGCATGTACGACGTGCGTACATGCCACAGAGCCACGAGGCGTCTTAAGTTGCCACCGGCGTGCATCACCATCGGCGCAGGGTGGCCTGGGTCTGATCGCCGTCACAGGCGTGTGCGTGTGCAACTTCAAGGAAATCGCCGGTGAGGCATTCTGCGCGAGTTTGAACAGGTGAGTTACGAGCTTGAGAGGCCATATCGTGTTCCCCGGGATGCGCACTGCCGGATATCGCGCACCGTATATCTACAAAACAGTTATCATCGTGGGCTAGAAATGAGACGGAGTTACTGTACCTTCTCAACTTCACCCTCGGAGAGCCATTCCGCGACAGATACGTTAATACCTACTGCCTTTGCAGCCTCATACTCGTCCCGGGCTTCCGCTTCCTCTTCTTTTGTAAAGAATAAAATTGTGCGCGACCCTTCGACTAGGCCCACCTCGTCCTCCACCCCGGCATCCTTCACGAGAGAGGTGATCGCATCAACGACATGATCTTCGATATCGACGGCTCTGATTGCATCAAAGATGCCCCACGCTGTGGTGTCTCTCCCAAAACCCATGAAGTTATGCGCCGTGAGGTGTCCACCATTGCGGCCTAGATGCCATATAAGAGTCTATCATGATAGCAGTTTTAGCGGAAAAAAGACACCTGTCGCCCCAGAACCTGCATGGGAATGGGAAATTAACGTTCAGTGGGAAACGGATAGCAAAGAAAGCTAACAGAAGTCCCGAGCCTCGAGAACAAGGACACTTAGCGCGTCCTGAGACGTCGCGTTATTTCCAAACAACTTGGAAAGATGATACGCGACCGAGACACCCGTGATGCCTGAGCCGATGACGCATATATCCGCGTCGGCGGTGAGAGGTCCAGTGCTACCTGCTCGAGCCAGAGGATTTACGCCAGGCGCGCCATCCATCCAAAAAGAGCGGGTGGCGTTGGAGACGGGAAACGATTCGGACGCTGACTCCGGAGGTGGCGAGAAGATGGCCTGAAATTGGTCTGGTAACGGATCATGTAGGGTCATTTGTGAAAAAGTTGCCAAGCTCTGCACACCGGCAAGGCCGATGGCCAGCAATTGGTGGATGTAGAAGAATGTCATGATGATTATTGAAGCTACTCGTGGTCAATGCAACAAAAACATGAGGGCGGAAAACAGTGCGGGCTGTAGTACGCGTGATCGCCGAGAATTATGTACAGTACCAAGGGAAAAATGGTACTGGCCGACTAGCTCAGTTGGTTAGAGCGTCGTGCTAATAACGCGAAGGTCTTGGGTTCGATCCCCACGTTGGCCATCTTTATTTTTTTCCCTTCAACTTCCGCGCAAATGGGCAAAAAGCTACGTCAAGCGAACGTTTCTGGTCTCTCCCGTTTCCTTCAAGCGTTCGACGAGCCTAGTTCGTCGCAGACTGTCAATGGCACCTCCATGATTGCAGGACCGTCGACTCCCCGACCGAAACGTGAATCCGAGTCGGATTTTGTAGTTGTCGCTGGGAAGCGCAAGACGGGTCTCTTGGGACCAGGGAATGAAGCATACGACGCAACAGACCTCGTTCCCTTCTACACAGATCCTTCCCAGGTTCCTACCCACCTCCAAAAATGTGCGTATGACAAACAGTGAATTAAACACTCGGAACTAACGCGACGCAGATTTCGCCCAGCGGGCACGATACTTCTCGAGATACAATGAGGGCTGCTTATTAGACGAGGAAGGGTGGTACAGCGTGACGCCTGAGGCGATCGCTACGCAGATAGCAGAGCGGTGTCGCTGCGACGTCGTCCTCGACGCGTTCTGCGGCGTCGGCGGTAATGCAATTGCCTTTGCCCGGACGTGTCAACACGGTACGAGTCCCCTTTTGCCGTACAATTGTCAGTTTCCCATCCTAATTTCTCTCTCGCCCTTCACCCGCCTGGCCCTAAGTTATTGCACTCGATACATCACCTACGCGTCTCGCCCTCGCGCGCCATAACGCCGCGCTGCACGGCCTCGCCGGACAAATCGAGTTTGTGCTTGCGGACTTTCGCACGTTCGCCGCTTCCCGGATGGTATCGCACCCGATGTCCAAGTCCGAGTCCGAGTCCGAGTCCGAGTCTGCTGGTACGAGTGCGGGTGCCGCTAGCTCATCATCGACCGGGCGTGAACGCAAGATCGACGTTGTCTTTCTCAGTCCACCCTGGGGAGGCCCAGAATACCTCGCTGGACCCACGTACTCGCTCTCCCGGACTCAGCCTGAACCGGCTGCGGAACTGTTCCGCCTTGCGAGGCTGATGACGCCTAACGTTGCGTTTTATGTGCCACGTACTACGGTATTGGAAGATATTGCACGGCTCTTGCCACCACCTCCGCCCCATGATGGCATTGGGAATGACGGTGGAACTGCTAGTGGGGCCCTGGAGCGGGTCGAAGTAGAAGAAGAGTGGATGGGCACTAAGCTCAAAGCGCTGACATGCTACTTTGGTGGGCTCGCTCAGGGACAGGAGCATATGTTCTAATAGTCTCGTCGATCGACAACGAAACAGAATGAGAAAATTACGGCAATACATTGTACAGTACTTGTTCAATAATATGATTTATGCTTTGCGTATCAAGTGTCCTGGGCTACACACTTGCTACGACGAAGGTTCTTCACGTTCATGCCCTTTATTCTGCTCGAACTCGGCAACGCGCGCGCGAATCGCAGCCCGACGCTCGTTTCCAAACGTCCGCGCTTCTGCTCGTGCTTGTGCAAGGTTGGCAGACGCAACACGATGCCGTGCATCGGGAATCGTATGCAACGACAGTAAGGCGGGGGCAAAGCCCACCACAATCGACTAAACGGACGAGATTTCAGACATGACGACGTGAAGATGGCATGCGGCGCACTACAAGCCCGACAACGATGATAACCTGGTCCTTCCACGCGTCGTCTGCGCCGCTCATGCCTGCGGCCTCGGCGTTTTCTGAAGTAGCATGTTGGTGATATGCCTGACGACGAGCATACTGGCATCGTCGGCGGGAAAGCTCAGCGCTGTATACATCATCTGCAGAGTTATGGCCTAGATGTGTATTAGATCTTCCACGGAGAATGTCGTAGGCCTTAGTGACGGCATGAAAGCGGGCGTGGCGCACGCTCGAAGGGAGGGCCTGTGAGGCTGGCGAGTCTGGATGGTGAGTCCGCACGAGCTCATAATCTGTGTGATACCCAATGTTAAGTAGCTGCACAATGGGCCCTTTAAGGTGAGGCAGGGGCGGACGTACATCGTGCTTTTATTTCGGCTTGGGATGCATTCGAGGGTAGATGGAAGATCTGGTGCGGAGTCGGGTTGCGGTGAGCTGGAAAGAGGAATGGTGTTGATGTGGGGGAGGGAGAGGTAGATGCAAAGCGAGCACAGCCTATAAGATGATGAGAGTAGGCGCGAGGAAGTGCAGCTTTCAAGTGCATCACACTCGAGCTAATGATGGTAAGATGACAACTACTTTATCTTATCTTATCTTAGCAAACTGAGACATCCTCGCACGTGACTGTTAACTTACACCGCGTTTCCACAATATCCTTCCTCCTACCGACACTCACGCGTCTCCCCGCCTCTTCGAAACGAGTTCGACTTCTACTGCGCCCATCCGGACTGTGCCGTCTTTTCCATTTCTAACTTCTCAGGCGACGCTGAACCCGTCCGCCATGCCGTTCTCGCCGTCCTCACCCAGTTGATGTGTGCCGCTTTCAATCGACGCGTTGCTACTGCATTGCCCAGGGATACACTCGCTATCCTGCTTAATTTTCCTGAGCTCGAGGCACGCCCGAAGGTCTTTGAAGAGACACCAGAGTGGGCTAAGCGAGTCAAACCATTTGATGAGAGATTTACATACTGAATAAAGACGGTAAAGTGTTGAAGGAAAATGATGAAGATGTCAGCGAAGAGTTCAAGGCAATGAATATCACTGTGAGGATGCGCATATTCATTTTATTTAGGTCAGTTCAGTTGAGTCCCTGCTAAGCTTATGCGCTCATCTGGACACGTACCTCTCATCGCCCTTAGTTTCCTTTGTACAAGGGGACTCCATCCTCCTTCACATGGCTTACGTGGCTCCCAACAATAAATTAGTCGAGCAATATTGATATGTATTGTGAACCATTCTATGCCGTCTAATACTACCAACAACCGTGTTTCAAATTTCCAGTTTCAAGGTATAATGTGACCTCATGTGTGTCATCTATTGACCCAATACTTCATTCCTTCGTCCTTCGCGCCAATCTGCGTGCCCTCACGTTTTTAATCTTAATCGCCGTGGTTCGTTTCAATTGGTAACAGTGTATCCTTCAAGTCAGCGGCGCATCAGAGCCGCTTGCACTTAATGGAGGGGATCCACGTCGCTTAGATGCCAGTGCATGTGAGTGCAGTGACCTGCGCATTTCGTGATAGAAGTTTTAATTTTTCACACACCCGGGTTGAAAGGATCGCATTTGTCTCACATTGGTGGTAATCCCTTCACACAGAACGATACTCCCTGGTTCGATATGCGCCTTGGCGGCATATACTGGATTCATATGTCAACTCTACTGATCAGAAACCCAGAGACCGCTTGGTCACGTCGCATCTGATCAGTCCAGATATAGATACCTCCGCTTTTGCGCTGTATAAATCGACCATCGTCGATGAAATTCGAGTTTTACGAGCTGGGCAGTTTCTGATCGTGCCGTCGCTCCTTCGCGCCATACACATCAATACGTTTGTTTCAGAAACATGATATTCCCCATCGATGGTGATTTTTTGCCCAAATTAAGGCTCCTCACATGGCATCTAGGTTGTTACGAGACATTCGGCGTTCCAACTAGGTTAATGAAGTGATCGGAGGTAGGTCGTCCCGGAACCAATTATATGTTTACTTCCGCAGAGCGTACTGTATGTCCCGGAAGCGGTGATGCGTAGGTCATATGCATCAGCATTTGGCGGATTGTGGTATATACTTCAATAGTCCCAGTCTTCAAGTTATGTTTAACAAGTAGGATGAACCATTCCCCTGCGGTCCTTCCTCCCAAAAGTGAGACCAGTACGTCTTTGTGGGGTTTCATTTCTAGTGACTGTCGATGTCAACGCATATTTTTCTGGTTCCCAGCTCCTGGCTCGGGTGATGCTCTGCGTCCTGCCGCCATCCGCGAAACCAATAGAAACGAAGGACTGACTGATTCAGCCCCCGGTTGCATGGGAGGAGCGCTCGAGAAGAGCTTATTCGGCTGTCCGAGGACCGACTCAGGTTTAATTCGCTGCCTCCCTAAATAAAGGAGAGGGACATGATCTTTGAGCCATCAAACTGTCTTCCAAAATTTATGCCGCCGCCCAGGTCTTATTGTCTTTAAATTTTTTGATGAAGAGACCGTAGGGTATTCCAGAGACCATGCATTCGACGGATGTTCTCACTTCCGGGGAATGTATTGTATACCCCTGAAGGCTGTGATACGAGGTTCAAGTTTAGGCTTTTTGTGCTCTCATACCCATGGCCTTAGGTCGAACACGTAGGATGAAAGCCGATTCCGTTTCCCACCATCGTGGGAGACCTGTGAACTTCTCAACGCCCGCAAGGACACCCATCAAGAAGGTCACACCATAGTTACTCTGTCCTTGTACAGTCCCGGACTCCCCGGGCGAACATCGTTGATACAAAACATTTTCACTCGTGGACTTTCTATGTCCTCAGTTCATATGAGTTTCCTACGAATCCAGGTTACTAAGATTCCAGGACACAGACGTCTCTAAATCGCGGCAGTTTCTTGTCCCGGTCTTAACTTTGAGTCCCGGATAGGCTTCCGAGTGGGTCAGTACAGCCTCTCCCGTACTAAAAAACCGAAAAGTCTACTGTTTGCGGTGTTTCGATCCGACAGAAGCTTTCAGGGTGGAGATGTAGGCCTTCACACAAATGACATATCATTAAGTTACGTAGAGTTGCCGAAGTTGATTAAAGTGGGCAGTTTTTCCCAAGCTACTGTACCACTATCATGATGATCACGCAAAATACTCAATGGATAAACGCCATCTCCTCATTACAAGAAACACACTCTGTATACACATACGCTCACCCGGGACGACTGGGAAATTGACTTGTGAGGTAGACACTTCTGGGATACTGCAGTACCGGCAATCACTGATTGCACTGGCCAACAATCATCACATTCAATTTGTTCGTTCACCGTAACAAATCCAGTTACAGTAAGCCCAGCGAAGTTCGCGCGTTACTATTTGCTTCGAGTTAGTTGTCCATCTCCGAACACAGCCGTCAGTTTTCATTGCCCCCGTTGAGACGGACAGTACTATACTCGAGTATAATATGTCCTCACTCCTCGGACCCCGTGATGTGTCCTAAATGTGCTGTGCTGAACCGTGGTTCTACAGGGCTCTGTCGCCTCCTTGCCGTCTGATGCGACCTTGTGATGCTTCTATGGACTTCAATAGCCTTCACCTTCCAATTAAAAGCCCCAACAGTGTAAAAACAAACCGACACTTAATACGCGTTTGAGCTGTTTCTTGACCTTTCCCTCACTTGGCACTGACATCCCCTCTCCGCAACTGATTGTCGAGACGAGTTTCATCACGCGGTAGTTGAAGTAGAACTTGAAGTCATGGTAAACTTGAACATGCGCGGCGTCTTATGTGTACTAGTAGTTCCTAGCTTTCCTTTCTTGGTCGCCGGTGTCCGTGTCTGTCCTTGTGCGCCACTCTCCACGCACTTCAAGAGTCTTGGATATAAATGAACCACACCATTATCTTGATATATTTAGGGCCTCGTTTTTAAGTACTTTACGGCGGCCCTCAGACCTCAGTCTTGTGGCCACACCGGCCTGGTCCGCCTGGGATTGAAATATGTTCGCTGTGGTCTAGATCCGAAATCCGGTGTACTTACTTACGGGTGAATACAGTCTCGTACTGATCCAGTTTTCTTTACAGCCACTGATTACTGTAAGATGAGGTAGTCCGACTGTCGTGGTACCGAGATCGCAGCACAGCAATTACAGTAGACTTACTAAGATTATTCCGTCCGCTGCCATCCAATCGGAGTCTGATTGAATCAATCATCAATCGTACTCGACGACAACGATGACAACCAGGGCTGAGAAGATATCAACTCTAGATCGTGAACGACTGATCCGAGCTGCAATAGAAGGCATCTAGCGCCTCACGTTTTCCCTCCTTGATTACTACTGACTTTGAAGTGTGACTTTCCGCATAGCCAAGAACGGGACATATTCCCCTTATTCTAAATTCCGTGTCGGAGCGGCCCTTCTTACCCCAAATGGTGGGATAATAAAGGGAGCAAATGTAGAGAATGCATCCTATGGTATGTCTTCCTCGGACAAGCCGATGTGTTTGGAGTGAGATAAGTGTTGTAACATGTAACAGGTGGCACTATCTGCGCAGAACGCACTGCCATTGTAAAGGCTGTAGTACGTTTGTTTGGTTTCGACATCTCCAATCCCTTGTTGATCCCAACCATGCAGAGCGAAGGCACCCGTTCTTTCGTTGCTCTCGCAGTAAATACGTGCGTCATCTGTGGCTCTGATCATCCCTACTACAGTATTTCCGAGTTAGAACTCACACTGGCAATTGGACGTAGGGACGTAGCGCAGCCGCTCGCTCCATGCGGCATTTGTCGTCAGGTCATCCGCGAGTTTTGTGCACTCACAATGCCTATCTTGTTAGTGCCTGCTGGATATGAAAGCGTCAATGACAATGATGCGCTGGGTCTTCTCGAGACGTCGCTCGAAGAATTGCTTCCCCACAGTTTCGGTCCTGATGCCTTAGAGCTTCCGAGGACCGGCTGAATTTTTTTCATATGTCTCGTACTGTGCCCCACGTGTGGGGGTTATATATATATATATAAACGTTTCTTAGATCCATTTGACAAAATCGCACCGATCCCCTGGGAAAACAAGTCGACGTAGTATCATCCCCGGCCCTGCCTGATGTTGTGGCTGTATCGTGAAAATTGATGTGATTTGGAACGAAGTGCCCCAATCTTGATTGAGGGTTGACAGCATAGTCCTGGTGTCGGGCCGCGGATGGCGCTCACGTAAAAGGCACGAAACGGTATTAATTGGCGCAATGGGTAGGCCTCATTTAAGAGGTGACCATCTTTCGAGGCTGAAATGTGCATTACAACATACTTCATCGCCATCCTGAGCGTCAACGCAGGCCCAAACAGAGAGAGGGGATATGACCGTTAGGGATTGAAAGACGCCCTCCACCTTCCGTAGAAAAACTGATTGACTTCACCCCTCACATCTACAATTTATCCCACTTCGCCACCATCGCATCTCCCTGCACCCACCGTCGATGGACGAAGCGAAAAAAACGTACAATTATCTCGCACCGTGTACGTCAAGTTACCGGGCCCCGTCAGACATTTTGGTCGACGGGTCGATCTCCTACATGTTCGGACCAAGAGCCGCCGAAGTTTACTTTGGCTACTTGCTCAAAGGGAGCATCCGAAGGTCTCAGCTATGCTGGGATGTCCCCACTTGGCCAGGAGCATGCTTCACGAGCCAGGGTGTCCTCAACGCCATTGTAGAGACATCTAGTCGTACTTGCCACAAGCGGGTGGAGCCAAAGGCGCGTCTGTTGGACTACGACGTTCGTAACCTAGAAGGGACAATTGTGCCGCAAGCATTATGGAGCCCGCAGAGCCAGGGCGCGATGAACAAATACGTGCTGGACGCGACCTTGCAGTTCCCAATATTTTTTGTGCGTCAAGACCGTACCGTCGGCCTCGCGCTCCACGAGGCCGTAGAAGGACCGCGCGAGGTTCTCGGGGCAAAAACGTATGCACCACTTGGAGGACAAAGCACACTCCACGTGGGTATCCAGGTAAGGAGACTGCTGTATGATAGTTGTCCTTGTTCCCTCTTCGGTTATCGTGGCACTGTCGCCTCATCCGGAAGGGAATGGTGCGCTATTTTGCTGATGACTTCTTCGTGCCATCATAGTGGCCTGGCTATAGGATATGGAAGCGTCAAGTACAGGCACGCGACGACTCGCGCTCGAAGAACCCTATAACTGTTGCAAAGTTCGCACAACATGTCGGCCGCACTGTCATTAAATATCTAGAGGCATGTAAAGAATCTCCCACCTCGCTTTAGTCAGTTTCTTATTGATTTTTCCAGGAGTACGAGGGGCGTCCAAATACAGATCATCCCAGGTGGAGAATTGGGGGAGGAGACGGAATACTACCGGCCGAGGTCATTGTTTTGGGGGCAGTGCACGTTTCGAGTGGGACATGGCAACCGATATTGGCACTTACCAGGGTGGTATTATAGGGTGCCATGCGCCTATCTCCCTTCCTTGCACCGAGGACGAATGGCATGTTGGGGGGTTGCACACCTATGAAGTGGCTCAAGGGGACAAAATAGCCACAGGAATTACGGGAACGAGAGTGGGAAGTAGGATCATTGGGGAGAGGCCACTCAGATGGCCAAGGATGCATGATAATAACGGATGAGGTCTGCGCTACTCACACAATTTCTGGGTACGTCTGACATGTAGGCAAATGTGAATGAGATAATGCCCCTACATTAGTAATCAGATTTTTAAGCAGCTCAACCTTTCCAATATCGGGTCGGGATGAACGGCATAGGCGTGACGAGAGCCGGACGAGCTTTCTTACGCACTTCCACCATGACCGCGGTCCCCTTTTTGTGGAAACCGGACTTGATATAACCCATTGCAATGTTTTTACCCACCGTCGGAGCGAGCGGAATACCTGACGTGACGACACCTACGTACACCTAGTGTTCATCGTTGCGTATAGTCGCCGGAAAAGCAACACACACCTATTTCGTCTGACGTTTCAGGTGTAAGAATCTTCGCACCCTCTAACAAGGATTAGTTAATATAACATTAGGAAGGATGACCAAGAATCACGCACGACGAGCAGGGGCATCTTCAACGATTAATCCCACGCGCCGCCTTGACGGTCCATTCTTCAGCTGTTGCAGAACCTCCTCCGAGCCCATGAATCCTCCCGAAGCACGGCGATCTTTTCCGATCACCCAGGAAAGACCAGCCTCGACAGGAGTGGTGTTCTCGTCCAGGTCGTTTCCATAGAGACATAATCCCGCCTCCAGCCGCAGGGAATCGCGTGCGCCAAGACCGGCGAGTTGGACGGGCGAGCGGAGGAGCGCTGACGCAAGGAAAGGAGCTTGCGCAGGAGGAACGGAGATCTAATCGAGTGTCAGGAGGGAAATCAAAGGGGCTGGGGCCAGGAGCCAATGAATTGGGAGACTGACTTCGAAGCCGTCCTCACCGGTATACCCACCACGTGCGACGTGTACGTTAATACCTTCGAGTGGAACAAATGCGCTTCTCCCGAAAGTCAAAGCGCGTAAATCGTACGACGTCAAGGCCTGCAAAAGGTCAGCTGAAGCAGGACCTATTGTTTGTCCGTTTTTCGAGGTCATCAAGGCTGACTTCCGAAAGGGCGCATATAAGATGTGGCGTACCCTGCAGTGCAAGTAACCCCCATTCATCCAATAATTCGTGCTCCACTGGACCATCTTTCGCGCGCTCGCTGACGTTCCACTCAGCCAGTCGTGCCGCGAACCAAGTTAAATCCTCCGCGCGCCGACCGGCGTTGGTGACTACGTAAAACGCGTCTGACGCGTGCTTCGTGATCATGGTATCATCAATGATGCCGCCGCGTTCGTTGAGGAACACAGATAAGGTGGATGTGTACGGTGCTAGAGTCGAAAGCGACGATGGAGTCAACCATTCCAGGAATTGTGTCGCTGTGGCGCCGCGGAAGCTAGACGACAGGCATGTCGTTGTTCAACGGCGAAACAGGGACGACTGACAACGCTTACTTGGACTGTACCATATGTCCGACATCAAAGAGACCAGCGCTTTGTCGCACATACTGATGGTTGGCAACTATAGACAATATCAGAAAATTAAATTTGGAAAGTTGAAAGGGACGCAACCCTGGCCGACGTCGCCATACACCAGGGGCATATGATAGCCCGCAAAGGGAACCATCTTTGCACCATGTTTAATATGAAAGTCATAAAGTGGTGTTCGTCTCAGAGGCTGCGTTAGCAAGCATATGAGAAGTAGGAATGGAAGGTGAGGCCAGTGAGGTAGCGCTCACAGCGTTTGAATCCGACTTGGTTGCCACTCTGCGAAAACCCGGAAATGCACATCGTGCACTAGTTTTGAGGACGGGAAGGATGCAGCGCTGCAAAATCATCACTTCTCTTCAAGGCCGCGGTGACTGACAACCAACTGGCAACTTCAGGTGGGCAAATTTTGGCAGATAAGATAAGATAAGATCCAAATACCAATTTAGGAAACGTCAAATACAGTAAGCGTGATCACGGTACCCAACCCATTTCTCCCTGTGCTGGGGCACCCATATTATTAATTGAGGCTGTTGCCAATGATCATGAGGCACAATGTCCCACTTTGAATTTCGAGCCTAAGGCTCGAATTGCCTAAGGCAGGTGCTTGGGCATGTGGCCCACTGGCAGGCCTTACCACGTAGACAAACCCTTCGTCTGCTCACTCTTCAAGTTGTGCGATATCCCCCCCTTTTCGGATTGTCGTCTCTTTCAACTTGTTCATCGGCATTGAATTACAAGTGCCCCATGACCCGGGCATGCTTGATAGCATGTTAAAAACGCCTAAGAAATATCCGACTCGGAGGCGGGGATATCGATGTTACGTTCGATCGAAGAATTCAGCACTTCCAAATTTCAGATAGTTCATGCATCTACATAAGCCCCGCGCAGAAAACTGCCTCAAGATGGACGAATCCTGCACTCACGAGTCTGAAGCCTACTGGACCGCGTACACGAGCAAGCCACTGAAAGGGACCTATCAGGAATGTGGACTATGTAAATTGCAAGCGATCTGCTATACTCACCACACCAAGATAGCTACCGAGGTGAACCCCTTATCTACTGGCTGCAAGCCCACAAGGTCTGTCTGGCATAACAAGCAGGACTTATAGTCGTCAGTTCGGTAAACTGAATGATGGAGTGGCACAGGGCCAAATACTACAATTGCGATAGGCATCGTATCGACACTACAATGGATCTAAGGAGTAATTGAATGCGTGCGCAGAGACAAAAGTGACAGTCCGAACGATTGGTAAGAGCCTGAGCTGAAGAAACGAGAGGAAGAAAACGAAAGATGTGCCTAATACTCTCCCTCCTCTTCCACATCCGCCGAGTCAACCCCCACTTCTTCGTAATCCTTCTCAAGAGCTGCGAGATCCTCCCTTGCTTCCGAGAACTCACCCTCTTCCATTCCCTCGCCAACATACCAGTGTACAAAAGCCCGCTTAGAGTAAAGCAGGTCGAATTTACGATCCAGCCGAGTCCACGCATCAGAGATGGCAGTCGTATTGGACAGCACACAAACGCTTCTAACCACTCGAGCCAGATCTCCATCGGGGATGTGAGCTGGTGGTTCGTTGGAGATACCGATCTTGAAACCTGTCGGACACCAGTCAACGAACCGGATCGTGCGGCGAGTCTTCAGCTGGGCAACCGCAGTGTTAACGTCCTTGGAGACGACATCACCCCGGTAGAGCAACGCACAGGCCACTGTGGCCAACTGTTAAAGCTGCCGTAGATCAAGAAGAAATGGCGTACTGTACTTCCCCTCCATCGGGTCGCAATTGATCATCTGGTTGCCGCGCTGGAAACAGGCGGCAGTGATATTGGCAACATCGTTCATCTCGTGTTGCACTCGGTCCACAGGTACAATGGGTGAAAGCGTGGCAAGAGGAAAATGAATACGGGGAAAGCTGCGGGTTAACAGCCTGGTTAAGGAACGGTCATCAGAAGACAAGACAAAAAAAAGACAAACGGAACGAGATTCGTCTGGAATTCGTTCAGATCTACGTTCAGGGAACCAGTAAAGCGAAGAGAAACAGTGATCGAAGAGACGACCTGAGCGATCAGTCGATTCAAATTGGTGAAAGTCGGCAGGGAAATCCCGAGGTGCTTTTTGCAGATCCCGAAGATTGCTTCGTTGTCAACCTGAAACGAATGGCTCATTAAACGGAGCTCATATGACAACAATCGCTTCACCATGAAGGAGCAGTCGGCATGCTCTAGGGTCGTGTGGGTCGTCAGCACAGAGTTGTACGGCTCGACGACAGAGTTGGCGAGTTGAGGTGCAGGATACACGCAGAACTCCAGTTTCGACTTCTTCCCGTAGTCAGTAGAGAGATGTTCCAGTAAGAGGGCTCCGAGTCCGGAGCCAGTGCCGCCACCAAAGGAATGGAAAACGAAGAATCCCTGGAGGCCGGTGCAGTTATCCGCAAGACGCCGGACCTTATCAAGAATGACGTCGATCTTCTCCTTGCCGACAGTGTAATGACCTCGCGCATCTATCGATCCGTTTAAACACACGCCATCAAACCGTAAAAGCATAGAGTGTGTGTACTCACAGTTGCTCGCAGCGTCCTCTTTCCCAGTGATCATCGTCTCTGGGTGGAAGAGTTCGCGGTACTTGCCCGTTCGGACTTCGTCTATGACATTGGGTTCAAGATCAATGTAAAGAGAACGCGGAACGTATTTCCCCGACGACGTTTCAGAAAAAAAGGTGCTAAAGCCATCGGCACCATTTCCTCGCACGTTGTCTCCGCCCTGAAGACGGCCATCCGGCTAAGAACAACGAAAGGGACGTTAGACTCGTGCGCGAAGGGTTTTTAGGTTGTTGAACTCACGCCCAGCCCGTGCTCAGCTGTGTATAGCTCCCCTGCGGCATATATTAACTTATTGAATCGACAACGGAGCATTAGTATATTAGTGGGCTGGCTTACAGCAGGCATTGCCGATTTGCACCCCAGCCTGACCGACGTGTACAGAAATGACTTCACGCATCGGCCCTTGCAAAAGTAGGTTTCAAGAGATGTGAAGTCAATTAGTTGACCCTGCCACTGTACATATTCGTTTAGACGGTGGGCACTCACGATGGAAAAGAGGAGTAGATGATAGTGGTGAAGGAGAACAAAGGGGAAAGGAACTCCAAGTCGTGACCCTAGCACAGGGGATACCTCTCTTCACGCAACTCGCTTCTCAATTCTCTCACGGTCACGGTGATGACAGCATGAATGGATGTGTGCCACCCAAGGTAGCACACAAGCCAAATAGAGAAAGACGTCCGTGGGTTCCCGCCGATTTTACGTCGAACGATTTCCAGAATCAGCCAAGCAAGTCGATAGTAGTGAAAGCCTTAATGATAACCACAGCCGTCAGTGAGCGCTACTGAGCCACGATAGCCGTCCAAGAGCCTAGAACTCAGGGAAGGTATCTACGCGGGATCTCCTCGGAATACAACGAGACGTGGAGACGGTGAAGAAATGCCATCTGTCGCGACGGCCTTAACGCGCAGCGCAAGCATGTCGTGATTGGAGTTGGTAAAATACGTATGAAAGACGCACGTTCACCGTGACATTCTCGCACTCTGGACGCACAAATCCAACTTCCTGTCATTGAAAAAGAAGCACAGCCATCTCGGCATTGGACAGATGAACGGCGATGATGCGGTAGCGGCGCGAAATGCCTCCGAGTCAGTGGATTACAGGCCATGCCTATAACTGGCCTAAGTCGAAAAAGGCCTTGAGGGACTCTCTCTCATTTCTCACACAGCATGTGCGTGAAAGCCAGTTGTAAAGAAGTAGAGGGCTCCTTACAACGAGTGAGCAACAAGTCACGCCAGCTTGTGCGTAGGGAAAGTCAGATTGCCTAACAGGGATACGAACCGTGAGGAACCGCCATTACAGTAATATTGAAGTGACAGCACTCAGGTCTTTTTTCATGTTTTGGGAAACGGGAGCCACGGACATCGGAGAGAGGTTCTCTTCTGCATGGATATGTCAATTTGACAACACAATGTTAAGTCCCTGTCGATTAGTGGTTAAATCATCACGTTGTGGCTTAGTTAGTGCAAATCCGTGAAGCCAGCGGCTCGAATCCGCTCAGGGACATAAATTTTTTCACCCCTGGTGTGCGCGCTGACACCACAATAGTGAACACACCATGCTAAAAGTAAGTTAGGATGCAACGTATCAACGTGATCATTATCATTATTCAGTGAAGTAGGCAAAACAAAGCAGTTCCATGACAACTTGTGCAGAACAGAAAGTAGTTTACTCGATGACGAGAATATTATTATAAATAGATTGTACTCAATCAATGAGGATCATTAAAGGGCAAAAAAAAAATTGAACGCAATACCAGGCGAACATAGCAACTGGTTCGGAATGGGACAGTATAATGCAAGTAAGCATTAGTGGAAATATACGGTAACTTGAGCAGGCGAAAAAAGGCGAAGAAATCTCGAGCAAAAATAGAGCGGCGGTGCATCCAGAAAACATGTCATAAACGTAGGGCCTGTCTTAAAGCGTTTTGAGACAATCCGCTCACAGAGAAGCAGATCGTCAGTTTTCGTTCATCCGCGGACCGGACCCCCAGAAGGCAGAGAGCTCTGCCAGCGGACTGGAGGACGGGGTACTGTTGCCCTTGGCAGTCATGACCTTCAAATTGTTTGTAAAGTCAAGGGCAGGCGCGAAAAATGCGGATGAGTTTGGATCCAGGTTTAGAGTAGCGACATTAAGCGGGGGAAAGTTTTCGGAGGTTCGCGCGCGATGCATGAGCGGACGGCGCTGTACAATATCTGTCACAGTCACCGTGGTAGGGAGCGGTGGCAGCGGTACGTTTGGTGGAGGAACGGGAGGTGGCTTGCGGAGTGCACGGCGTGCTCTAAAAAGAGGGAAGTCAGCGGAAGAGAGTGGAATATAAGGGCCGTTTACTGCTCACCGCATCGCGCCGCTTGTACTTCCACTTCGAGAACGTCCACCGCCAACTCTGCTTGGAACTAGCCCGTGTCCTTCACCGTCAACACACGACAGATCAACCGAGCCCATATCTGTACTGCCGCTGCGCGCACGGCCGCCGGGACTCATGAGGGCAGTGCGTTGCAGAGCCATGCCTGCACTTCGCTGCGGACTCTTGACGGCACTCAGGCCGTTATTTGCGACGCTCAAACTACTCCGTCGCCGTCGCAAACGGGGAGCACCAACACCGCCGAGCGCCGAGACCGAGGACGTCGCGCTCGCATTGCTCGAGGCACGACCGCGCTGCGCGAAGTAGTTCATCACGTCTTCAGAAGAGGGAGTCGGTACGGCGTTGAATTTCGTGGGTGTCGTGTCGGAATCACTGTCCATGTTAATGGAACAGTCGGGTGTGGTATAATCCGCAGAGTTGGTATGGTCTTGCGGTCTTGCAGTAGCAAGAAGACCTGCAGAGAATATGGAAGAATAACCAGACATGCAATCGTATCGAAGAGTGGAAGGGACGTGGGTTAGAAGGGGGGTGAAAAAGGTTGAGAATGAACTGTTCAGTGTTCACCGCTTCTCATTTATCCGGCTCTTGTTTCGGTCCTGCCCCTCTGCCCCTGTCACGCGTTTTCAGACGAACTTGGATTAGGTAATGAGTGCATCGCTTTGTTACTGTCGGCTTGACGACTCGGCACGGCCACCCATTCACTCCTTATCTTCTTGATCAGTTTCAACTTTCACGATGCTCGAGTCTCGAGACCTCTTCTGCTATTCATTCCAGCTCGGGGCTTCTTGCACGGTACTACTCAGTACAGTACGTGATAGTATTAAGATGGTCATGGCATCCTACTGACTCGATCACCACCGCAGCACCACAGCTCCCACAGTATATATGTAAACCCGGGACTTGCACGGCGCGCCCGAGGAGGGCGCCAGCGTCGATCATCGTGATCAATCCCCCATATCCAGGAGTGAAAACAAACGTTCCGCTCCGACTCTAAACGGTACTGTCCACAAACATACAGTAGCACCGGTGGTCCTGGTTGATAGCAACGTCCACCATTGTACGTTTTCTATTGAAATTACTCTTCTGCGTCTTGTCTTCACTCGGATCACACCGCATCAAACTCTGCCTGCCGTAATAGTGGTAATATACCGGGTTGGTGACTTTGACGTGCTCAAACCCGGATTAACTAGGACGTCCTTCTAAAGTGCCGTGAGTGCATTTGCACAGGACAGATGACTTGTTGTAATCTCCGGTGGAGTGCTATAACGGAGATTCGATCAATAATAGCCTTACAGTAACGGGAAGTCGTGCACATGAACACGAACTGAGAAATAGACAATTGTTCGTTTCTTTAGTCAAACACTCACTTCCATTCCTGTGCCAGTGGTCTTTTTGAAGAGAATGTTCATCCCTACGTACTGGCGGTCGATCACGGATGATTGTGGATCACTGGCAGTACTGTACAGCGCCACCCACTGCCATGTACCGACTGCTTATCAGCCTTTTCGCTCCCGAGGGCTTATGTAATAACCTTGCTATGGGCCGTTGGCTGACTAGCTCAGCCAGTTTGAACGCGAAAGTCCTGCGTCCGATCCCCATATTGGCCCTCAGCCTCTTTCCTATTTTCTACTTGAAACATTACTGCTATCAATGATGGCAGGAATCAAAATTCAAATGATGTAAATCCTGATACAGTACAACTACACATCCGCTTGATTCAAACCAGTACACGCGTGCACTGCCTCCGCTCAGCTCGTCTCACCTCACTGCGATGCGCAAGCGCTCGCTGTTCTCCTCTCGAGGTCTAAAGCTCCAGATCTCCACAGTTGTCTTTCCTGCTCGGCGACACATTATCGCGCACACCTCCCGTCTAAACACCACCTTCCACACCGTTTCACTCGGCGCGGTGATATCGCGGACGTACGCGCCGGAGCCGACATCAAACAGGCGCACCCGACCGTCGTTCCCGCCCGTGACGAGGAACTGTTCGTCAAACTGCAGCGACGTAACCGACGAATCGTGAGCTGCGATCCGCGTGTGTATGCGTAAGTCTGGCAGCGCGAATGCTAGCACCCGCCCGTCTGCCCCGCCAGTCACAAGTGTGTGCGGCGTCAATTGTAAGGAGCACACCAGTGCAGTATGGCCCTGCAGCATTGCAATGCAGTGTCTGGAAATGCAGGCCTCGAGTTAAGGACCAAGTTAAAGGGAAATCCTTTCTGTTGGCGTACCCGGTAAGTGCGTCCCACACGCGCACAGTGGTGTCCAAACCACCGGAAGCGATGATCTTGCCGTCAAACGCTACTGCATATATCTGGTTGAAGTGTCCACGGAAGACCTGCAGACATTCGCCTGTGTCCACGTCCCAGAGCTGCCCGCTTATCAGCGCCACTAAAAATACACCCGCTAGAATATGGGAAAGGTGCGACATACCCGGCAAGTACCATCATAGCTTCCACTTACGACACGATTCCCGCAAACGTCCAGCGAACGCACGCTGCCTGTGTGCCCAGAAAGGATGCGTAACATCCGCCCGCGCTGTACATCCCACACGCGCAGCGTGCTATCCCGCGAACCGCTTATCGCAATGGGCCGGTTGTGTATCACTTTGAGGCAGCGCACTGTCGAGGTGTGTCCACGAAGGACGTATAGTGTGAGACTATCCACCCACGCCCGTTCGCGGATTAGAATCACAGTGACGAGAATGGATAAGAGGAAAGAAAGGCGCACCCAGTCCGCACGTCCCACACGCGCACGTCTTTGTCGCAACCACCGCTAACCACCAGTGCCCCGGGCTGGCCCCATCCGCGCGTTGCACCAGCGACGTCACTGCATGCGCTTTCTGACTGACTAGGACCGTCCTCTTGTTCATAGGCATGCACCGTTGGGGGATACTGTGCGTCAAGCGCCAATACGGCGCGCATGGATGGCGATAAGAGATGGTCAAGCCCTTGTGGATCAAGGACCTGTGCGCCAGCCGGCGCTCGGTTGTGTAAAAGTAGGGCGGACCCATCTACCACCTCGGGGATACCGCCGCCACTCGCTGCCAAACCACTCGCGTTGTGCAGGGGAGGTTGGGGATGAGAGGGATCGAGTGCGCCGCCGCGCGAGACGAGGTCGACAGCCCATACACCAAGCTCGTGCCCAACGAGGGTGCGTACGAGCGAGCCCGTGTGTGTCGAAAATACGTGGATACGGTGATTCGCGAGGCCAGCGACGAGCCAGTCTGCATCGAGTGCGACGGAGGTGACCACCCCATTATCGGGGTCGAGCACAGGGATGCGGTGTACGTGTAGGCAACGGCCACCGCGCTTCCAGTTGACCACTGTCGAGTGGGGCGGTATTAGAATATGCTGTACTCGGGAAAGAGAACCACAGAAAGACGGGGAACATACAGGTTGACCATGCGTATTTGAAGAGAGCTTGCGAACTCTGCGCCTGTTGGAGGGCGCGTGGAAGGCGAGGCAGGCAGGGGAGCGTCAGCACATTGGGGATCTGCGAATGCGTAACACCTATTGTATCGCCCTCATCCGCATCGGGTTCGCATGGGCCATGCAAGGCAGGATCAAAATGGTACGCGCTCGCCAGTCCACGCCAAGCCTGCTCATCTTGCACGAGAGCGTGCCATTTGCGCGAGACGCACGCGATGCGCGCAAGCGTACGTGGGTGATCGACAAAGCTGAGAATGTGGAGAGAAAGCTCTATGGGTAGGTCTGCGAGAAAGTCGCGCTTAAGGAGAGGTGCGATACGTGTTGATATAAAAAAAAGCTCGCGAGAAGTGCAGTGCGAGAGGAGTGCAACTAGATATTCTTGTCGGGAGATGGATCCTAAAGACTGAAATTCATCAATAAGGGCTTGGAAAGGAGGCGATTCGATCTGCGGAACAAGTGAGGAGGCGAATGATATGACACTTTGTGCTGGGGAGATGGGACGTGGCGATGGAGCCGGGGTAGGCGGACGCATGACAGGCATGAAAACGGTTGGAGATTCAGTCTGGGAAGGGTAGTCGGATGATGTCTCTGATTTGTACTGGGGAAGATCCCCGAGACCCATGAGTTCAAATGACGACGACGACATTGTAGGTGTACTGAATACAGTCATGTCGTCATGTCAGGAGTAACAGAATGAGGCAGCAAACACGCACGATATAGGAAGTTCCTCGTAAATGATGTTGAAATAGTTGGCGGCAGAGACTCACATGTGAGGTATGGGTAGTACCAAACGCTGAGAGATTGTGATCTCCCGTGCCCGTACCCAAGGTAATATAGCACAAGCACCCTGCTGACGAGGATATTGGGAGATCGAGTTGGGGAGGAAGAAGAACGAAAGTAGAGGTGAGGTGCTCTGTTCGCTGGCACGGCAGTAGTCCAGGGGACAGCCTATCAGATCTGAGAGCTAAAAGGCGTGCCGCAGAATGTCAAGAGAAGGATTATTTGTGACCTTTCCTCTGACGGTCGTGCTCGGCGGTGAGAGCGGGGGGTTGAGAAGGGTGGATGGATGACATCACCGGATTAGGCAGACCATCCAACGCAGCTTTCCTGGATCCTTGATGTCCTCCTCCATCAAAAGGTGCCATACGCCATCACCGTCTCGGGCATCCTCTTCTCAAAGGACCCCAAAGGCACCTAGAGTAATCGCTCCAGCGCGATCGCCATTATGGTGCACTTTGCCCCCAACATGCCACCTGCCCAATCGTCCGACGCCGTTATCTGACTCTCGCGCTCTCGAGGCACACTATGCCACGCACCACGCCCATATCTGTTCCGCGCCCGGTTGCGGTTGTGTATTTCCTGATGCACGTCTTCTCGAACTCGTACGTCCATGCCTTCTTCCCTGACCTCTTTCATTTCAATAACTCATTACAACCAATACAGCACCTGACAGAGTGCCATGACCCCTTAGCCGAAATACGGCGAGAGCGCGGCGAGAAAACTGTATGTGTTATCATTGTCCAGCCGTCGCCTTCCCCCTCTTTCCGAGAATGCCGCCGTGCTAACAGACATCCGCACCGCCACTACAGTTTGGGTGCCACCTCCCGTCCTGTTCACGCATGTTTGCAAACCCCAAGGCAAGGAGGCTGCACCTCATCGCTGCTCACTCGTATCCAAAGGAGTACTTTTTCGCCGTCACCAACAAGGGTATTGGCGGCTTGCTTCGCCGCTGGGGTGACGGCGCAAGTTTACTCCGTGGAGCATGGCACCCACGTGACACAGAGGGAAACGACGAAGATGAGGAATCTACATCTCACTCGCGACAATCTTCATCACTGCAGTCGGACACTGATGGCCAGGGTGACGATAACCTCACGGAGGGGGAAGAGAAATTTGGTCCCGACTCTACTTCCGTCCCTGCGTTAGCCGAGCAAGAGGGGACAACAAAGACGATGGATGGGGATGGGAACGAAGACGCGGAAGTGGACGCGCTTGCGCGTGACGTCTCGGCCCTTGGCCTTGTCCCTTCTTCAGTGCGCTTTGGCCGCGGTGGCGCTGCGCCGCGCGGAAGGGCTGGCCTCGCTACACGTAGCGGGCGCCCGGCGGCGCGCCCCATTGGCAACCCACCAGATGCAAATTACCACCAGGCGGCGTTGGACAATAAGCACAAGGATAAGGATATTGATATGGAAGTGGGGGAGTCGAGTACGATGCAGCAGCATGACGATGACGATGATGGTGACGATGACGATGCGGAAAAGACACCGCCCACGCGCGGGCGGCGTGGAAGGGGCAGAGCGAGTGTTGATAGTGTTGGAAGAGGAGGCACTAGGGGCGCTAGGGGAATGGGTAGAGGTAGGGCGTTGCCCCCGATGCCCCCTAGAGGAGGGTTCCTTTTACGTGGATCCGCATGGCGTGGTACCCATCCCCGGGGTATGATTGCCGTGAGGGCGAGAGGGAGGGGCGCAGGTGTCTAATGGGTATTATGGGGACAAGTCTGTCAGGCAGATGTGACCGTCTTCCAGGGTACCATTGTGTAGAACGCTAACTGGTGGTAATGTACTTGTTGAGAAGGGCTGCTCCCGAGCAATTGCGACTTTAGAACCCGACTGTACACGGAAATGCGACAGGATAAACAATTGCAGGCCTGAATTAAATTGCAGGGATGGTATAATACAGAAAATACCGAGACATGAATTGTACGTGCATGGATGCGAAACAGCACTTGCGAGGGAAACAGGATACAACGTAAGACAGACAAGTACAAAATTTGGTCGACTTCTTGCGCTCCAACGCGCTCTTGCTACATTTTATGTGCGGTTGTCAACATTACCCTGGATAACTCATCCCAGCCTACTGTGCAATGGGAGATGGAGCCTCGACAATCACGCACGGTGCAAACGAGTCCTCAAACCCCATCTCATGAGCCGGCAAATGCAGAGTGAGTGGAGCAGGCCGTCTTCGGCGCTTGCCGCGCGATGTATTCGTTTCCACAGGCGGAGAAAGTTGCGCCTTTGAATCGAGACCGCCACATGGGACGGGTAGCGAAGGCGGGGCAGTATGTAGATATCCCGGCACGCTGGTGCCTCCTCCACGCGCAGGGATAGATAATAATGCCAAGGGGGAAGAGGCGGCTGCAAGTGTCGGAGTTGATGGATGTTGCACTAGCGTTGGTGGTGGACCCGTCTGAGTGAGAGGTGACGGCGGTAAAGAGGGCACGATGAACCCTTCCGATATGCCAGAGCGCGTACTCAGCAGCCCGAACAGATCCGCGTCATCCGCGTCATTTTCGACTGGGAGCAACAGCGGGAGGCACTCCCTGGCCTCCGCCTCGTCTGTATAGACGACGCCTGCTTCGTCCTTATAAGTGGCACCTAGGCGGGCAACGGCGTCCGCGTGCGAGCCCCCGTCCATAAATTGCATGACTGCTATTTCCGACTCGAGGGGAAGTGGAAGTGCGCCGCACTGGGCGTAGAGAGCACGCTTCTGATGTGCGATGCGGAACGCAAGCGTCGAGGGGGAGGAGGGCGGTGGAAGTGGAAGTGCTTTGCTTGCGCGCACAGAGCGGGAGCGTCGTTGAAGGTGGAGGAAACGCATGAAACCTTTTTTCTTGGGTGAGTCTGGTGAGCGAGAATCAGACATCACTTGTGTAGAGGTTTTGCGCAGACGCATCGCCAGAAGGGGGGAGAACTTCATCTCATCAGGACCGCTGATGTACCCTCTTTTTGTACGGGAAGATGACCGAGGAGATGGAGCGGGATGCGGAGGGATGGGTAGTGGAACGACGGTGTAGGCGTATTCTGAAGTGCATAAACTAGGATCGGGCGCGCCAGCAAATGCGATAAGTGACTTTGAATGTTGGCGCGCGGGACGCGTGCCAAATAGAGAGGGACGACGAGAAAACGTCGAGGATGCGGGCGGACTAGCAGGCGGCGGGGAACCAGGTAGTATACCCGCTGCCCAAGCAGAAATGGTAGTTACAGTATTGGAACGATGACGGGAGATAGTTTGTGCAGTAGGAGTAGGTGGGCGTGTCGCTGAAGTTTGAGCCCGCGGAGGGTGAGGGTGAGCAAGGAAATCGAATGTGTTGAGACTGTCCTGAGTAGTCATTGAGGAGATTATTATAGCAAATGCGTGGGGTATGCGATGGAGCTGGATTGAATACTAGGAACGCGGAAGGGGACTGGAAGGAGCGACAGGCACTGGTCCGGCCGAGGAGGTTGATTTGTAGGTGCGCAAGAGATGCGGAGATGGAAAGAAACAATTACGAGGAAGGTGGTGTTAGACTCGGATACAACTTTAGGAGGAGATCAGATAGCAGTGTATTCACTGGTGACGGCACCGACGAGGATGAAGAAAGTTCAGACCTTGAGCAATCGAATGCCACGGAGGCTGAGAAAGGTTGGTTTGTGGAGGCGATAGTTCAAGTGGGGCAAACCAGGAAAGACCATGTTTAATAGTAGCCCGAGTACAAAAAGCGATTCTCGCTGGACAAAGAGGAAGACAATAGGAGTGAGCCAGAAGCATTTCTTTGTTGAACGAGGTCTTGAGGACAACAATAAACTGCCGGCAAAGTTTCAGTTGCTTATATCATATATCATCCCACGTGCCCGTCATAATTGTCTTTCTTTCCTCCCCCACATGGTTCACGAGAGTATTGTTTCAGTGCTGGAGCCCCGTTTTTCCATGCCAAGAGATATAAGAGTCCCAACCGCCGTGAAGCGACCATACCTCCCGGGCTTAGTGATGCTAGGATTGGCTAGTCAGTTCCAGGGAGAAATTCGGTGACCAGCGTACTGAGAATGGTCCTGAAGAGCACACGACAGCGCACTCCCACAACCGACGCTTCTCAGCTACGAAGAAATCCTCGTTAGCACCATTCTTTCCTGCGTAAACATGATCTAGCAGTACAGACAGTTGCGACGTCAAGGATTTAAGCATTGAAGCCTACTTTGCATTCGGGATATCGGTTCATTTTTACATCATATTATACGTCTTCGCTCTCAATCCATACGTTCAGCCACATCCTTGAGCGCGCGCGACATGGCATCAAACGAGTTTTGCAGCTTTGTGCGCATGAAAAACCGGATCACATACGCCAGCAAGCCCCCCAAAAATTCCCACGTCTCGTATACAGTCCTCTGATCGCCAGACCCGCCGTCCCGCAGGATCTGCCAGCGTTCCGCGCTGAGCAGCCAACGCGCTGGCGTCGCAAAGCGCCACGCGAGCCGGAAGCTCGTGTCGTCGACGTGAGTCAGAATCTCCTCCGTCGTGGACCCTTTCGTGCTCACGTCGTCCATTGTAGGTGGTACGTGGATCCGTAGCCGGATGCGGCGGCCTGGCGCTGCTGTTTGGGAAAGGAGGGGGATCTTATCGTCGTCGCTGATAATCTCTTGCTTGCGGCTAGTTCACATGGATCAGTTACGGGCTCGGAAAGAACACGGACGAGCCGGAGAAGAGCCGCACATATATGGGTTCCTGTACAAAGCAATGACAGCTTAGTGATCGATGGTGGCCGTGGATTGTAAAGAGAAAAAGACCATTCTTTGTAGGATGCAAAGTCGAGCAAAACGTCCCAGACTTTCTGTTTTGGGGCATCAATAGAAATTGAAGATCGAATAGTAAACACAGAGCTCGTCGTCTGTGACGGGAGGGGAGGGTCGTACTTGGACATGATTCCACTTCTCGCCAGGAAGTATTCTGTTGATGGGGAAGTGCTACGGGGGTGTCCACAGCAAGGTAAGGTATATTATGGCACAGGATCCAGCCACTCTATCGGTTTGGCATGTTATGAATGGAAACAACTTGAAGAACGGGGCCGAATAGTAAGAGAAAGCTACTAGTACTACACAAATTAACCAGATTTAGTTACAGTTCCGTCAAGACGTCGTCACACGGGTGGGCACAGCACAAGCTAATCCCAGCACTCGAAGGTTTTCAGTTCATGACTCTGCAAGGGTACGTAATGTCAATTATATTATTCGCCGTAGTTCGTTTCTGTCGCGTTCCGACTCATTGCTGGAACCGAGTTATCCCAACCGAGCTGAGGTTATGGGGCATAGCGCACTAGAGGGATTGAGATTACGCATGGCTCAAGGCTTAGAAGCAGACGGCTGACTTTTCATCAAGCTTTGTGCCAAAAAAGCATATGACGGTGTTAGTGTATGTCCAGACACGAACGTATGAACGGGTACATATCGTGTTCGTGAATTTAACTGTAAGAATTAAATAAATAATTTGTGGCATCAGATAATAAGTCTTAGCTATGACTTAATACGTTTCGTATCGGCGCTAGATCACCGCAATCGCACTCCACTGGCGACCGCGACAAAAGGCACGCTCTAGCTCGAGAGACAATGTCTTTGCAGGTCAATCTATCAAGCCCAGATATCGCGAATGCATATCAAGATATCCTCAACGCACGCGGGATAGATTGGGTCGTCTTAACCTACGAGAAGGCCTCAAATGATCTCAGAGTGCAGTCTACCGGAAATAGCCTCGAAGATCTTGAGGAGGAATTCTCTGATGGGAGGTAAGTCAAAAGGTTTCTGTTTCTTTCAATCTCTCTCACTGAGCCGTGCTAGGATCCAATACGTTTTTTGTCGAGTCAAAGATTCAAATGTGGGCCCAGCGAATATCTTACCCCTTTGACTGCTAATTACTTGCAAACAGACCAAGCTGCCTAAGTTCGTGCAGATCAACTGGTGTGGCGATGGAGTTCCGGAGGCGAAAAAGGGGCTATTTCATACGCATTCGACCACTGTTGCCCGCTTCTTCCGTGGAACCCACGTCGTGATCAACGCACGCAATGAGGTCGGTCATGCTTTAAATTCGCGTCTCGTCCCTTTGATCTGAGATTACGTTCAAAAAGTCTGATGTGACACCATCACTTATCATGTCGCGTGTCGAATCCGCATCGGGCGCAAGGTATACCGCGCATAATGAGCAGGCTCGCAAGTTTGAGCCCATCGCGCCCGTAGGCACGAACTACACCCCTGTCGGAAGAGTCGACATTGCCGCCATACGTAGCGCGGCAGCTCCCATACCTCCCAAACCTGCCATTCCTTCTGCCCCACGCCCTTCTGCGGGGACTGTTTCCGCGCTATCCTCATCAGGATCAACCGTCCGGACTACGGTGGTTGGCAGTGCAGCTGCGGCCTCACGGGTTCCCGCGGATGCCTGGGACACGCCAAAACCAACGGTCTCTGCTGCACCCCCTCCTCCGCCAGCGGCCCCGCGTCCTTCAGCTGTCGTGGCCAGTTCGCGGCCGATCCCAGCGCTAATTGTCTCCAGCTCGGACGCTCCTACAAAGCCCTCTGAAGAAGACCGCATCGGCCCCGTCGTGAGTGTCACGTGTGCTGTCAGTCCCAAGGATATACCTATCGTGGTCCCTGCGCTCTTTACAGGGCACAGCATATACACCTGTCTCACTCCCCCCTCCAAGGAAGCTCAATAATCCATTTGAAGCTCGGGCGCAGGCAGCTTTGACTGCCCAGTCCGCTCCCACGCGTCCCGCAGTGGGTTCTAGCGGTAGGTTGACATGGAGCGAGCGCCAGGCACTTGCAAAGAAGCGGGCCGAAGAAGAGGAGGCAGCTAGCCGCGTCGCTGCAGCCCCAGCACACTCGCGGCCCACCCCGTCTGCGTCGTCTGCAGGAAGATGGGGCGCTGGAGCAGTGGGAGGTGCTGCCACCGCAGGAGTTGCTGGTGTGGGCCGGGAACTTGAACCTGAGGTCCCTCCTCCTCCTCCTCCGCCGCCGCCGCCACCAGTTGTCAGCCGTCCGTCTGTTGCACCAGAACCTCGATTTGAAGCTGAGTCAGAGGACGAGGCGCCACCCCCACCCCCACCACCCCCACCACCTCCGCCTGTCGCCCAGGTACTCAATCTACCTTGGATTTAGAATAATGAAACTGACGTACTAGCAGTTGGCGGGGCTGAGTGTACATGAACAAGAACCAGAACCCGAGCCAGAGCCAGAGCCAGAGCCCGAGGCAGTAGTACCGCCTGCTTCCGCAACGGGCGATCAGGGCCTTACAGGCGTTGCTCAATATGACTACGAGGTTCGTGTCCTGCCCCTTATGACCTTGCCTTGGACCACAGTCCGCGGTCGCTAACGTCGTTTGACAGGCCGCCGAGGACAACGAGCTTCCCCTAGTCGAGGGCGAGCTTATCGTGGGCATCACACAAGAGGATACTGACTGGTGGTTTGGAAGTAGTGAAGACGGCACCCGGAGCGGTTTGTTCCCCGCGGCGTACGTCGCGCTCGTCGAATCGCCCGCGGAACCCGAACCCGAACCAGAGGCCGAGGAAGAAGCACCTCCGCCACCACCGCCACCACCACCGCCGCCACCTCCTGCAGCGCCCACCGCGCCAGCCGTCTCCGCCGTGCCGGAGCCCGAACCTGAGCCTGCGCCCGAGGACTTCGTGGCCTTGGCATTATACGAGTACGCAGGATGCTATTCCTTAGAGTGTGCTATCTGATTTTTGTTTTGCTGGGCTATAGCTACGACGCAGCGGAGGATAACGAACTGTCTTTCCGCGAGGGTGACAGGATCACTGAGGTCGAAGCTGTCTCGGAAGATTGGTGGTCTGGTCGCGACCAGCATGATAATGTTGGTCTGTTCCCGGGTACGTCCTTATCTGCGAGATCTAGGGATGTGGACGTGACTGACGAGAGATTCTGTAGCGACGTACGTTGAAATTCAGCAATAAGATGGTAGAACCTGTGCTAGAAAGCTGAGTGGTAATAGCGAATTGTAAAGTGATCCGAATCAATCTATCAAATGAGTTACTGTTCCAAGGCTGTCTAATAACTTAATGTGCTCCTTCCCCTCTGAGTGATAAACGGTAATTGTAGGATTAGAAGGATTCCCAAGTAGATTGATGTTCATGTAGCGTTTCAATTCGCCGTTCGTTTAAATAAATATCTCAATCGGCATGATCTGTCAAATTAGCGAGAGTCTATTTGCAAGTTTCACGTTGATCAAGTCGCTTGTCGCTTATGTCAATTTACCACAAAACTCGCCCCATCCCCAGGTTACCCATGTCATGTTGCGTCCTCGCCCTCGCCTCCCTGCTGGCCCTAGAACACCAAAGCGGACAACCTCCGTGCAACCACAAGATACTGCAAACGATGACCAACTTCCCTCCTCTGACCTTTCCCCTTCATCCGTCCCTCTCTTGTCATCACCTATTGCTCTCCATCCCGCTGTCGACCTTCAAAGAGAGCCTTCACTTCCCACTCTGACGACAGACGAATCATCCAATCTCGATCTCTCTCATTCAGATGCATCTCAACCTATCCACTCTCCTTCACTTACTCATCTACCCCCCGAGGATGATCACTTTCCTCCCCAGTCTACTCCAGCACCAGCTACCTCTCGCCCAGCGACACCTACCCCATCTTCTGAGACGGGCCCTGCTCTTCGAAAGCCTTCCCAGGCGACTGTCTCATCATCCTTTGCTCCTCTCACCGTCCCCGCAACCCAAATGGAGCTCACCCCAGAACCGCTCCCATACAAGCACCTAACCCTCGACGCCGCACACTGGACGCTCACATCAACCGAACTTCAACACCTTGTCTCAAGTGCCATCCGCCATAGTGCGAAGGAACAGCTCATCCGCCTCCTTCCACCATCCATCATCGATATCCGCATGCCCGAGGACGCAGCCCACATCGAGCACTCATGGGACACGGCCTCCGCCCGATGGCGCTTCGAGGCACACCGTCGCAACATGTTGCTGCGCGCGCTCTCTGCATCTGGCGCAGACAACAACCTGCTCACCCAGCTCAGTGTTACACTCTCTAACCTTGATTTACACGCTCAGAGCCTGCTCCATGCTGCTACCCACCGCGCGCAGCTGGCGTCTGCTCGGGACACCCATCGCGCCAGCGCCCTCGCCGTTGCCTTGCGCAAGCTCAACGCCAGCTATGCTCGCCGCACCCGTGATCTCGACAGGGCCCGTGCACACATCGCTGTATTGCGCGACGAAGTTTATGAGGCCTGGAAACTTGCCGAAGAACAGGCGGCCAAGGTCGATAAATTCAAGCTGGCCGCTACAACGGTGCCGGCTGAGCCACAGGAGTTTTCCACTCCTGACCCAGAGGAATCTGTGGTCGACGATGACAATCTCTATGAGGACGATACGAGCAGCAACGTTCTACATGACGTCTCGGGTGCCGAGGTCGTCGATGTGACCGGCAAGGCCGTTGCTGCCCAGGCGCGCCTCACGATGATGCGAACCGACCGCCATCCGAGCCCTCGTCCCCCACCCTCTTCCTATAGCTCCCGCTCCCGCAAGCGTAGCAGACGCAAGAGCAAGGCAAGCTTGCGCCCCTCTATGCCCATTAGCGTGCGATCGCGCTCAAGCACGCGGGGAGGGTCTGCCGTGCGCAATGCACGCAGCAAGAGCCGCAGCAAGAAGGGCAAAGAGCCAGCGCAGGCGGAATCTCCTGTACCCTGGATTCCTTCGGATGTGGAAGGGTCTTTTCTGGAGATGGAAGGACGTCCTGCCGGAGACGAGACTGGTGGTGGGCAAGTCGGGGGCGATGGCGAGGGTCATGACGATGTTAATGGAAGTGTCGGCGAGGAACCTCTTGCAGACAGTTCAGAAACGGGTGCGTGTGCAAATACTCTGCTCTGCCTCTCTCTAATTATTTTGTTATCATTGTCGCCGTTCATAGCCGAACCCCTTCCTAACTCACCCCTCTCCAACCCTACCTCCATACCAGAGTCACAGGCTCCTCCCACGCCGAGAACCAACGTATCACAGCCGCCAGTTTCCCCTTCGCCCCTTGGAGATGACATATCTCTTGCCGCAGTAACGCCATCGACGCCGGCATCTACCCCAGAACACATATCGCGGCGTTCCTCCAGTTCCTTACCATCGAGCTCACCGGGGTCATCCGCTGCATCTACACTCCTGATCCCTGCGGAGTCAGAGTCGCATCACCGACCGCAATTCTCACCCTCGCATTCTACCGGCGATGTCCACGTGGTAGAAAAGATTGCACGAGGGAAGGTTGGCTTGATTCCCGATTCAGCGTCCTCAAAGTCGATGGCTACCACTACTGTGTCCGCGCCAGACCTCTCGCGACGCGGCTACTCCCTGGAATTGACTTCTGCGAATACCAGCATCAACAGTAGCGGTACCAAGTCACCACTAAATGGAGGCTCGAAAATTCGACGCAGCATCAGCGAGTTCCTGCACTTCGGCGCCAGTTCGCGGATTCGCCGTCAGAGCGTTCCTCTACCGTTCAAATCATGTAGCGGGGCAACAATTTCAGGGACCCCAGTCGGCATCATGCGACAGAATTCACCGGAAGTGTCGCAGGGGGAGGACGCATTGGAAAACGGGTGGGAAGATGTGCGCGAGGACCTGACGTAGATTTTTCCGAGGCAATTTCTCTCCCCCTGGCTTAATGGTTCTCATTTTAATGGTTTTCTGACCTGGTTCCACTTTTCGCTTTCATGTCCAGGTCATTGTAACTTTTGCGTTTCTCTTCCGAAGCATAATCATTTCTCGCCTCTCGCTTTTACTCACTGCCCCTCATCACACATGACTTGCCTTCGATTTACATCCCAGTAATATATTTCGTTCTCTTGTCCCGTAGGCATGAGTCGATGCGTCAAGATGGCCGACCCTCTCGTACAATTGTTTTATTATGCGTTGCATATGAGCTGTCCTTCCAGCTGTCAGTCGCTTACAGATGCGGTGGAGACAATCACGCTGCGGGCGGGCTCTGCTCGGGTGCGTTACACCTGGGTGAGAGAAGAGGCAGCCTGCGCAACTTGACGAGAAATGGACGTCCACACATTTACGTAATACAATCCTTAGGTTTCCTCTCAACAACCGAGTGCGATGGACCCACTCGAAACTTTTCGCGCAGCAGTCAGCGCAAAATATGATATCAAGCCAGTAAATGCCTCAGGTGCACCTGCAAGCTCTCTCCGCTCTGCTACCCACCTGCGTCTTTCAACTGCAGCCACTTTCCCAAAAAACACGCCAACTCGGCTCCGCAAGGTGGGGAGCAGCGCGACAGATTCCGCCTCTGAGCCGGATGGGTTTTTCATGCTCGAGGCTGTTTATCTCGCTTGGTTGTCGCGTGATACGCCTGGCGGCGAATACATGAAGCAGGCGCGAGAGCATGGATTCCCGGCCGGGGGTTTCGTTGGTCTCACAGAGCGGAAGGGGATTGTTGACTGGCTGAAGCGTGCTGTTACCGTTTTGGACAGCATTGTTCCACTCTCAGGTATGTCTTTTCTCATCTTTGAGAGTACTCTCATCCCACTTCACTCCCAACCAACTTAGAGTCAACAACCCCTCCGGGGTCTCCTCCTCCGTCTGTTTACCGTCATCATCCCATCCCATCCTCTTCTGTACCCCACGCCCAAACACTACCCTCTACATCCGCCCGCTCCCGTGGAGATGCCGGGCCAACTGCGTCGCCTCCCAAGAGACGTTACATACCCGACGCTGCTGATGTAGAGGTTGTAAAGAAAATTCGTCAAAGCGAGATTGAACTCCGCGACCACAACACCGTTTTGCGTGGTATCAAAAATAATGTGACGTTCTATGTACTGTTCCATGGTACTACTCATACTGACGTTCTCATAGAACTTTTCTTCCGTTCGCAATGCGTATGTTGCTAAGCTTAAAAGCCTGAAAGAGGCCAAAAGGACAGGAGCAGCGGCACCCATTGCGACACCACTATCAGGTATCGTTGTTTACTACCATCACATAGACATGGCTTATGACGGTTGATGATTTCCTTGCTTCAAGATTCTAAAGCCCAGGCTCGTAAACAAAGTGCGTAACCGCTTTCCCGCCCATCAAGATCTATCCTGTGACATTTTATGCAGAGAACATGTATCCAATTATCATGATATCTTCATCGCCCACGTCTCTTATCACCATGTACAACGTTCGACGCTTTCTTCAAGAGTCCATGCACGTTCTCTCCACGGTCTTATTATTAGCAGCAACTGACTTGACCAAATACCCGCTCATAGATTCGAGCCTTCAGCAGAGGCACGTGCTCGTGCTGCTGCAGAGGGTACGACTCGAGCAGAGGATCTCATTCCTATCGATCGCGAACGTACAACTATTGAGCCGGGTGGTCAAGCACGCGCAAGTGCGCAACGATATTATGTCGTCGATTCGGTTGAGGCCCTCAACAAGTTTGGCGCGGACGCCTGGGATCGTGTCGTCTGTGTCCTAACGACAGGCCAGGTGTGGCAATTCCGACCTTATAAGTGGAGTGAGCCACGTGTCTTATTCCATCACGGTGAGTGCCTGTCTAGTTCTGGGTATGTACTAGATTAAACTGAAATCGGTGGCGATAATGGCAAGTCAAGGGCATTTACGTGTCATGGGCAAATGACCCGCCAAACCCCAAAGTCAAGGACTGGAACGTCACGGAACTCAAGGTGAGCCGTATTTGCGTTTGAGCTTACTGGCTTACCGTGTTGGTGATCATCCAGATCGACCCCCACCGTCGACACGTGGACAAGTCGACAGTCGCATATTTTTGGAAGACGCTGGACACATGGACTGCGATCCATAAGCCATCCCTTATGACCGCATAATCCGATATCTGCCCGTCCGAGTTTGCGTCGATTGGAGTTTTGCCGAGAGCTTAGTGGGCTGATTGTAGTACAGGATTGGTTAAGCAACACAGCATGTTGTCATATGTGTTTACCTTTTACCCCGAGTCTGCTTTATCCGCTTTGTATCTATCCCTTTGCGCAGCAGGACACCCGAGACGGCCGGAAGATTGCTAGCAGGATATTGCGGCCCGGGGTTGGCATGACAAGAGAGTGATAATAAAGCAAACCCTAACCCTAATAATATTACCACGTCGTATCGTACGACTCTTGTTGCTCCTCCAAGAGGAGTGGCCGCCTATCTTTCTTTGTTCTCTCTCATCATCTCTTCCCAGCCCCAGGCAGCCCAGCGCAGCATCATGCCAAGAATACCCGCTGTCTCTCCTGCTACCGGCGAACAAACCCCGCCAAATTTTGTGCACACAGTCGATGGCAATTTCGTCGATTCCCATGGTCGCACCCTCCTATTTCGCGGGGTCAACCTTTCCGGTTCGTCAAAGGCTCCAGTTGGTGAACCCTCGTACCTTTTGGATGGATTTTGGGAGAGTGCCGAAGCTGGCGGGAACAGCTTCATCTCTCGTCCACTTAATCTCGACGATGGGTCTGCCGACATTCACCTCGCCCGTCTGCGCGGTTGGGGTTTTAACATATTGCGCTACCCGGTTGCCTGGGAGGCTCTCGAGCATGAAGGACCGTATGTCATGACAGCACTCTTCAACAGCAGCCCCACTCATTTATGGCTTTCCAGTGGGATGTACGACTACGATTTTATGGACTACACTATTCGCGTTTTGCGCAAATGCAAAGAGTATGGCTTCAAAGTATATATGGATCCTCATCAAGATATTGTAAGTGACCACAGTACCACCTACAAAAGTTCTTTATCTCACCACGAAAACGCCCTCCCTTATGACCTGTTGCGACCCGTTTCTCCCCGATCCACTCCTCCATCCGGAATGCCCCACTTGGCTTACTAACATCTGATCGCTAACCTCCCTCGTCGACTTGTTCCACCCATAACCGCCCTTCGCTTTCAAAACAACGGTGTCTCCACCTTTTAGTGGTCTCGGTATTGCGGTGGCTCTGGAGCACCTTATTGGACGCTCGCCGCATGTGGGATGAACCCACGCAACTTCACTGCCACACAGTCTACTATTCTCCACAACGAGTATCCCCTGGCACATCAATCAGATCCCGCTTCTGTCCCTGCCATGACGTGGTCAACCAACTACGGGCGCCTTGCCCCCCAAACGCTCTTCACCCTGTTCTTCGCGGGCCGCGATTTTGCTCCAAATTGTATCATCGATGGGCTCAATATTCAGGACTACCTGCAATCTCACTATATCGAGGCGTTTGGGCAGCTGGCCGATAGGATCCGGAATGCTGGCGACTTGTTGGACGATTGCGTAATTGGTTGGGATAGTCTGAACGAGCCATCAGAGGGCTTGGTCGGGTACCCGGACTTGCATTCGCTGCCTGCAAAACAGGGATCAACCCTTAAGAGGGGTCCCACACCGACACCGGCACAGTCATTGCGTCTAGGAATGGGGCAGGCCCAGACCGTAGAAAATTGGACGTTCAACACCTTTGGTCCAAGACGTGCAGGCATGGTGACGATTGACCCAAAAGGTCTAACCATTTGGTTAGACCCCTCGGCCGAGCGAGATGGCGTACACCCGCGATACGGGTGGAAGCGTGGCCCAGACTGGCAACTTGGTGTTGACATCTGGGCACAGCATGGAGTGTGGGATGTCGAGACGGGTTATGTGATGCGATCCGATTATTTCCGTTACCTTCCCTCAGTGGAGTTTGCCGGACCAGAAGACGAGGTGGCTGAAGTTGAATTTGTCGCCGACTACTGGGCACCACATTGGCAAGCATGGGCTCGACGCATCCGCAAGGCACATCCAGAAGCAATTCACTTCGTTGCTCCCCCTGTGTTTGCACAGCCCCCTCCACTGCCCGCTGAAGACCTCGCGGGACGTTGCTCGTACTCCGCTCACTACTATGACGGACTTACCCTCGTGACACGCCATTGGAACTGGTTCAACGCGGATGCGCTCGGGTTACTGCGCGGAAAATATCGGAACAAATTGCAGGCGCTTAGGGTAGGCGAAGGTGCCATCCGGCGCTCGCTCCAGACTCAGTTAAAGATGCTCAAGGAGGATGCGCCTATTCTTGGTCCCTACCCCACAATGATTGGCGAAATTGGCATCCCTTTTGACATGGATGGTCGAAAGGCGTACGGTCGGACGGATGGCGGGCGTTACAGAGGCGATTATTCCAGTCAGCAACGCGCACTAGATGCCAGTCTCAATGCTACCGATGGCCCAAATTCCCTTAATTATACAGTTTGGACGTACTGCCCGGATAATGTCCACCTGTGGGGTGACCTATGGAATATGGAGGACCTCAGTTTATGGAGCGTAGACGACCTGCGTCCTCGAGGTGAATCCAGTGTGTATCAGGCCAACGGAGACAAGTCCTCTGCAATGCTACTTGCAACACCCCGTGCGCGATCACGCAGTATGGTCGGATTTGTTCCCACTGACATCTTCTCGTCGCGATATCCGTCTCAACTATCGTTGGCGACAATGACGGGTGCAAATGATGAACGGGGTAGTATGCCGGATATTGCGTCCTACAGCCGCTGGGAGAGTGCATTCGACTTCCTGACGGATGGTGCTCGGGCCGTCAAAGCGTTTAGCCGGCCATATCCAACTGCCACCATCGGTGTCCCAACTGACGTGCAGTTTGACATTGCCAAAGCCGAGTTTCGCATGGTTGTTCGCGTGCGCGCAGAAGATGCGCCAATCACCATCTCAGCAGCGACAACGCGTCCTAGCACTCCATCTTCCCATTCCACTGCCTACAATCCAAAGCCGGAACCCCCTGCGACCGAGATCTTTTTACCCATTGTTCACTTTGCCGCAGACCTCACTGTTGGCTCGCTGCTCGACAAGACTAGGTGCAAGCCGGATTCATCTGTACCCGATGTTGATATAGATGATGAGCCGGTGCGTTCGCGTTCCAGCGAGACGCTACGCGCTGTTGCCGATACCCCCTATCCTCCCCAGGCCTTACAGAACCGTCTTGCCGCAGCTGTGTTTGTGTCTGCAGGCCGTTGGGAACTCGACGGCACGACACTGCGATGGTGGTACCCTGTGCCAGGACCGGGCGAGCCAGACCGTGAGTATTCAATAGTTGTTGCTCGGCGGGGCGGTCGCATCGTCACGAAGGAGGATTTGGAGCACCAGAGCTTGTGGGAGCGCTTATGTAGGCGAACAAGTGATTGTTGTATCATGTGAACGCTGGTTTGAGCGTGTATGCTCCAGGCAGTCACAGTGCTGACTATTTTTATCGTATGTGGTCATACATTCATACGCACTCTCCTATCCTAGATGCACACTCATGATTACAGAAACTTTCTAATAGTCCGTTTGAGGCATGTTATGTATTATCAGTCACATGGGACCATATTCCTGTCTATATAGTAAAGATCTAACTACGAGGAGTGTTGGATTTCTTTCTACAAGGTATTTCAGGTATCGTTAGAGCTTGATACGGTATTGTCTGGCCGTTCGGTATGCGTACGCTCGGCATTTACGTAAGGAGTTGAAGAAGACATGGGTACGTCGGATTGAATGCGAGGTGGTTGGAGAGGGGTATCATTCTGCAGTTCTGCCCAGGCGCCACCTCGAAGCCCGATCTCAACAACACGGTCCATGATGCGAGCGAGTTCCTGGTGTCTGCCTTGGAGTTGGCAAGGACATGTATGATGCGATGTGACGTACTGTTGTCGCTCTTCTGAAGCAGCCGCTTCCCAAGTCTGAAGACGCTCGTTGAGTTCACGCACTCGGATCTGGAGTTCCTCGATAGAATCATTCACGTCAGAACGTTGCTTCGACTGGCTGCGCGATGAACGCCACGCTTCACCAATGATGAGCCCCGCAGCAACGCTGAACAAAAAGCCTTCTGCGAGAAAATTGGCACCATTTTCGATGGCCCTGAGAGTCGCTGATCAGTCAGATGGTATCTCAGCGTCAACAAGGTGGGGGGTCGGTTGAGGCCCCATGACACGCACCTGGCCTCTGAGAGGGGACGAATGTGCTTGGCAGGCTCGCCCAACAGGCCTGTTCGTAGTCTCACCTCGTAGCGGTACATGGTCTGTGCGAGCGATACGCACACCTTCCTAAACCGCTCATGTCTTTCCGTTCTGGAGGTCAGATGCTGCGCGCGCACATTGGCGGGTTGTGAACGTGTGAACACTCACTCTCTTGCCTGGTACTTGATGCGTGTGCTGATGGGCTTAGCTAGGGTCTTTGAGAACTTAACTACAAAGCCATTTTAGCCTGAGAAAAAGGAATTCTCACTCGAATTAGCAACGTGCCAATCTTCACAGTTGCCATTGAGATATTAGAGTGGACTTGGATTACTGTAACGTGTTGCCGCAAGCAGGTTGAGTCAGTAGTGTTTCCCTGTTCTGAAAATAGAAATGAAAGCTGTGATGGCTGACTAAGCGGCGCCGCGATTCGCGGCTGTTCACGTGATGGCAGACTTTTTCTCGTCGTTACCAATGAGGTGATGTATACACTGCATCATCCTCCTTTCCCACGTACCACCACTACGCTTAGGAATACCGCCTGGGCCTAGCTCGCGACTCCTATAGTATTAGAAGTGCTACAATAGTTACTCTGTCCTACAAACAAACTATGACACCCCCTTCTGACCCTCCGGGCCTAATAGGCCCTGAGGACCCACTCCGAACCCCCACCATCACCGCAAATTCACTAAGTGGCGCCACACCACAGGAGGAGGACCCTGCCACGCAACTCCGACTCCTACGTACAATTTTTGACGGAGGTAATCCCCCGAATAACCTCCCAAAAGGTATTTTTATGTTAGACAAAGACAACGTGGACGAGGAAGCAGCCAATGAATCGATAGACACCATCCTCGAACACTACCAATCAATCTTCAACATTCTCGAAGCCGGTATTGGCACTGAATACAGCGTCATCTCAAACGAAGCCTGGCTTTGCCTTCACTGCTCTTTACTGGCACACATGATCAACGGTATTTCACGTTCCTACAAGGCTAAAGCTAACGACTCGCTCGTCAGCATCCTCTTACCACAGGAACAAGTCATACTATCTGACATACGCGAACATGCCAAGACTGTGGCGACTGCCTTCGCCAAATTCCCAATTCGAGAGAACCAATGCGACACCTGCCAGGAATGGGTGGAAAACCCTGTAATGACACCAGATGAGTACACAGCTCTCCTCCACTCTACCGACCGTTCCAGAGAAGCAATGAAAAACCATGTATGGGAACTAGTACTAAAGCAAATCGACGAACAAATGAAAGACAATGTTGCGAAGGAAACCAACTCTAGGAAGGCCCTGGTTGATGCCCAAGCGAAACTCGCTGCCGACCAATACCGTGCACAAAAGGAATGTCACCGCCGGTATGGACGAGACGATTAGAGCTCAGTTGTGTCCGTGGTAGTTGTCTCTTCCTTGGGCTTCGGCGTGTTGAAGCACGTGCTGTCACCGCCGGTACTTTTTCTGGCGTCTTCTGTGGTGCCTGCCTTGCGTTCCGCGTAACCGAGGGTCTTGGCGTCGTGCGTGTTCGTCGATTGGGGCGACACTCCTCTTTGAGTAGATTTGTGGGTTCGATACAGGGAGTTCCGGAGATTGCAGCGACGGCAATACTCCTCCCTTAGCAAATGGATAAGAACAAGTATCTTGTGTCACTGCTAGACTGGGTAGTCGGACAGGAGACTCAACTTGGCCTCTACCAGGCGCAAGGAGTGCTACTTATATAGTACTTGGGTCTAGACTAAGGTAGGAGTCTGTAAGTAGCTATAGTAGGAGTCTGGCCACGCGCATGTATCTGAAACACATCATAAACTAGGCACATATCACAAACCAGGGGGCATCAGATAACTGCTCATCAGCACCTCAATCAGAAGGCAGCCGACACGTTGTGATCTCATCAGAACATGAACCTAGAATGATCCTCTAGATCATTCCCACGGTGACGCTTCTATTGATCCTTCAGATCAATACCATCTAGCCCCATTCGTACGTATCAGAACACAGTCCGGAAAACTTCAAACTCTTTGGGCCGGTTCCCAGAACTTACCCCGGTCCATGAGGCATACGTGCTGGCCTCATCTCGGGAGCCGGTGTCGCCTGACCTTGTCATATGTCCCAGCAAGTGCAGCGTCCCCCATCGTGCCCCTCCTCGGGAAATAGGTGTTGACAGAACGCGTACTTACGGAGGCTGGGCTGCGAGCCCGTTACACGTGCAGTGTCCTCCCTTGTGCACTAAGTCGGGGAATACCTCCTGGCAGAAGGCGTATTTGGGTAGAGCGACCTTGTCCTTGGAGGGACGCTGGGTCATAAGCAAAGCCTTCTCAGCGGCTTAGTAGGCTATAGAGTAGTGGGTTCCCGCCTTATCAGTACGTCGATAAGACCCCCGCTTTGAATAGGAGGGAAGAGACTTCTGTTATTTAGACAGGAGACTCAACTTGCCGCTACCTGGCCAAGTTGGTCGTCCTTAAATACACGAAAGGAGACTACAAATGCGGACAAAGGATTATCAACCAAATACGAGGGACACAGCAATCTGAAACAACACGATGCTGGTCATCTGTCCATCCACATCAGAACGAGGCACTACACGCATCAATGACAAGTGATCCGATCAATCCATACAGTACTAGCCCGGTTCAGGAACTTACCCCGGTCCACGAGGCGTACAAGCTAGCCTCGTACCAGGAGCCGGTTACATCACCTCCCTGCTTAGACTAGATGTCCGCATCTAGCCCATGTTCCCCCTGAACTGCGTCGTCCTTCTCCCGCCCCTAAACGCTCGGCCGCGTGTATCGGGGACCCCCACCGTCCGGAGGTTGCTGGTCCTTCGGTCGAGTCGGCCCAGCTCGAGACGCGTTCTTGACGCCTCTTGGGCCTCTCGCATGCCCTGTTGCTCGGCTTGGAGATGGTCGATGCGGAGCTTGATATCAAGGAGCGAGATCTCGAGCTCCCTAAAACGCGCGACCTCGGCTTGGAGGGGCCAGTCCCCGTTGTTCCGAACCTCCTGGGTGAGCATGCTGTAGACGCTAGAACTGCCCTTGAGGAGGGCGAGTAGCCAGGGCGGTAGGGGAAGGATGATGTTGTCCTCCTCGTCGTCGCCGTCGCACTCGGCGTATACCTCAGCAATATAGGGGGTCTCACCGGGGGAGTGGCTCTTGGGGAGCCCTGCAACCCTACCGTCGGGGAGCTGTTTGACCCACCACGTGGGCTGGTAGTACCCATCTTGGATGGGGATGACGAAGTTGGGGGCCCTCTCCTTGACGTTGAGTATGTACCCCTCTGGTGCGTCCTCCCTTGGCTGGGCGCGAGCCAGCGCTTCTTCGAAGCGGATCTTCTGCGTGGCCATTTGCTCGCACCAGTTGTTGGACTCGGCGCGGTAGTCGGCTTCCCTTTTGCGGATGGTAGCCAGGAGTCCTTGGGCGATGTGCATGAGGGCGTTGGGGTCGTTTGGCTCGAGTTGGAGGCCGACGGCGGCGGTAGATGGTGAGAGGGGTGGCGCCATTGGGGGTGGCGTCCCCTTGGGCGAGCAGACGGAGGGACTGTTGGAGGCGTCGGACATGACTCACCCGTGGAATACGCAGTATTGATCACGGCAGAAGGTGGAGTGCAGAAGGATGTGACTTTGGGGAAGCTTGTTGACGTATAGATAGACGAAGTGGCGATAGGGTTGTCCGGGGGCGAACTCGGAGTAGGCGGGCTTCTTATCCCTGGTGACGATGCAGTGGAGCCGTTCGATGAGAGGCCTCTTTGGTAAGCGGGGAACGATGTGGAACTGTAGATGGAGGAGTAGGATTTGTTGGAGTGGTCGGGAGTCCTCTTTGTTGGCGCGGAAGTATTCGAGAAGGGGTTGGTTGACTGGTCAGGGAGCCAGGGTGAAGAAGATGGTGGTTCCAGTGTTCCTCGTCGCCCTTTTATCTTTTCGGTCGGGCGCCTTTGGTGGTACTCCTTAATCAGGTCGTCCGCGTGGACCTGGTCAGCAGGTTCCCATGTGTTGTCGTGATCAGGGTATCCCTTCCATTTGATCAAATATTGGAGGCGCTTGGTGCGCCCATATTGCCGATGATTCTCGATGCGTTCTACCTCGAATTCCTCTTCTCCGTTGATAAGGTCTGGTGATGGCCGGGAGAAGTTAGGCCCGTGGGCGGCCGTCTCATGATAGGGCGATAGGAGGGATGCGTGGAACACGTCGTGGATGTTCCATGAGATGGGGAGTTTCAGCTTGTACGCCACTGGTGAGACTTCTTTGATGACCCTGAAGGGTCCATACCATTTTGGGGCCAGCTTGGTCTTCTGATGCCGGACTTTCAGGTGGGTTGCCTCGAGCCAGACTTCTTCTCCGACTTTGTATTGTGATGGGATCACTGATTTCCCTTTTGCGACTCGGTTGATGGCATCGATGGCCTGGGCTCGCCTTTCGTTCATGACAGAGACTCGATTTTCAGCGGCCTCGTTCTTTGATAGTGGCGTTTCTGCTGGGAGCAATTCTGGTTTGTACCCCAGAAGGATTTGATTGGGCGATAGGCCAGTCGTTTCATTCCTTCGGTTGTTATGTACCGCCGACGCTATTGTTAGCCAGTGGGTCCAGTCCTCGGGGGCCGACGAGGTCACAAGTCGGAGGTACTGCTCCACCCACTGGTTCTTTCTCTCGGAGATCCCGTCTGTCTGTGGGTGGAAGGCCGTTGATAGGTTCTGTTGGGTGGTTAGCTTTTTCGCCAGTTCTCGGCCAAAGTGGGAAGTGAAGCGTGGGTCCCTATCGCTGATGACTTTAGTGGGGAGTCCGAACCATCTATAAACATTATCCAGGTATAGTTGAGCTATCCCCAGCCCCGTTATCGTTGTAGAGCATGGGAGGAAGATGGCCGCTCGCGAGCATCCGTGGTCGACGATGGTGAGGATAGCGTCTTTCCCTTTGTGCATCGGGAGCCCCGTAATGAGGTCCATCGCCACCTGTTGGAAGGGGAGGGTCTGTTCGTCAGTTGTTATGCGGAATAGGGGAATCTTTTTCTTGTGAGTTATGATCTTGTTCTGTTGGCAGGTTGCGCATCCTTTGACGTAGTTGGCGATCCATTGGTTCATTCCTGGCCATCGTGGTCCTTGCCTTGCTCGTCTTATCGTTTCGTCCCTTCCTGGGTGTCCCGCAGTGGCGTGATCATGGGCGAGGATCATGGCCATCCTCTTCCTTTCCTCGGGGAACGGTGCGATTTCCAGGTTTGACCGGTTTATGAATTTCGATGGTGGGAGCACGGTGATTCCCTGGTTGTCGTCCTTACCCTGGTCTATGCCCGGTGGTCGTGATAGTGCGTCGGCTGGGACGTTGTCCTTCCCTGGTACGTGTTGTATCTCGTAATCGTATTCTTGGAGGTCAGCATGCCATCGTGCCGTTCGTCTGTTTAGGTTTCGGGGTGACTTCCAGTACTGGAGGTTGGCGTGGTCGGTCAGGATGGTGAACGGTTCCTTTGTCCAGCCCAGGTATGGTCGCCAATGAGCGAGGGATTTCATCACGGCTAGCAGCTCCCTCTCGTAGATGTCGTAATTTCGTTCTGCTGGAATGAACGTTGCGGAGTAGTAGGCGACTGGGTGCGTGACTGGTTTCGTTCGTTTGGCTAGGGTTGGTGAAGTTTCTCCCTTTGCGAGAGTATGGCGCCCACGCCGTATGCGGAGGCGTCTGTTTGAAGATAAAATCGTTTGTTAAAGTCAGGCTGCGTAAGTACCGGGCTGCAGCACATTTTGGATTTAAGTTCCTCGAACGCATGGTGCTGGCTTTCTCCCCAGTGCCAGTCGGTGGTTTTCTTTGTGAGGTCTAATAGTGGGCGGGCGATTTTTGAGTAATTCGGGACGAAGTATCGGTAGTAGCCAGTGAAACCCAGGAATTGTCGTACTTCGGTCGGGGTGCGGGGGACCGTCCAGTCTGCGACGCCTTTGAGTTTTGTGGGATCCATGCGTATTTTGTTTTTCCCGACGATCACCCCTAGGTAGTCAATCTCGTCTTTTGCGAAGTTGCATTTTTCTGGTTTTAGGTATAGGTCGTTTTCTTCAAGTTTGTCGAGGACGAGGTGCGTGTAGTCTGTGTGTCTTTGCCGGTGTTGTTCCTCGGTTTCGCCTTTCCTTGTTTTAGTGTGGATGGCGATGTCGTCCATGTATACCGATAGCCATCCCTGCGCGACCTCCCTTCGGAAGATGGTATTCATCATCATCTGGAAGGTGGCTGGTGAGTTGGTGAGGCCGAAGAACATGACGGTCGGTTCGAACAACCCTTCGCTAGTAAGAAAGGCCGCCTTCCATTCGTCCCCTTCTTTGATGCGGATGTTATTGTACCCCCATCTTACGTCGAACTTGGTGAATAAAGTGCATCCACTAAGGCGGTCGATGGTCTGAGGGATCAGGGGGGAGACGTTTCTGTTCTTGACGGTCCACTTGTTGATCGGGCGATAGTCCTGCACCGGGCGTAGTTTCTTGTCTTTCTTTTGACGAAGAAGAAGTTGGCGGCGTAGGGGCTCCATGACTCTCGTATGGTCCCCCTCTTCAGGTGTTCGGCCACAAACTTGTGCATTTCTTCTCGTTCGGCTTGATTGAGGGGAAGGAGCCTTGCGGGGAGCGTCGCCGGGGCATTGGGCAGTAGTTCGATGGCGTGGTCCCACACGGTGTGTTTGGGCAATCGTTGCGACTGTTCCTCGCTGAACACCTTCTTGTGTCATTCGTATTCGGCTGGGATGGCGTGTGGCGGGTTTTCGTTTGGTTGGGCCGGGTGTACCGTGACGCGTCCGATGTAATATCGGTCCTGTTCAGGTTTTCGGGGGATGTTTCGATTCCTTGGTACGAAGACTGCCTTCTTGGCGTCGTGGGCTCGCAGGATGATCGGTAGCTGGGTGTGATCGATCCAGCCTTTCTTCCAATCTATCTTTGGTTGCGCTGCGGCGAACCATGAATATCCTAGGATCGCTTTGTGGTCACCTAGATCGGAGAGGAAGAACCTTAGTTGGGTTCGTGTTGATCCGGTTTGCACTTGTAAATCGGTGTAGAACTTGACTTCCCCGTTCCGGTTCTCCGTTCCGTCGACGTTGAATAGTTTTCGTGGCCTTGCTAGTTGTTTGATCGGTAGCTTAGCCATCCTGGCGTAGGTGAGGTTCATGAAGTTTTCCGTTGCCCCGGAGTCGACCAGGGCGATTGTTTCGGCTCTTTTTGCGATTGAATGGATGTAGCATCGGACTGTCATTGATTTTCGTGCTGATATATATACATCGCTATTGCTATCGCTTCCCTGCTTAATCAGTGCCGACCTGATTAAGCCGTGGGAAAATCCTGTGGGCTCTCTTCTCCTACTTCCTTCGCCAGCTGTTGTTTCTCGTCGAAGGTCATTGCGTTGATCTCGGCTTTGAGGAAGGCGACCCTATCTACCTCGGGGATGTTCCCTTCGTAGATGGTTTCTTCGTTTGGGTCGAAGTCGATGAGGTTTGCCCTTGCTTTTCCTTTACTTGGGCAGGCTCGGGCGAAATGTCCTATTTCTCCGCAGTTGAAGCAAGCGTTACTGGTGTTCCTAGGAGGGAAGTTGGCGACGTTGGCTCTGGAGCGCCAGTTGCTTTGTCCTCGTGCTTGCAATTGCCCCCCTCTCTGTTGGTAGGAGTTGGGCGCTCTCGACCTACTGAGGTCCATTGGCACGGCTTGGTTGTTCATCCATCTTGGGGCGTTTGACGAGTGGTACGGTTGTCGGTACGGTTGTGGGTTTGCTGGTTTTTGGAAAAAGGGGCGTCGTTGTCCCCTGTTTTGTTGGAAGGGGAAGTTTCCCCTGTGGTCTGCTTTGGCTGGGTCGTGTCGTATTGCGAGTAGGTCGCGGATGGTCCTCTGGGCGATGGTGCTTTCGATGGCCCTCTGTTTCATGGCTTCGTATCCCCTTACTGGTGGGCTGGCCATGACGTCCGTCATTGTTTTGGGGGTAAGACCGAGTAAGAAGAGTCGGGTCGTTGCGTTATCTCCCGCGGTGTAGCCAGCCCTGCGGGCCAGCTCTTCGAATTTTGATATGTATAGGTCTATTTCGCCTGGTTTCATGGCTAGGTTTTGCAGGGCGGTACGGGCTCGGTCTTCTTTGGCCGAATCGAGGTATTGGGCTGCGAACTCTGTCAGGAACTGTTCCCATAGCATAGGAATATTATCGGCGATGGGGTCTAGCGCGTCGAGCATAGCTCCTATATCTCTGGTCCATCCCGTGACGTCTTCTCCTTTCATGTGGGTAAGGGTGAAGGCGATCTTTTTCATGGGAGAGTTGAAGCCGCTTACGTCTGCGTTGAGACGCAGGTATCCTTTTACTTCTTCGATGAAGTCGTCGGCTTTGGTCCTGTCGCCATCGAACGTCTCCGGGAGTTTGCCCATTGCTCGCACATCTTGTGCCACGGCCACCGGTTGGAGTGGGTTCGGTCCCGCTCCTCCACCGCCTCCTCCACCTCCTCCTCCTCCTCCGCCTCCTCCACCTCCGCCTCCGCCTCCTCCACCTCCGCCTCCGCCTCCTCCACCTCCGCCTCCTCCCCCACCGCCTCCTGGTGGGGGGGCGCGTTGGAGGGCTTTCTGGAAGGCTTTAGTGACATTGGCTTGGGCGGCGGTCGCTGCGGTAGTGGTGGTTTGGGTGGTGGTCTGGGTAGCCATTGCGGTTGTCTTTTGGGGTTGTTTTAGGGTTGTTTGCACGGTTCGGGGTTTCTGCTTTGTCGCTACTACTTGTGCGAAGGATGTGCTTCCTTGGATTGGGCTTCGACGAATTTGTTCGTCTATTTGATTGTCCTCTTCGTCTGAGGAGTCCCTGCTTGGTTTCTCTGTGGCCGGTTCTTTTTCTTTGGCCGGTTCTTCTACTACGATTGTGACCGGCTCCTGGGACGAGGCTAGCTTGTACGCCTCGTGGACCGGGGTAAGTTCCTGAACCGGGCTAGTGCTGTATGGATTGATCGGATCACTTGTCATTGATGCGTGTAGTGCCTCGTTGTGATGTGGATGGACAGGCGGCCAGCATCGTGTTGTTTCAGATTGCTGTGTCCTCGGTTTTTGCTTAGTGATACTTTGTACGCGTTTGTAGCCTCCTCGGTGTACTTAAGGACGACCAACTTGGCCAGGTAGCGGCAAGTTGAGTCTCTTGTCTAAATAACAGAAGTCTCTTCTCCTCCTACTCAAAGCGGGGTCTTATCGACGTACTGATAAGGCGGGAACCCGTTACTCGACAGACCACTAAGTCGCTATAAGGACTTAGCTTATGACTCAGCGTCCCACCAAGGACAGAGTTACTCTACCCAAGTACGCCTTCTGCCAGGAGGTATTTCCCGACTTAGTGCACAAAGGAGAGCGCTGCACGTGCTTCGACACGCCGAAGCCCAAGGAGGAGCCAACTACCACGGACACAACTGAGCTCTAATCGTCTCGTCCACACCGGCGGTGACAACAATGCTCGGGGTGGTCGCGTCGCTAGTTTCAATGCTAACGTCGAAATTGTGTATGCTAGGCTTGGGTCCTCCGAGCACAAAGTCCTTTCTGGTTGTCCCTGGTAGGATGCGATGCCACACTCCGTTGTGCAGGGTCACTGGTCCAGCGTCCTTGATTTGTAGGTTGTCGCTCCTACAGAATAGTTGAATGGCCTTTCCTTTCTTGTTGGCCGGATCGTTCATTTCGAGTCTTCTAATTCTCGAGTTGGGTCTTGTGGCGAGTAGCTGTTCGTTTGTCAGGTGTTCTGGGTGGTTGTTGTCTGCGCTATCTCTGCTGCTGCTAGCCATAGTTTTAACAAAGTTGAGTCTAATGTCACCGCCGGTATGGACGAGACGATTAGAGCTCAGTTGCGTCCGTGGTAGTTACCTCTTCCTTGGGTTTGGGCGTGTCGAAGCACGTGCAGCGTCCTCCCTTGTGCACTAAGTCGGGGAATACCTCTTGGCAGAAGGCGTATTTGGGTAGAGCGACCTTGTCCTTGGTGGGACGTTGGGTCATAAGCAAAGCCTTTTCAGCGACTTAGTAGGCTGTAGAGCAGTGGGTTCCCGCCTTATCAATACGTCGATAAGACCCCGCTTTGAATAGGAGGAGAAGAGACTTCTGTTATTTAGACAGGAGACTCAACTTGCCGCTACCTGGCCAAGTCGGTCGTCCTTAAGTATCCTAAGGAGACTACAAACGCGTACAAAGTATTATCAATGAAACACGAGGGGCACAGCAATCTGAAACAACACGATGCTGGCTGGCTGTCCATCCACATCACAACGAGGCACTACACGCATCAATGACAAGTGATCCGATCAATCCATACAGTACTAGTCCGGTTCAAGAACTTACCCCGGTCCACGAGGCGTACAAGCTAGCCTCGTCCCAGGAGCCGGTTACATGACGTGTGAAGAGTTTGAATCCAAAGTTTCCGAGGTGATGGAGTGGCATGCGTGGTGGACCACTGGACCTGGGTATATGCGTAGACCATGTCTTCTGGGAGTTCCATGAACTCCGCCAAGGGATTCTCGTCTAATGTGAGAGTAAAATATGGCTGTGGCACCGCCGGTTGTTGTTGTCCTGCAGGGATGCTCGAGCACGATGAGGCAGGCAGTTGTGTTGGCGAATGTATGACAGTGGGGAGCCATGGGTGTAAGCATGTGGGTGTCAGAGCCGACTTAGTAGGCTTATCATGTATCAAATTTTCACTAAGACAATTATCTCTTTATTTGATCATTTTTTCCGATCACTGCCATACTTTATGCAAATAGGTGTAAGTGGTCTTTTCATTTCAATTCAAAATTTCCTAATCCGTTTATGCATTATGACAATTTCGACTGTAGTTCTTTTGCTCACCGTGAAGTTACCGGGTACTGGATAGTGCGTGTGTCCTTTCCTTCGTTTGTACCAATCCATAACTTCTCCAAATCATAGCCCCTTTCGTTTCTTCTAGACTTTGTAATAAGCGCGTATCCGGATGTGGTACAACCATTACATAACATCCCTAATATGTGGTCCCGCTCCCTCGCTCTTCATAAAATATCCGCGCCCACGAGAGGATCCTTAGTGATCCCTCTCATCTCTCTCTCATCTCTCCAGCTCCAGTCGAGCCATCCTCACCTAAGAGGTTATGGGCCCTGCGGCCTAGACGCCTCAGACTATACAAACACGCAATATTATTATCATAAACACATACATATCGCGTGAAGTGGTAACCCCACGCTCAGGGGTAACCCCTATTCAATTATGTCGACTTCAACACCTACCCAACAAACAACAGCTGAAACCACCCCTTCGATAACACGTATTGCTACGAAGGAATGGCAAGCCCATTTAAAAACCGATTCCAGCAACCTTCTAGACGAAGATAACTGGCAATCATGGCGCGACGATATCAAGTATGGTATGACCGGTTGTGGTCTACTACCTTACATTACTGGTACTCTTGAACGCCCAAATCCAACAACAGACCCTATTGGCACAATCAATCGGGATTACAATGACAATAGCGCGATTGTTATTATTCGCGAACGCTTAAGCAGAGGCCAAAAACATCACACGACCAACTGCAAAAGCTCAAATGCAATGTGGACTAATCTACATTCTATCCACCAATCATGCGGCAACCAAACCGAGAACCAATTGATGCGCGAACTCATCAGCATTCAAGCCCAAGATGGGGATGACATAATCGCACACCTTGACCGGCTGAAACAGCTGTGGGACCGCGCTACACTCGTCTGCCAAGATGAACTCCCTATGACATCTACCCAATTTAAAAAATTTCTAACATACTCACTGCCGGAATCATGGGATGACTTCACTCGTCAATTTTCCCGAGATCCCGAAAAGCGTAACATCGATGTACTTAAGTACATAGGCGAACTCAATGAGGAATATCGCCGACGCAAAGGAAGAAAAGGGAAGAATGGCGTAAATGGCAATACCAATGCCTATTCCGCTTCCCGAGGTCCCCTGATCAATCGTATTGGAAAAAAGCCTCAAAACCAAAACAAAAAGAAGCTTCATTGCACGCATTGCGGTCGCACTAATCACACCATCGACGACTGTTATCACGCGGCGAAGCCAAAATGCTCCTCCTGCAATAAACTTGGTCACAAGGAGGAACAATGTCCCTCTAAAGGGAAATCGCAAAAGCATAAACCGAAAACTGATCAAAACGCTACCGCGAACAAAAAAGAAGCCAACGTCGCGGAGGGGAGATCAGACGATGAAGAAACGATGGCCGCGACGGAAGGCAATATGTTTGTCGACGATCGCTTATACGATAACGTGTATGAAAACGATGTAACCTTCGCTAGCACAGTCTATGAAGATCAGTCTCGCATGTATGATTGGCTGGCAGATAGCGGATCGACAAACCACATCTCGAATCGGCGCGAGATCTACAGCTCATACGAGCCTACGCCGGAAGCAACTGTCCAAGGTGTTGGCGGCAAACTTGTTCAGGTTTTGGGCTGAGGAACAATAATCCTTAAAGCTCAGTATGGTACGCGAGAGCGCACTGTACGCCTAGAACGCGTCAACTATATTCCCTCAAACAAATATAACATCATCGCCCTTGGAAGATGGGACAACCAGGGACGACGATATGAGGCATCCCAAGGCGAACTTACCTTGTATGACCGCCAAAACGTTCCAATAATAAAAGGAACAAAGATCGCCTCAAATATATACAAACTTTCCTTTCGGCTAATAAATGCGTCCACTCCTATGAACAATCAAATATATTCCTTCTCGACAAAAGAAATCAAACAATCATGGGAAATCTGGCACCGCCGTTTTGGGCATATAAGTTACAAAGGACTTCGTAAAATTCTTCACGAAAATCTTGTTGAAGGTTTGACGGTCGATCAAAGCTCGCCCCAGCCCGACTGTACAGCTTGCACAGAAGCAAAGCAATCTGTAAAGCCATTCGATAAGAAGAACGAAAGCGCGCGACGAAACAAAGGCGAACTCACCCACATGGATTTATGGGGGAAATATGATGTTTCCTCAATACACGGCAATCAGTATTACCTCCTCCTAGTCAACGACGCGACACGCTATGTCACGCTCCAATTCCTGAAGGCTAAGTCAGACGCAAATAAACATATAAAAGACTACCTGACTTACCTTCAAGTGCGCGGCACTCCTACACATGCTATACGCGTCGATCGTGGTACCGAATTTATTAATAAAGACCTAATAGATTGGTGCCATGAGAAGGGAATGGAAGTACAACTAACTGCCCCATACTCACCATCACAAAACGGCGTTGCAGAACGAATGAATCGCATGCTCGTAGAACTCGCCCGCGCTATGCTTTCTGCTTCAAAATTGCCTGAATTCCTTTGGGAACTCGCAATCGCACATGCCGCCTATGTTCGCAACCGCGCCTATACGACCTCAATAAAAGGACGCACGCCTTATCAGGCATGGCACGGAGGGAAGCCAAATGTTGCTCACCTACGCGAATTTGGTGTGCCAGTGTGGATCCTGTTACAAGGACAAACGCGAGCATGCAAGATATTGCCCAAATCTAAAAGACGTGCATATGTCGGATATAACGATGCATCAAAATCTGTAATGTATTACAGCGCCGAAACGAGAAAAATACTAACCTCGCGGAATTATACGTTCCTAACAAATCACCCTCCGGAAGCGTCCGAAGAAATTGAAATAAAGGACCCTCCTTCGCGTGAGGGGGAGCGGGAGGAACCAACGCGAGAAGTGGAAGAAAAAGACACACCTAGCCGCAAGCGCAAAAGAGCCATAGAAGACGAAGGAGAACCTCGAATTACACGAGGCATCCGCGTCGATTATCGACACCTTGATGACCCCTGGTCAAAGGAAGAAAACATGTTAGCCGACGATCAAGATGAAGACAATATATTATCTCAAACTCTGGTCGTAGAAATAGATGATGAGTTCCGAATGCTAAAAGAAGCAAAGGACTCACCAGAATGGCCAGAATGGGAAATAGCTATACGCTCCGAGCTCGACCAGCACCAGGAAAAACAGACCTGGGAACTTGTCGAAAAGCCACCAGGAGCAAAGCTATTAAATAACAAATGGGTCTTCGTCTTAAAGAGGGACAAAGAGGGTTCCGTAATCAAACACAAGGCTCGGCTTGTAGTGAAAGGTTGTGGACAGCGCCCAGGCGATTATCTTGATACGCACTCGCCCGTCGTTCAAATCGAGTCAATCCGCGCCATACTCGCCGTCGCAGCTGCCAAAGGGTTAAAAATACAACAAATGGATGTAAAAGGTGCATACTTAAATGGAACATTAAAAGAAACACTCTATATGCGCCAACCCGACGGCTTTGACGATGGCAGCGGCAGGGTCTGCCACCTAATAAAGACCCTATATGGATTAAAACAATCCGGCCGCGAATGGAACGCGGAATTCAATCTGAAAATGAGACGCCGAGGGTACAAACGCCTACGCGCAGACCCCTGCGTATACAACCGTTCTGGAAATAACAAAGTCCAAATCGTAACCGTTTGGGTAGACGATATCCTGCTGTTTGCCGAATCTGCGGAAAGTATGAACGAAATGAAAAAAGACATACTTACCAAATGGGAAACCACCAATATGGGCGATCCAACCAAAATCGTTGGAATCGAAATAACACAAATGCCCACGCAGATATCGATATCGCAGAAAACAAGTGTCCAGCGAATTTTGGAACGGCAAGGTCTTGATCACGCCATGCCGGTTCAAATGCCCCTGGATCCGAATATAAAGATATTGCCTAACCCAGAGGGAAACGAAGGAAGTCGGAGCAACGCGTTTGCACAACTGCTGGGAGAACTCCAATTCGTCGCCAATGTGACGTGGCCGGACATCGCCTTCGCGGTAAATCGACTAGCATCATATACTGCCAACCCGAGTTTAGCACATCAAACCGCATTAAAGCGGATTTTGCGATATTTATCAGGAACGCGAACATATGCAATAACATATAAAAACGTACCTGATCCCTTCACATTTGAAGGATTTGCCGATGCTGCTCATAAAAATCGGGATGATGGCAAATCCACAACAGGCTATGTCTTTACAGCCGCCAGGGGAGCGATAACTTGGCGATCAGGAAAGCAAAGCGTCACCGCTACTTCATCCACTGAAGCAGAATATATTGCACTGTGGGAAGGCGGAAAAGAAATTTCATGGCTTCGCAACCTGTACAACGAATTGGGACTCACACAACAAGAAGCGACCGCGATTAGATCCGATAGCACCGGAGCTGTAGGAATCGCAAGAAACCCAATCTTCCACAAAAGAACCAAACATATTGACTCCAATTTTCATTGGGTCAGGGAGAAAATAGAAGCGGGAAGATTCAATGTAATCCTCGTACGCGATGAAGAGCAGACTGCTGACGTGTTGACGAAGCCGTTACATTGTGACAAACACAGACGTCACACGAAAGAAATGGGAATTTCGCCAGTCTGAGGGGGAGTAATAAGCGCGTATCCGGATGTGGTACAACCATTACATAACATCCCTAATATGTGGTCCCGCTCCCTCGCTCTTCATAAAATATCCGCGCCCGCGAGAGGATCCTTAGTGATCCCTCTCATCTCTCTCTCATCTCTCCGGCTCCAGTCGAGCCATCCTCACCTAAGACTTTGTGCCCATTTTCATTGTTTTGGGCCAGTTGGTTGCCATTGACATCGCAGCAATTCTCACTTTTAAAAAAACAAATCCGAGTTCTACTATTCCGCAGACATGATACAGGTCACAGGCGCGGTCGCTTTACAGTAATACAAGTATGTAGGTTGTATTATGTAGCTACTCGCTAGGGTGGTTTTAGAAGTACGGTGTGAGGGTGTAGAGATTCTAGCTCTATGAAGTCGGTTGGACTCAGTTTGCAAGCTGGATCCGCACGGCGGTTCGTGACTGTGGTTGGCGCAGCAATTCTCATGATAGACTTTTTACCCAACAGTGATCCTGAGGAACGATGGCATGATGCATCACCGTTACATGTCAAAGCGTGGTTGGTTGATAAGACGGGGTCACAGTCACAACCGCTACCGCGGTCCGGCCGGTCCCTGGGTTTCACGTGCGCGTTATTTCTGTTCGACCCTCGAGCCCGACGAGAAGATTGCCACCATCCCCGACCAAAAGTCTCTTCGAGGCACGAACGTGCACGAACCCTCGTTCTTTCTTCTCGAATTTCGATTCCAGTCTGGGTAAGTATGCCAATCCCTCTTCGCCGCCGCCTGCTGTTGTCATAGCCTACGTCTTTCGACCGTCGACCACCCGCGGCGACCAGTCGTCTTCGAAAGCCGCCCACCCTCTTTTCCAGATCACCCATCCGACGCCACCCTTACCTCTTGAACACTGTTGAAAACTGATTGACTCCCTAATCTTCAAGTTGCCTGTCCTTCTTTGGCCAGTTTCAGTATGCCGCCTCCGCTGCCTTTCCTAGCACTTTTTTTTCGTTGTTTTACTCGTCGTCGCTGATGCTTCCTTGACGAGCTGGACTTCATCAAACTCCCCTTTTACGCGCTTAGCCGATGTCCCATTACTTTAGATGTAGCGTCCCATTCAGGCCTAATCAGTGTCGTTCCCGTTGTCCTTCTCCTCTCTTTACCGATTTGTCTGAGGTGTACCATTGTTCGCCCAGAAGTGTGACAATCGTGTAATGAATCAACGACGGCCACACCGCAAGGCCGAGTGTGGCCCAAAAATACGACAAAGGTATCAAAAGTTCATCGAACGTTCATCGATATTACGTGGTCTTCGCGATTCTAAGCTTACTGTAATCAACAGTGTAATTTGAGTTGTTTACGCCAATGAAAAGTACCTTGCGTCCTATGCTCGGTTGTCGTCATCTGGACTCATATAATTGCGATTCCAAGGCACATGTCGAGATGCGGTGAGCATGTATCGTACAGCTGGTTGCCATTCTGCACACCCGATACGCTGCTACCTCGGGTTAAAATGCATTTGTATTGCGGCGTCCCCGCATGATAAATTGCCGTGTGCACTGATCTTGTGTGGCTTCAATGATGGCCATCAATCGCATATGTCCACTGGCATGTCCCTTTTCCATCCGAATATAAAAGCTTGTCAATTTCTCATGCTTTCACTAGCTTCTGGGCCGACTACACCAACTGCAACATCAACTGTGGAGGCAAGGGACGAGTACTAGGAGCGAAGTCGGCGGAAGCTGCTCTTGGCCGACGAGAAAAGGGGCAGAGGGCACATGAATATTATTGTCTAAGTTGGCATGCCAGCTTAAACAGGCTCTGTGGGGGGGATGGTCGTCCAATAGCCGAGGGAAAGTCCCATGCCATCACGTGCGCAATTCAAGTCACGGCGCGGCGCGTCATTTTCTTTTCTGAGTTCCGAGTCCCCGTCGCGATTTTTTTTTTTTAGAATCCGCATTTGTTACACGCTGCATGTATGTAGTTACAAAGATGCGTGCGGGCGACAAGACTGCCCGGTTGGTAGGAATGGTAGTGTGATGGGGAATATGTGTTGCGAGCTGGCGTGTGGATGGTGGAATTGTGACTGGGCCATGCGGCCCCTGTGGTTATCCGTGGTCCTCATCCTCCTCCTCCTCCTCCTCCGGCTGCGCCTCGCGCCGCCATGGTCTAATGCATGCCTGTGATGCTGCCAGAAAGTTTCCTAAGGCCTCGCCTCCTTTCTCCGTGCCAAGGATGGTTAATAGTGAGAGTGTGTTCGATATTGGCAGGAGGAATTGCCTCCGTGCTGCGGTGTATAGCGGGCATGCCGCAATGACATGTTGAGCCGTTTGGAGGGGTTCCCCGCACTGGCAGTTATGTGGGTCAAATGAACTAGGGCGGAAGCGGGCAGTGTACTCGCCGGTGAATGCATGACCCGTGAGGAGTCGTATACATGTGGCCACGATGGGCCTTGGGAATTTGGTGATGCCTCGGGTGAACGGAGGGAGGCTGCCATCTGGTGGGTTAGTGAGCGCCAGGTAAGCGGGTTGGAGGTGCGGAGCTGCCATCCAGATGTTTCTCCACTCATCTATTGCTTCTTGTCGCATTGTGATTCTTAGTTGGGCCTTCGTTGGTGGGGGTGGGGGAAGGGTTGGGCCTTGGCGCGCAGTTTCCGCTGCGACGGCCTTGAGTCTCCGGAGGGGAATTGATCCCTTGGCAGCCGGGAGCCATCCTATGTTAACCTGTAGCGTTGGTTGAGCATCAAGGATGTCGGAGAGGGAGGTGGAAAGGTTCTCAATTTGGTCATGGTGGTCGCGGGTGCCCGATCTGAGGCACTCCTTGGCGACTTTGGCATCCGTGGATCGGATTTCTGTGGGGCCATCTTCACCATTGGGGGGAAGGTCACGTATGTAGTTGGCGGCTAGTAGGATGGCCTCGTAAGCTGCGTCCGAAGTGCTTGCATTTGGGCCAAGACACTTCGTCGCGCGGCCGATTTCCTTGCCGAGTCGCCAGGCTATACATACTGCAATCCCGGTTGGAGTGCCATCCCTATCATTTGGTTTTGAGCCTTGGCAGAATAGAATGAGTGTTTTGTTGTGTCGGTTCGTAGTTGCCTGCTCGATTTGCGTGGTGAGGAGTTTCCTGCCTTCACCTCGCGGAATAACTTCAAGCGCGTGGAGTCGCTCATTTTGGGGGGGAAGTCTTGCCCGGAGGTCGAGGTGGTAGTTGAATGGCCGTCTGGCTTCTTGAGGGACGAGCGCTGCAAGTCGGGTGAGCGGGGTGGATGGTGTCGGGTGGGGTGTGAGGGGGATGTTGTTGTCAATTTCGTCCGCATTGCACCACGGCAGTCCGAGCCGTTGGATTAATTGCGAGCTATGTGGGATGGAGAGTAGGGAGAGCGCCGCAGTCTTGGATAGCATCTGCAGGTGGATGTGAATCGGGAGAATGGCAATTAGTTGATGAAGTGGCTCAGCTGGTGTTGTGCGGAAGGTGCCCATCATCCACCTTACCGCCTCGTCTTGTACCATCTGTAGTGTCCTCGACAGGTTCTTTTGTTGTTTGAACCATATTAGGGAGCCGTATGTCAAGACCGGGAGGCATATCGCGTTGTATGCGAGTCGCCAGCTGCCATGGTCGAGACCCTTCACGGAGTTGCCTAGTAATTTCATGGACTTGAGTGTGCCGCGCGCTCTCGTTGCCATTATCTTGACGTGTCTGTTCCACGAGAGCTTGTGGTCGATGAAGAGGCCCAAGTACCGGACATTGTCTGAACAGTTGATTACTGTTCGCTCGCCTCCGCTTGTAGGCAGTGTGATTGTGCCGGGCCTTAGTCCGTGGGTGTCCGGGCGAGCCCTTGTGAGGCTGTAGAAAATTGCCTCCGTTTTCCCGCTGTCGATAGCGAGACCTGCCTTTTCGAGCCAGGCGAGGCACTCAGCGTATCTAGTTATGAGGCGGGCACGTACCATGTGATATGAAGCACCCCACACCATGATATTTCCATTGTCTACGTACATGTAAAGACGGCTGTCGGACCATTGGTTGGCTTGACGGAGCAGTGAGGCAGTGTATATGCTGGAGAGGATGGGCGAGATTGGTGAGCCTTGTGGCGATCCCACTAGGATGTCAATGGGGTCGGACACAAAGCCGTTGAATCGGAGTTGAACGCGTCGATCGGTAAGGAAAGATGTCAGCCACTGGCATATCTCCTCGGCAAAACCCAGGATTCTGAAGGTGTGGATCAGCCTGTCGTGGTTGATGTTGTCGAAGAATCCTTGGATGTCGATTTGGAGTGAGCCACAGCAGCTACCTTTGGCGTGTGCAGTGGCGATGTCGTGAGTGAGTGCGAGGCCCGCGTGAATTGTTGACGAATGAGGGCGGGCACCGAATTGGTTGGTGGGGACGAGATTGTAGGCCCCTACATCGTGTAGGATCCTTTTCGTTATTACCTTTTCCAGTAGTTTGCCCAGGCATTCGAGGAGGGCCAGCGGTCGATAGCTCTTCGGGAGAGAGTAGTCAGTCTTCCCGGGTTTGGGGACCACCGCTATCATAGCCGTCTTCCAGGCTCTAGGGTGTATCCCCGCGTCAAGGCATGAGTTGAAGAGTACGACGAACCAGACTGGGCATGCTTCCCATGCCCATTTCACTAATTTCCATCCGTGGCCACTCTTTCCTGGAGCGGAGGTGTTGCTGGTGTCTCTCAGGAGCTCAGCAATTTCCGCGTCCATGATCTCGTGGAATGGGCGTTGCGGGAGGGGGGCTGGGTCCTCTGGGAAGACCCTTTCTACTGGTGGGGGGTTGGCTTTGAAGAAGTGGTCTCGTAGCGCGGCTGCCATGTTCGGCTTGTCGCTCGAGAGCCCCTCATCTGTAGACAGGGCCGGGATATTACGTTGGCGTCGGCCATGCCGCCATCGGGCAGCTTTCCAGAGAGACTCTGTGGTTGCGTTGTGTAGGAGTCCATTTGCCCAGTCCTTCTTGGCCGTGCGGATGGTGGAGCGCAAGGCTTTTTGGGCAGCCTTCTTTTCTTCGTTGGTGGTCGCGTTCCTGACTTCACCGATGGCTTGTTGGCACTCGTCGTTCCACCATCGTGCTCCTCGAGGGCTGAACTCCTTGCGCTGTTCGAAGGTGGCGATTGAGGTCTCTTCAATGTAGGACGAGAGGCGCGTGGACTCAGCTTCGATTTCTGCCGGGTCAAGCGTATGGTCTGGTATGCGGGCCTCAGCTCGAAATTTGGTCATCCAAGCTTCCTTCGCTGTGTCTTGGATCATGTATGGGGGGAGCCAGCTGTTGTGGGGTGCGTGGTCCACTGCCTGGAAGAGGAAGTGCGTCAGCCAAAGTCCCGCGTGGTCAGAGCCAAGGGATGCCGCAAAATCGATACTTAGATCTTGGAAGGTATCGTCATGCATGGCTGCCTCATTGATCCAGATCAAGTCGATGGTGGTGTCGCGCTGCCTTCGGTCACCGCGGCGTGTAGGGATGCCTGGGGTGTTCAACAGGTCTAGGCCCTGCGCGATCGCCCACTCCTCGATGTCGATTGCCCATGTTGACTGACGGACGTCTGGAGGGGACCAGGTTCTGGCATGCGTGTTGAAGTCACCTCCAATTACTGTGGGCACCAGTGGGTCTATTTCTAGACTAGTGATGTGGTCTAGTGATCGGATGCGGGTGTCCCTTGATGCTCTGTCCTGGTCGTTTCCTGCGTCGTTGGTGTGGGCATCGTGGTATATGTTGTAGACGCGGAAGGTTTCCGCGTCGGTGTGGATGTCGATGGCAAGTGTGTGATAGTTGGATGCCAGATCGAGTCTGTTCGTAGCTGTGAAGGAGGTGGACGAGATGCGCCGGTATGCTACTACCTTGCACCTCTCGCCCGGATTGTATTTTGGGTAAAAAATGTCCCAAAGTGGGTTGGCTACCGTACCGAATGTGTCTGTACCCTCCGGCTCGAAGTCTGAGCGCGTGGTACCAATCTTGTCAAACCAAGGTTCTTGAACTAATATGAAGTCGGCGTGTTTATTGGAGTTGAGGATGGCGTGCAGTCTTGCATTGCTGCGACGCGCGTTGACCCAAAGTAGTTTGACTGAATCCATTAAAAGGGGATGTCGTCGTCGATGGAGTCGCGCACGGGAATGCGAAAAGCATTCCGCGCTTTGCAGATAACGTCGATGGCGTAGTGCCCCTTCTCGTTGCAGTTCAGGCATTGCGGCTCGCAGTCGCAGGTGCCGTGGGCCCTGTGAGATTTGGCCCTTGGGCAGCTCACATTGTGGTCCTGTGCACTGTGGCCCTTGCCACACTTGTAGCACCGGACCGAGTCTCGTGGCATTGAGCAACGGTTCGCGATGTGGCCAAGCTTGTGGCATCTGCCACATTGTGAGAGCGGGGGGCGGGAGACCCATCTGGCGAAGGTGACCGGCTTACCGAACATGGCGAGGTGGGCTTTTTTCATCGTCTTGGTGGTCTCCCCATCCCGGTCGACGAAGGCGAATGATATGGATGAGGTCGCACTCACGATGTTGTCCGGGTGACGGACCCATGACGGTGGGAGGATGAATTGGAGCTTGGAACAGATTGGGTTGCGAACTAGCTCTTCCATTAACTGCTCGTTGGTGTACATCGCATCGCTGTCTGGGTCCGAGACTGGAGTGCCATGAAAGATGACTCGCGACCAGCCCGAACATGGGGCCAGGATCCCACCAGGGAAAGGTTGGAGGAGGATGTGCGCGACCTGTGTGATGCGTGCGAATGGGATATCGCCCGCAAAGGTGTAGACGTAATTGTGAGAGTGGGTGGCCCACCTACCTGAGAGGAGCGGTACTAGGGACCTTGCACTTCGGAGTGCGGCAAGGACCCGGCGGCAGATTAACGATGCGTCGCCGAGGCTTGTCACAACGCTACCTGGGGGGCGTTGGACGGTGATCTCTGTACGCAGTGTTTCTGGCCGTGGAGCGGGCCGGGTGTTCTTGGGAGTGGGCAGGATGTTGTTGGCTGGTGTGTTTTGAGGCGTCGTTCGTGGGTCTTGCCTGTTCTTACCTTTGCCTTTGCGTGAGCGTGGCTGGACCTGTGTCCACCCTGAGGAGGCAGCCACTGCTGCGTAGTTTGGTCTTGGTGGTGGGTGGTTGGCCGTTGGTGGTGCCGCCGGGTTGGTGGGCGGGCACAGGGTTACTGCGCCGGCGGGCTGTTGTGCTTGCAGTTGGATTGGCACGGTGTGTGCTAGACCTGAGCCGGTCGATGTTGTTGGTGGCCCTACCTTAGGTCCTATGTTTGGGATCGGGAGTAGGTATTCCGGTGGGACTGGAATCTGGCTGATCTCCTCCAGGATCTCATCCGGGGTCATGAGGTCGAGATCGATGGGGATTGGAGGGTCGCAGTATTCCAGCTCTTCATCCTCTTGTTCGTGGGCCCAGCGTGTCTCCGCGGGGACGGGTTCCTGCCTTGTACGTTGGTTGTTGTTCTGTGAAAGGTTGTGGTCAGCAATGTTGTCTGTAGCGCAGGAATGAATGAAGGCGGCTTGTCGAGCCGTCATAAACCCTCCACCGCTGGCTGCCCTAGCGTCTGTGGCTGGTGTTTTCCCTTCAAGCCTAGATAGCCTCATGTCGAGCGATGCTGCCAATTGATCGATTTTTGAGGATGAGTTGCTGGCCGCTGTCGCCACATCGTTGAGTTTGTTTAGGAAGGAGTCCGAGAGTCGTGCAATGATTGAATCCAATCTGTCCTCACCCGGAAGGGGAGTCGACTGGGGACTCTCGGGGTTTGTGCAGTTGGTTTGGGTGTTGGTTGAGGACGCTGCTAGGCCTTCATCGAGGGCCTGGTGCGCGGCCCCAAGGGCGGTGGATGTGATGGTGGAGGCGAGGGGGAGGAGTTGGGCTCGGCGTTGATGCAGGAGTGCTTCCTCTTCAGTTTTGACTGTGATGTCAACCATGTCCATCATGGCCTTGCGTCGGCTGTTGTAGTATTCTGTTGTGAAGTTTGCCAGCTGTTGTTCGGTGTCAGCTCTGATTTCAGCTTCTTTTTGTGCACGGTATTGATCGGCAGCAAGTTTCGCTTGGGCATCTACCAGGGCCTTCCTAGCGTTGGTTTCCCTCGCGACATTGTCTTTCATTTGTTCGTCGATTTGCTTTAGCACTAGTTCCCATACATGGTTTTTCATTGCTGCTCTGGAGCGGTCGGTAGAGTGGAGGAGGGCTGTGTACTCATCTGGTGTCATTACAGGGCTTTCCACCCATCCCTGGCAGGTGTCGCATTGGTTCTCTCGAATTGGGAATTTGGCAAAGGCGGTCGCCACGGTCTTGGCGTGTTCGCGTATGTCAGATAGGATGGCTTGTTCCTGTGGCAAGAGAATGCTAACAAGCGAGTCGTTAGCTCTAGCCTTATGGGAGCGTGAAATACCGTTGATCATGTGTGCCAGCAGCGAGCAGTGAAGACGAAGCCAGGCTTCGTTTGAGATGACGCTGTATTCGGTGCCAATACCGGCTTCGAGGATGTTGGAAATTGATTGGTAGTGTTCGAGGATGGTGTCTATCGATTCGTTGGCGGCTTCCTCGTCCACATTGTCTTTGTCTAGCATAAAAATCCCTTTTGGGAGGTTATTTGGGGGATTACCTCCGTCGAAAATTGTACGCAGGAGTCGGAGTTGCGCGGCAGGGTCCTCCTCCTGCGGTGTGGCGCCACTTAGTGTATTTGCGGTGATGGTGGGGGTTCGGAGTGGGTCCTCAGGGCTTATTGGGCCCGGAGGGTCAGAAGGGGGTATCATAGTTTGTTTGTAGGACAAAGTAACTATTGTAGCACTTCTAATACTATAGGAGTCGCGAGCTAGGCCCAGGCGGTATTCCTAAGCGTAGTGGTGGTACGTGGGAAAGGAGGATGAGTCCCCGTCGCGATCATTGTCCTTGCAAAAGTGCCATACACTCACCTCTGAATGAAGGCCAAATCATGATGACCTTATATTACTCACATGGTAATGTGTCATTTCCCTTCACATTGAGAGCTCTGCATCCACCCTATTGACCTGCTAAGGGTTCCATTTTACGGTTCAACAACGTTATACTGTAACAACCTTCGCGCATGTGATATCAATAGCGTTGCACTTACAGGGCGCTTCCAAGGCTCTCAAAGTCTGGCTTGCCCGACCGGAAGATCGCCACCATCCCCCACCAAAAGAATATCTTCGAAGCACGAGTCCTCTTTCTTTCTTCTCGAACATCGATTTCAGTCTGAGAAAGCATACCCATCCCCTTTCACTACCGCCCGCTTTTGTCTTATCTCTTTCTACCGCTCGCTTCGGACAACGACGATGACTGATCCCGCTCGAAAGCCGCCAAGACCAATCACCCTTCCTTTCAAACCCAATTGGAGTCGCGCTCGTTATTCGTCTATGAATATTTTGTTCGCTTACTACGCTCGTCATCGTCAGTCCTTGGACGTCGCCCTGATCACCGAGAAATGCGATGACTATGAAGATCAATGCTGTACGAGCTATGTACAGTAACCGTGTCAAAATGTTCGCTGTTGTTAGGCGAGCTTCGAGCGTGACGGCAGTTTGAGATGCCTACGTCAGTGTAAAATGACTTGCGTGCATAGGACCCTCTCAGCTGGCCCCCACTTCACTACACGAGATACTATATCTATCAAAAAGATCCCTTTGAACGGACTTGAGAATCCCGACGCTAGTAACAAACTTGAATGTCGACTAAAGACTTGCTGTGGGTAGGGTTGCCGAAGTCCGGTTCAGTCCGGTTCTTCAGGTATTTTGCTGAACCTTGAACTGAACTTCAGGTTCGGTTCAGGGAATTTCCTGAACCTTGAACTGGACCATCGGTTCAGGTTCGGGACGGTCCAGTTCAGGTTCAGCAAGGTTCGGACCGAAGTTACTCAAGTATTTTCAGGATGAACTCTTGCTCATCGCAGCTCAGCCTACCACGCGTCGTGTGTGTACCTTCTCACTCTCCCAGCACTGCAACGTGTATACTGACGATTCTGCAGATCATATCATGATATCATCCATCAACTCTTTGCCCGAGTCTCGGAGATCCTTAGCGAACGGGAATGGGGCGCGAGAGGCGAAGACGACACGGCCGGGCGATGAGGTGGCACCAGAACAAGACGGCGATGGGGCTGATGTGCAGCTGCACTCACACGAGAGGGAGGAAGAAGGAGCTGGAGACGATGGCAATAACATTCCGGGCACTAGACAGGGGACTTAAGTACATACAGGACTCTTTGTATGTACACATCAGGAGGTATAGTATGATCAGAGTGAAGCATGCCGAGGACGAAAGGACAAAGGATGAAAAGGAAAGTGAAACAGGTACAAAGGTAAAGCTACTAAGCGAGGGCGCGAGTGCATAGGGCAAGTCGCATTTGATGTGTGAGGACGATGAGCGCGAGCAGGAATCAAAAGGGAATGAAAAAAAGATGAGTGTTGATCGGAGCCGAACGATGTGGGCATGCACCCCAAGTGCGTCGACACTGTGCCTCGAGTGCACCTCATCCATGACGACCGTGTCCTTCCATGTCATATGCTCGAAATTGGGTGTGTATTTGTGTGCGTGCGAGAAACTTGCTATGCGCGATGCTGTTAGTAGGCTCATTAGGCTCAGAGCTAAGGTTGTGGGCGCTGAGGCCGGCGGGCTTGGTGTGAGAGGGGAGATGTGGGGCTTAGTAAGTTCAGTGGCTTTTGAAGGTTTGTGGGCGGTATCGATTTTGATTTTGTAAGGTGTGCAGTGCGGCTGCGCGTGCACCGTCCAAGCGCCCTGTGCAGAACAGAGCAACGGAACAGCCCACACCGGAGCGCCCAGCCACAACTGTACAGTTTCACACGCTTGTCTATCATCACTTCACACACTCCCTTTTTATTATCGCTTCACGCTCATCACCTCTCCCTCGACCTCTGGTGCAAGACAACAGCGAGTGGATATGATGCTTTCCTGCAATCAAAAGCCCTTCCTCACCCTTTTCGCTCCAGTTTCGCCCTCCCCTTTCGGCCTTTGGACGACGAAGATCGACGCTAGCCGAAACCACACGCCGGGAGTGCATCGCTCGAATTTATTCCTTAGCCCTGTATCCTAGCTATTGACCACTTATTTGACATTTTGACATATTTCATACAGTTGTCCGGACATCACTTTCGCTGGACACGGACCTCTAGTACTGTAGCACTCATGATGTATTTAAGCAGCCTCCTTGCTAGTCAAGGAGAGAGCGACCACGCGGATCCTTGAATCTTAGCTCTCATTTCTATCTCTTCTTCTCTGTGTGCTCGCCGTCTCAGGACGGCGGACGCTTTCCCCTCCCCTTCTGCCTGTCTTTTGCATCCTTGCCGCCCACCCGACGAAGCCTCACGCCTCACGCTGATCCGAACCGCCGAGCCAACACACGGATCTGATCGCTGCATCGCCGCTGACTCTTCTCTAGGTCTCTCAAAAAAGTCTTCCTTTCATCTTTCTATTATGAGCATGAAGGCCAGTGAGACTGTGATCATTGCCAGTACCAAATTGGATGAGAGTCATGAGAAGTTAAAAGTTCGGTTTGAACCGGGTTCAAGGCGGTTCTGCCTTTCTCGAACGCAGAACCGGACTTGTGGTCCGGTTCGGCACAGCCATCGAACCTTGGACCGAACTTCGGTCAGGTTCGGAAAAGTTCAGGTTCGAACTTTGGTTCTGAACCGAACTGCGGCAACCCTAGCTGTGGGGCCCCCATACCAGCACGTTGCAGTTCCATACACCTGCGATTTTAATGCACCCTGACTCGGATGCAGTGGGCATGTACAGGATCGGAATTTAGCGGGCTGTCGATCCACGTATAACTTTTCGTATGTAGTGTTTCATTTATATTCAGCAATTCTCGCGTAACTTTGACCTCACCAGATCTGCTTGTGATCCTGAGTCCGATTCCCATCCGTGATACACATCAACTACTCCCTCTCTGCCGTGACGCGTGCAAATATAAAAACTTGTCAACTCTTCAGTTGATGTTTCTCCAGCTCCTTTGCTCGCTTTGAAGATACTGGACGGTGCGTGTGCCCTCTCCATCACTTGTAACTAGCTAACCCCTCACCTTCTCCAAATGTTACTGTGGGGCAGACACCTACGTATTATTCAACATCTGACAGATTCATGTCTTTCTTACGATTCATCGTCGTCGGATGGGTACGTCTACATACTACTGTACTCTGCAAAGCTGAAACTGCTGCGTGAGATTGTGAGAATGGTGGCCTTTTGGCCAGTGTTGGGGTTGGGAATGGTGACAGTTTGATTTTCATCTGAGCAGTTGCGAATAACCAATTGGGTGAGGACGTCGAAGGGCTGGCCCAAAAGAATGTTGTAAGCCATGCGTCGAGTCTCCCGGCACTGCAACCGGGTGCTATACAATATGTGTGACATGTACAGCTGTCGAGCTCCCAGGGGACGGCAGGGCGATGCCAAGGGACAAACGGGTCATCATACAGTCCGATCGCCTATCTGAACGTCCGAGTGATTAGAGTTACAGTAATTCAATACTCGGTCTCAGAGGCCGCGGCGCACCAATGCCGCATCTTGCCGCATCTTGCCCCCGGGCCGTGGGTCGTGTCAGCTTGACAGCATACACCCGCGATTTCAACTCACATGCTGATGCAGTGGGGATGTACAGCCTACTAACTGGCAACATGATCCTTGAGCCGCATCCCTTCCACTGCATTGATGCGTGCAAATAATAATATAAAACCTGGTTAACTCCCAATGTTTTATCTAGCCCTTTTGCTCACCGTGAAGTTACCGGGTACTGGATAGTGCGTGTGTCCTTTCCTCCGCTTGTGCCAATGCATAACTTCCCCAAATCATAGCCCTTTCACCGTTTCTTCTAGTCTTTGCGCCCATTTTTATTCATTTGATTGCCGTACACTTTACTGGTGCCTTGCCCGTTCAAGATATACTCAACGTCAAACATCCCACAAATGCACCGGTATAGAATAATTATTCAACTCTCTCTTATCTTCTTCATTCTCGTCCTCGTCCTCGCTGCTCCTATAGTATTGCAGGAGATACATGGGACACGCAGCGATGAGACGGTCGTAGCAGAGGGTGCGGCGGAGGCAGCATCGGATAGGTCACCGCCCGGGTCTCCGCAATCATCTCCGGCATCTCCGCAGCATTCGTCTTCGTCGGACGGGTCGACGTCTTCGGGATATCCTGACCCGTATTTGTCGTCGGATTCCTCGGTTTCAGGCTATTCGTGGTTGTTGGACAGGCCGCCGCGTCTGAACCTTCCAGCGTCGTTGCAAGAGTTGGCACCGGAGATGCCACCCTCTCCGCACCTCCCAGCGTCGTTGCATGAGTCGGCATCTCCCCACCCTTCAAGTTCAGGGTCATCGGATATACCACTCTGGCCAGAGTGGCCTGCGTTGCACCCAGAGTGGTTGGAGTTGGCACTACAGATGCGACCATCTTCACACCTTCCAGCGTCGTTGTATGAGTCGGCATCTCCTCACCCTTCAAGCTCAGGGTTATCGGAGATACCACTCTGGGACCCGCCACTGCCGGAGGATTTGCACCCAGAGTGGTTGCAGTTGGCACCGGAGATACCACCAGCTCCGCACCTTCCAGCGTCGTTGCATGAGTCGGCATCTCCTCACCCTTCAAGTTCAGGGTCATCGGAGATACCACTCTGGCACCCGCCAATCCCAGATTTTTCGTACCCAGATTGGTGGCAGTGGGCACCGGAGACACCACTGGCACCATCTCCTCAAACACCACCGTCTCCTCAAGCACCACCATCTCCTCAACTTACGGGGTCGGATCGGGCGACGACTGAGACCTATTCCTCGCAGGACGAGTTTACGCCTTCGCACCATCTATCATCGTCGACGGATTGGAATTCCGATGTGAGTCAATATTCATCGGCGTCAGGCGGGTCGCTGTCTTCGCACTATTTTTCGCCATCGGACGGGTCGGTGCCTTCGTACCATTCAATGCCGGAGGAGTTGGCGCCATCTTTGGCACCGGATGGGCCGCCGCCGTCTTTGGCATCGGATGGATCGCCGCCATATTTGGCACCGGATGGGCCGCCGCCGTCTTTGGCATCGGATGGATCGCCGCCATATTTGGCACCGGATGGGCCGCCGCCGTCTTTGGCATCGGATGGATCGCCGCCATATTTGGCACCGGATGGGCCGCTGCCGTCTTTGGCATCGGATGGGTCGCCGCCCTCACTTTCTCCACTGCCAACTGAGACGCCCTCAGCGGCGTCAGACAATGCGGAGTTCTTTAACAAGAATATGATGAAAAAAGTCAAGATTGTTGCGGGCGTGATTATCGTTGGTGGCGCCATCGCCGGTATTGTGGGTTCACAGATTAAACACCATGAGGACAGTTGACCCTGGCGGGTACGTGTCAGCTTCCTCCCTCCCCTTTTTCCGACACTTTGACAACCCGAGTCAGAAACGTTCTGACATATGATCTTCTCTAGTTCAACAAAGATCACGACACTTAGGTTTTCACACAAGAAATTGGTGTCGCGCGGTTGCTATTCTGAGCGAGGAGGATCTCAGGCTGCTTCTTGAGAGCCTTGATTAGCCAATGGCCCTCTAAGGGGAACGATGAACCGTGTAGGCTAAGTAGGTCCTCATTGCTTCTAAGTCGTTTGTATTGAGTCACCAGCAAATTTTTAACCTTTTGGGTCTGGCATCATTTATCATTAATGGAGTCTGGTCAATGGCCACATCTTGCCAGCAGGCATCAAAGCAGATGTCAAGACTACATCCTGCAGCCCGGCATAGATAAGAGAGGTGGCAAATGCTGCCGAGTGCTAAACCTTGAGGAATGTATTCAGGCTTCCAGTTGTCACTCTGACTCGCTCACTGGCAGTTCATACTGTTTTGCTGACGAATTTTAACTGGCAACCCGCCAGGTTGTGGGTATTCTATGCATTGGCACGTATCTCAGTCGAGGTGCCATTTCAGTGGCAGCTAAGTCCATTTTCAGTTTTTCACTCGTTAGTAGTGGCACATGCCGCACATGACTCGGATGCGGCACATCCGCACTACTCTCCTTCAAAAGTTGCGCTACGATGTCCGTGGACATAAGTATGAATACTAGCGAGCTATTCCACGACCTCTGCACGATAGACCTCCTTTCTCGCAAAGTCTCGGTCGATAAATGCAAACGTTCAGCGATGTATTAAGTCTCCCGCTATGGTTCAGTTACTGCAAGTGGATGCGTCCGAGATATTCGTCAAAGGGACGGCGGGACGATGATCGAAAGTCCCCTCTCTCGCCCGTGCCGACACCTGGTAAAACGGCCTGAGTAACAAGTATTCTGACTTGAATATGTTTCCCAGTTCAAAGGTTCGATCTATTAGTATGGATCTCGGCAGTCACCCACACCCCGCGCAAGCAACACTTGAAGCTTGAAGATCGGATAAGGGCTTGAGATGGTTGGGAACGTCGCTGCGTACTACTACTGCACTACTTTGAGGGGAGTTTAAAAACAGAAGTAGTTTTGGATGTACTGTATACGCAACGCAGTTAATGTTAATAAGCAATCGATCCAACAGTCCGTTATCTTATCAGCCTGTAGCCTGCGACGCTGGACAGTGTCCGCTGGCAGCGTCAGTCTACCAACATCTACTTGCCCAGTAGCTGATGGTCCCGCAATAGCCAGGCCCCACACTTTACTGTGTCGTAAACTTGAACCGACTTGTGATAACTGCCAGTGCTGCTGTGCGTACTTATCTAATCTAATCTCCTAGTATTCACTCAGCTCTCAATTTGAACTTTGACGTGCGACGCGATCATGCTGACCGCCCTGCCAGTTCCCTAGACTTACTACTATGGCTACGGCAGTCCTGATTAACTCGAACATCCCTAACCTAAAATTACTTTCCAAGGGCAAGGTCCGTGACATCTACGCGACGTCCTCGCCAGAGTACCTTCTCTTCGTCGCATCCGATCGCATATCCGCCTACGACGTCATTCTGAAAAATGTAAAACTCATCGTTGCCCTTTCCTTCCCCTTTCGTTGCATCGGACACTTTACTCACATCCTCTCCTACTTTTTACTTGACGATCGTTCTTTCCGTCGCAATTAAAGGGCATTCCGGACAAGGGCCGTATCCTGACGGAACTTTCGCTCTTCTGGTTCGACAAGCTGAGAAGCATCGTTTCGAACCACGTCGTGACTTCGCGCATTGAAGAGATGCCGGAAGAGTTGCACGAGTACAGGGAGCAGCTTGAGGGCCGTTCCATCCTCGTCAAGAAAGCGGAGGTTATACCCCTCGAGGCGATCGTACGGGGTTACATCACAGGTGAGCAACATTTTAAAATTAAAATAACAGAATAGATTCCCTTGGTTACACTGCCTGTCTTTGTTTCGTCTTTCCTCTAGGTTCTGCATGGGCCGAATACAAAAAGACTCGTACGGTGCATGAGATCCCGCTTCCCGAGGACCTCCAAGAATCACAAAAGCTCCCCACCCCGCTCTTCACGCCCTCCACCAAAGCAGAACAAGGGACGCACGACGAGAACATCTCCCCTAAACAAGGTGACGTAACCATTCCCCTACCACCTACTACCTACAACTCATCACTCACCCCGAATGCACGGTACGAACAGCGGCGGCGCTCATTGGCCAAGAACTATACGACCGAATTTCCCATATCGCTTTGAAGTTGTACACTGCTGCTGCAGAGCATGCAGCCACGCGCGGACTCATTATCGCAGACACCAAGTTCGAGTTTGGGATCGTCGGCGGCGATCTCACCCTCATCGACGAGGCGCTCACACCCGACTCTTCGCGCTATTGGCCGCTGGAGGGGTACACTCCCGGTCGTAGCCAACGGAGCTTCGACAAGCAATATCTTCGCGACTGGCTCACGTCGCAGGGCTTTCAAAAAGGTCTCGAGGACGGCCCGGACGGACAAGGCTGGACAATGAGTGAAGAGGTTGTCCAAGGGACGCGGGAGAGGTACTTGAATGGGAAAGATATATTGTTGAAGTGATCGAATTGGATGTATGATATCTATAGGTTCGTGTAGAGTATTGAAAGACTACGGGTTATTGTGACGACTGCGGTACACTGAACAGGAAGGGCATGGGTGTTGTCCGATTTGCCGATCGTGCTTCTTCAACGTATGTCCGTAATTTGTGCACCACGCTGCGCATGTTCTGGCTATACTTTCCGGAGGTCGGCACAACGTCGAGCACCCGATCATCGTGGTCCATCTCATCCCTAACGAACTCTTCGAGTCGCGCGAGTTTCGCCCGTGCCAACCGCAACTCTTCCGGATCGCCTTCAACGGCCAGGAGATCCGCTTTGTTAGCGATGACCATCCGCGCCCGGTTGCTCATCCCTGTCTTATACTTTTCCAACTCTTCCCGAAGCATGCGAAGCTCATCCCAAGGTGCGGGTCCAGAAAGATCGACAACGTAGACGAGCGCGAGCGAGCGTTCCATAGACCGCAAAAACGAGTGTCCGAGCCCGACGTTGTCTGACGCGTCCTCGATGAGCCCAGGATTGTCTGCGATGGTGAATCTGAACGCTTCATGGGCGTCTCCTCGCGCCCTATTACGCGTCGGGATGTCCGCGAACGTGCCACTCTCCGTGAACTCCTTCTCCCGCTGCTTCTCAACGATCGTCTCATCATAAACCGCACCGTGACCCTCATCCTCACCACCAAGGATAGACCCGTCTTCCGCAACGCGCACAACGCCAACAACGGGGTTCAGCGTGGTAAAAGCGTATTCAGCGACGGTACTACGCGCACGTCCAGCAGTCAAAGCGCGCAACAACGTGCTTTTCCCCGCATTCGGCGCACCGACGAGGCCGATGTCTGCCAGAAGCTTGAGCTCCAACTCGAGCGTCACGCGCTCGCCCTCGTACCCACGCGTAGCGAATTTGGGAGAGGGGTTCGTCGTAGATAGGAAATGCGGATTTCCGTACCCCGCCACTCCTCCGGATGCAATCAACGTGCCGAGCTGCCCCACGCGGGGCAACCCAAGCGGCGCATCGGGCGCACGCGCGACTGCAGTCGCCTCTGGTGGCATGTGGTCGAGATCCAGGAGGAGAGGCGCCGCATCACGCTGGCGTTTCCTTGCGGAGCGCATCTCGCGCTCGGCGCGCCATATGTCCCGCTCTGCTTGCTTAAATGCGGAACGAGCGGTGTTGTCGTCCTCGTAAGTCGGATAGTGTACCCAACGACGTTCCTGCCAAAGTTTCCGGCGTTCTTCTCTGTCGAGGTGAGCGTACGCTTCTTCTTCAGCTTCCCACTCGTCCTGGGCGCGTCGCGGATCGTCGCGCGGGAGCTCGCGCACGACTGTGCCTAACGGTACTCGTATGATGGTTGGCGCACCGGCACGTCCATGTTGCCACGTTCCCATTCCCTTTCCGCCAGCGTTGCCCCGTACTCGCGATGGGACGGATGAGAGTGTCGTAAGATGTTCGTTGGGGAGAATGTAGACGTCGCCACCTCGTCCACCGTTACCCCCAGATGGAGGACCATGTGGCTTGAACTTTTCGCGGTGAAAAGCGACACAGCCATCGCCGCCTCGCCCTGAATACGCTCATGAATTGAGACCAATATAGAGACATGTATCCCACATACCTGCGCGCACATGTACAATAAGGTGATCCAGGAAGGTTTCACCCTGATAATCTGGTGTCAACGTTGTATTAGTAGAGATGAGATTGTGACGCACTCCTTGTCTTCGTTTCCACTCTGTCTTTCGTTTTCGGAAGGCTTCATCCCGTTCTTTCTGCTGTTCTAACGTTAGAGTTTTATTGTTGGCAATCAGTCGGGAAGACTTTGAGCCTGCATGCGACGTAAAGGTAGAGTATAGTCGTAGATAAGAGGCGGCGGCACGGAAGTTCAGAGCAGGTGAGATTGTTTGCATGCGTGCATGTCGCGAAAATAAAAATAAAAAACAAGTTAACCATCCGCTCGACGGACGCGGTCACGTGGCAATCTATACTACAGTTCTATCACTTTGTCTTGACCGTGTCTTCTAACAACGCCCTATGCTCTCCTTCAAATTTCCGGCCAGAAGTAAGGACCCCCCTCCATCTTCGCTGGGAAGGGGTCCGCGCCCTGTAGCACTCCATTCGCCCAATTCCTGACCGCCGTCGGCCTGAGGTCTACCTGCTGCATTTTATTCTCAAACAAACGTTCGCGTGACCCATGTTTGGGCTTGCCACCCATCTCATCGTAAAAAATGCGTCGCAGAAGCATCTGCTCGTGTCTCTCCCGCAGCTCCGTGTGAAACCCGTCCGCGCCTTCTTCGGGGGGCGGCGCTGGGTCGGGTATCAGCGAACCATCATCGACCTCGGGTCCTTCAAGCAATTGCGGAACCCGGACAACTTCCCAGGACGGTTGCAGGGAGACGCATTCCCAGTCCACAATTCCCGTGATGTGATGGGTGGTCGGGTCAATGAGGATGTTATTGATGGATATATCGTCGTGAAAAAGGGAAAAAGTTTCGGCGTCACTGGCCTTTAGAGGGAAAAAAATCGGGAGAACGGAGAGTAGAGACTCGTAGGCGGAGATCCCATCTTCAAACTCGGAAATGTCATCCTCGTCGCACTCATCATTTGCGCTCGCAGCGATCTTCCGATTCGTGGTGGAGGAAATGTGGAGATGGAGAAGGGAGGTCAGGTAACTGGAGGATGTTTCGAATGCGCCACGGCCATTGCGTAGACCGAGGCGATCGCCATAAAAGAAGGGGATGGTCGTCACGGGGCCTATTGCGAATTCAGGGTCGTCATGGAGTGGAACGAATCGTGTTTCCGACGAAAGATGCTTGAGCCAAGCGATTCGCTCGAACTCAGGTCGTTTTGAGGGATACAAGTTTCCTATAAGGGGGAACTTGAAGCTCGTTAGCTGCTTCACGTATCCGGCTAGCGTTCTTGTCAGTTGCACCCTCGACTCCCACACGATTTCCGGAGATTCCCATAGTGACTTCAAAGCGACGCCCGGAAGTTTGGTTATTAAGATCCATTCGAAACCTAGTTCGTTATCAGCAGACGAGTCAAAGGCAATGACCCGCGGGACAGGAACAGATGTGTTTTTCCTGACAAACTGGAGTGTTGCGACTTCACTGGCGGTCTTGAAGTACGGATCGACGGGGAGACTGATACGCATTATGAAGGACTCGAGAGTGTCACTGGCATCGCCCAGCGGATGCAACAAAAATAGCTTGTTAAAAGCCCCAGCGGAAAAGGATCTGATCTCGTAACTCGAGGTGGTAACGGGCAAGTGACGGACAGCGATAGCCTTTGCAACAGCCATGTCGGGTTTCGACAGTCCAGCTAGGGATAACGTCGAAGAGTTCATACGTCCATTCGAGCCCGTGCTGAGGGGGTTTGGAGGACATGACGTATGGTGATGGAGGGAAAGACCGCCGTGTGGAGAACAAGGTCACGGTTTCAATTGTCTTATGTGAAGGTCACGTGTTGCTGAAATTTCGGGAAGAAGCCAAAAGAAGCAATCTGAGTCTGGTCCTCGGCCATGGACCACATCTAGAGCTATTTCGTGCATCATATTATACTGCTTCAAGTTGTAGTAAGGTAGAGAGTCGCATTGTTTCGAGTCTACAAAGGTAAGCGGTGGCGGAAATTTCTTTGGATGTCACCTCGGCTCCCGGTGGTTCGGTGATGTAAGTTAGTAGAGGTCCTGTACATGCCAGTGTGGCAGTATTGTCACGCACGAGCGCTCGATTCCGATCGAGGCCTCGGTAGGGCACCACTCGGTTTCTGAAACCCGAGAAAATCTGCATCAGCGTATTGCAAAAGTAGGATTGGTCTGTATAGGGCTAGAAGTTGGTAGTGACCTATATGGCGGTGGTAATGCTGATAGCTGGTTGTTAGTCAATTCACAGTCCAAATTGTACTTGAAAGCCGCACAGGAAAGAAGAGAGGTGGGTGGTTGGAGCGGAGGATGATTCTTCCATAGGTGGGAGGGGGATCAGCAACGATATCGATGCGGGGAGGATCAGACCGCCCTCTGCCCTAGTGTCCCGGGATCCTGGCTATGAGTCGGGAGTTTAAGGGGAGGTGGTGAAGCTGGAGGGCAAGGTCTTCGACGAATATTTCCGAGTCGAGGCATACGTCGGTGCGCATGATGAGCGGATGGAGGGGCCTACAGATGCAGTGTGTCGAATTGCGGCGTTTTGGGCTGTGAACAGTGCTCGAGGAGGCTTGTATGCCCTGTGCATCACATTGGGGCTATGTAGTTTATGACCTGCAGGATAACACCGTTCTCTACAGTTCGCTACCGAGCTCAGTTATGGATCCGGGTGGCATTGCCGAGGAGTCGTTGTACTTTGCTCTGAGAATGGAACGTGCCCGGTTGGCCATAATGCGGTCGTGATCGCGGTGGCTGGCAGTTCATCTATGGGTCGACAAAGCAAGCTGCAGAGGTGACGAATGCTGTGGCTTCTACTCGGCACTTGAGTGGACGGGATGGATCAGCCAGCTAGAATGTGGCCCGGGTGTTGATGTCCTGCGGATCTAGAGCTATTTTGTGCACCGTATTATGTAGAGTCATGTCGTTGCAAACCGGGAAGCGCATTGCGTCGAACCTAGAAAGGTGATAAGAAGCGGTGGCGATAAATCTTCATAAATTTCATGGATATTAAGCGGATCACTGTTGTCTTCTCGTGGCGCATTGTACATATTGTTTATCCGCTCTTGGCGTTAAGCCGGAGGCCATGATGTGTGCAACTCGACAAATGGAGGTTCTCGAGACAGTTACATATAAGAGGAAATCAGCCAGCGTATCAGCCTGCAACACTTCCAACATCGACCCAGCATGGCTCGCACCTTCAAAAAAGCACTGAAAAGTTTAAAGAAGGTTATTCCCAGGGGCAGCAGTTCGCTGGATTTGCAGGGGGTGAGCACGGGTCTCCTCGGAAGTCTTTCTCGTCTATTTACATGCTAAAACTTCTGCACAGCTCACCAAAACAGCACAAAACCTGCAAAGTCTGGCCAATAATGGCCTACTACAGAACACTCCCATCGGTGACGTCGTGCCGAAAACTGTGTCCGTCCTCAAGGCCTTCGGGGGGCCATTCAAGAGTAGTTACTCGCGTCTGCGGCGGATGGTGGGTTGAGAGAAATTCGGGGTACTGAGGTTCTGCACGGACACGACTGTCAGTAGTTTGGGATCGAAAGCGAGGTATAAGTTCGTCGCTTTCTGGAATGGCTAGTTCTCATTTTTGATAAATGTAATGTGGATGGTATTGCAAACGCGACTTAGATTGCGGAAATGCACTCACTGAACGTTTCGGTATATTCCAAGGCTGAATGCCAAGGTATGTACCGAAACGTTCAGTGAGTGAAACCTTGTAGGGTGCCCAGTCGTGAGAACGGTCATCCGACACATGACGGGATGGTGTAGGGGTATTCGGAGGTAGAAATGTGGTATAACACAAGAACAAAATGAGCATTTATTCGCGTTGTACCAAAGCTAACAGCCCGAGCCCGCCCAGGAGTGCGTATTTCAACTGAGGGAAGTCATTCTGCGAAAGATGAGCTCGTGAGACTTGCGCCGAAAAGTTAGACCATAACGTACCATGGCAATGGTCACATAGCCAACATAGGGTAAAAATCTATGAAACGAATAAGTGGGTATAGAACGATGCGTCGTCATGACTTGGGCACTCACCCGCGCACTTTCCCTACTATGTGCTTTCGCTCCAACCAATCGAGGCCCTGGTATAACTCTACATCGTCTAGGTAGTTATTGTCCCCTTTCGTGAGTATCAGCTGATTTTCAGGTCGAGGCTTGGCCTCGCGAACACTGTATGGAGCGCCAACGATGAGCTCGCTATCATCCACAGGTTACTCTGATGAAAACATACCCATTGACCACCGTCACGACGTCGTGTGTCTCGAGGATTCGGTGCACGATGGGAATGTCCTGTCCTGGGATCTTGTAGACCGTGATGTCACCAATTTCATAACGCATGTTTGGCGGGTTGATAAGGAAAAGGATGTCCCCGCGATGAAAACGCCGGCTCCATTGAACACTAAAATTGAGATTTGAAGCGCAGACGCACTCAGCGTACGTAGAACAACAACCTCAAGCGAAAAGGTAAACGCACCTGAGGACAACAACGATCGGCGACTCGGTGTTTGTAATCAGTCCGAGGCCCTTGTAAATCATAAGGCCAGATGAAAGGACAGAAGCAAAGTTGAGAATCTGAAGTAAAACCTATGTGTGGGCAGGTTAGAACTCCAGATGAAACCGATAAAGAAGGGACTACACACATGGCGAAAGCCAAGCTTTCTAAGAGTTTTGAGCTCTTCGGAGAACATGTTCTTCCACCTCAGAAATGTGAAAGAGGTGCAAGCGCAAGTGAGAGCTCTCGTAGCACGTGAGGCAGGGCAAGTTGCGGGCGCAGATTGAAATCGCGCTGGTTGACGTGTCAGGGTTATCAGATAAGATATCCATTCACTCTCATTTTTTCGTCCTCAGCTCTCTTCTCATGGAAAAATGACCTCTTACCCGCATACACACATATTTCACGGAGAATATAAAACAGTGGTTATATCAGGCCCTCACATCCAACTCCTACATTCAAAGTACGCTACGAGAACACCCTTCGCTGACCTGTCTTTGAACTGAACCCCAGCACAGGAGAGCTGCTTCGCTCCACCGCATCTCTTGAGGGCACAAAACTAGATGCGTTGCTAAAAACAGGGCCTGTACGCTGTGCCGCTGTCGACTTTGAGTATACGCACCTTGCCACAGTCGGGGATGACAAGCAGTTAAAAGTCTGGGCAGTCGAGAGTCTGCAACTTTTAAGCGAACGGTACGCGCCCACATGTCCTTGCAGATTTCGTATTCTTTCTACTCACGACTGAGCAACACGCGTAGAGAGATTCCAAAAAAAGCGACTCAGGTACTGTTTACGCGTTCGGGTCGGACAATCGTCGTTGCAGATAAGTTTGGGGACGTCTTCACGTGAGTCGCTCTCGCACCTACCTCTCTCCTATTGACTTCCCTGCTCATGTCCCTTGAGTTACCCACTCGTGCCGCTCCCTATACCTACGCCAGCGCCCCCGCAGAATACGGAAGCTAACACTCTAGCCTCGCACGAAAACCCTTCGGGCGGCACACTCATCTTAGGCCACACATCCCTCCTTACTACATTCGTCCTCACACCCGATGAATCTCACATCATTACAGCGGACAGGGACGAACATATTCGCGTGAGTTGGTTCCCGCAAGGGCACATGATTGAGAGCTTCTGCCTTGGGCACAAAAAGTAAAGTATCCCCTTTCCAATTCCCTGCGTATTGTTTAGACGCTCACGTGGCCCGTTCTCCTTGCAGATTCATCTTGGCAGTACACATCCCGCGAGACCCTGCCGCCCATGATATCCTGATATCCGGTGGTGGGGACTCCGTGATCAAAGTGTGGCAGTGGCGCGCAGGAAGACGGCTGTACGACGTTGCGATCGAGGAAGTCGTGCGTCCCTTTATCGCCGTACGCCGTGCGCAGCCCAAGCGTGGTTACGACAGTGACGGGGGAGCGCAAGCCACCCAGCCGGAGATGGCTCGCGAGGCAACGGCGGAAGGAAGCGAAGGCTGTCGCTGCTGCAACAAAGCTTTCCGAGGATGACGTAGATGCGATTCCTGAGGCCGAGGCTGAGGGGGCGGAGGCAGAAGTTGATGTTGAGGACGTGGACGATGGCGACAGAATTGAGAGCGAAGATGATACAGATGATGTGAGCGCAACTCCCGCTCCTGCGTGTGGTGACCCCGAAGAGCCACCGCCAGCACCCGTGCTTGTTGTGCAGAAGATCGAATCGTCGAAAATAGACGGACAGCTGGTGATTGTGTTCAGTGCGGTCGGGTGCGTCTCATCGAGATTGGTTTTACCTTCTTGGCCTCATTTACCGATAAGTTAACACCTCCCAGTGCCACTGCATTGTTCTGGTTCGCATTACCTCCGGACCCCGCCGACGCCGTATCGGAAGAGGTGCTCGTACATAACCACGACCTTGGTCGCCCTGTCGTCACTTTCACGCCAGTTTCTGGGAGCCCTGACTGCGTATGTGTATCTTTGGACGCACACTGGAGCGGCGAGGGTCCGTCTCCCGATGTTCCCTTACACGTGAGGTTGGTCCGACTCGGACCTGATTCGGTACGTAGAAACATCGCATACACTGCAATATTCTCATCATATTATCGCGTAGGCAAGTGAACTTTCTCCTGCACCACCATTGCTATCAACGTTAAACAGCGCATCCGTTATCCCCGGTGGGCCTATTTGACCCTCTTCCTTTGTCTTTATCTTTGGCTTACGAGACAGGATGTCAGCTAACGAGCGCGAATTCTCTGCGCTGCAATTGTACGAACCCATAACAAGTCTTCCGAAGAACATCGATGCCTCACATAATCCGATGATTCGTGATGGGCCTAATTCAGCTGACGTGGGAAATGCCAAGGGGAAACGTAGTGCCAAGGCAGCAGGAAAGATGCGCACGCGCATGGCGCTGCTCGCACGCGGTGTGAAAGAGGAGCCACCAGTGAAAAAAGGCAAAGGGGAGGATACACAGAAAGATGGTGATGTGATGGATGAATCGTAGCTGGTCAACAGACAGGGTGCTCGCGTAATAAAAGTCAAAGTCATTTTTGTGTAAAGGGTGGTGTTAGTCCAAACTATGGCAGCGGCCAGTAAGCGAGTATGTCCGCTACCTCAAACAAGGACTATCGATCTTCCAGATCCTGCAGATCGCTGATGCGTGACAATACGCAAAGCATGCCAAAGAGGACGTGGTTGGAGTAAAAGAAGGATTGGTCGCTTCGGGTTCTCCTTGGTGTCGGTGTCGGGCGGGCCGAGTTGCCGTACTATAAATTCCCATGTTATGTAATCTCACTGTAAACAGACTCCGGAAAGAACGGAACGGAACTACCGTGGACCTTACTACCGCCATGAAGTTCATACGCCACCTCAGCACCGCAAGATGTATCATTGCTCGCCGTACTGCCAATTTCTCTCCGTATGGTATCAGTTCTCGCCGAATGGCATCGTTTTACAATGTTGATATTGCAGGTCTGACGGATGAGCAAGTTGAGGTGCGTGAACCTTTGTGTAAGAAGATGAAATACTAATTGTACTATAAATGGCCTAGTTCAGAAACTCCGTTAGCGAATTCGCCCAGCGTGAGGTTGCACCCCTGGCGGCAGAGATAGATAGGACTAATAATTGTCCCATGGTATATTGTTCCATACAATCATTGACGCCCTGTGTCCCACCATCAACTTGCAGCGTATCTGGGAAAAGCTAGGTGATATGGGTTTGCTTGGAATCACCGTGTCTCCAGATTATGATGGCTTGGGCCTGGGGTATTTTGAACATCTCATTGCGATGGAAGAATTGTCTCGTGCCTCGGGTTCGGTGGCTCTCTCGTACGGTGCACACTCCAATTTGTGTGTGAACCAGATCCATCGACATGGGACAGAGGAGCAGAAGGCAAAATACCTGCCTGACTTGGTTTCGGGGAAGAAGGTTGGCAGCTTGGCGATGAGTGAGCCTGGATCTGGGAGCGACGTCATTAGTATGCGACTGAGGGCGGACAAGACTAGTCGAGGTTGGAGACTGAACGGTAACAAGTTTTGGTGCGTAGAAGCTCTCCATGTCATTCATCAAAATTTGTTTGGGTATGTATTCTTCAAACGTCAGGATTACAAACGGCCCCATTGCGTCGACGCTCGTTGTATATGCGAAAACGGACCCCGAAAAGGGATCTGAAGGTATAACGACTTTTATCGTTGAGAGTGGCTTCAAAGGATTTTCGACGCATCAAAAGCTTGACAAGGTCGGTATGCGTGGAAGCGACACGTGCGAACTAGTTTTGAAGACTGCGAAGTACCAGATGGTTAGTCGACCCGCATTCATTCCCCTTTAGCATGCGCTGAAAGCTATCTGTGCAGAGAACGTCTTGGGAAGCATCAATAAGGGGGCATCTGTCCTGATGTCTGGCTTGGATCTAGAAAGACTTGTTCTCAGTGGCGGACCTCTTGGGTAATTGGTTCGTGTCTTTGAATGACTGATAATCACCTGACAATCGACTTTAGGCTCATGCAAGCGGCGTTTGACTTTGCGGTAGAGTACGTACATGACCGTAAACAATTCGGCCAACCAGTGGGAACCTTTCAGCTGATGCAAGGTAAGTAGCTTCGAATGGCTGCAAAAAATATTATGACAAGATCGGTATTGCCAGGCAAGATCGCGGATATGTACACCAAACTGAATGCAAGCAGGTCTTATGTCTATGCCGTTGCTCGAGCGTGTGACCAAGGCCGTATCAGCCGTAAGGTGAGCATCGACCCATATGAACCGCGATAAGAGTCAAGAGTAACCCCGACACTTATTGTAAGGACTGTGCCGGAGCGATTTTATATTCTACCGAGAAGGCCGTTGAAGTTGCATTAGAGGCGATGCAATGTCTTGGAGGGAACGGGTATATAAACGGTGAGGAAGTTTTCGACAGCGCTTTGACAGGGGGTAACAGAAAAGTTTAGACTATCCCATGGGTAGGATACTTCGAGATTCCCGGCTGTATACTGTCGGGGCTGGGACACAGGAGATCAGACGGATGTTGATTGGACGAGAGTTCAATGAGGAACTGCTGGGATGATGTTGCGCCTGGTGTTTCCTCTGTTATCATATCCTCTGTTGTACTGCACAATCTGTGATACAGTACAGTAATATCGAACGTAAGGCACCGAGCCAAACTGTTGGCAACTTTCCTTTTTTGTGCTTGCTAAGATTACTCAATATTGCTTGTGCTCGCCAGCCTCGCATGTGTATGTGGAAACGGTTGAGGGGTGTGTCGAGGCGGTATCGAGGTATTCATGATCTTCGTGCGATGGAGCCTCGTCTCGATAAACATGGCAAGCGCTTCTCTTCGCCATGTAATCTGGATGTGAAGGAGTCGACGGAGTTCTGGAGATGAGCTTAGACCACACATGGCCTCCCTTTTCAGGGCGGGTCTTGGCACCGTGACCGACATTGCGGATACCTGACAACCAACACCTGCGCTCTCCCCTCTCCTTCATGTCCACTCTCTTTCCAACTCGGCCGTTCCCTGGCTTTCTTCACCGCCCTCTCCTCCGCGTCCTCCTTTTCCTCTTCATCTTTAGCGCCTTCTTTATCATCTTTCTCCCGCCCACCCATGTGCCCCGTCTTATGAATGCACCAGAATATTATCGTCCCTTGTCATTCGATCCAACTCAACCTGGGTCAAACCGCCATCGTATCAAGATCCAGCGCCCAATAACGAGGCCCGACGCTCACCGAAACAAGGACGTCTGGGCTCGACGTGCAGACGCTGTGCGCGACGCGTTCTTACGGGCCTACAACACCTACGTTACCTACGCATCACCGTATGATGAGCTGTTACCGCTGAGCAAGGCTCCCATGGACACGTGCGTCTTCTCTATATCGCGTTACGGGCGCAGTTGACTTGACTTAAACGTTTCGCGCGCAGCTTCAATGGCTGGGCCCTGTCGCATATAGAGTCCCTTGACACCCTGTGGCTCATGGGACTCTATGAGAAGTTTGACAGCGCGCTCGCTGTCATAGCAAACACCACTTTCTCTCTGCCGCCCGTAAGTGGTGCTGATCCGCCCGCCACTTAGCGCCCATATTTCTGACGGGATATTTATGCGCGTCCAGACTAAGCACGCACGATTCTTTGAAACCGTCATTCGTTATCTCGGTGGATTACTATCCGCATATGCCCTCTCGCACGATCCCATCCTCCTCTCACGCGCCGACGACTTGGGCGCTGCACTTCTACCTGCGTTCAACACAACCTCGGGATTGCCGGCATATGGAGTCTACACTGATAGTGGAGAACTCGCCCGAGGATGGTCCGGGAAGTCCTCGCTTTGGTCCGAGGTACTCAGCTGTCAGCTCGAGTACAAATATCTCGCATATTTGACTGGCCGTACACCGTATTATACAGCCGTGGAGGACGTTATGGAGATCATGTACGCAGCAAACCTCACATTATATGGGGATCTGTTCCCAGCGATATGGTCCACCGACACAGGCCTACCAGATACTCGTATGTCTCCCTCCCTCTGGACCTGCTCGGCATGCGTACTGACGGCATCACAGAAAGGGTCTCCGTCGGCGCATTTGCGGATAGCGCGTATGAGTATATGCTCAAGCAGTGGCTCCTCTCTGGCGGCACAGACACCAAAGCTCGTGACCTGTGTATGATTTCCACTCTCTCCAGTTCTTCGATCCTGACTCATGGAATTCATAGACCTTCGCTCGGCCAATGCCATCCTCGATCACCTCACATACATATCACCTAAGCGCCATCTTCTGTACGTCACCGACGCCAACGTAGGCTCAGACGGTGATATTTCTCCCTCACACATTTTCGAACACCTTACCTGCTTCCTCCCCGGCGTGCTTGCTCTCGGCGCCGCGACGCTTCCGGATACACCGCCTACCCATATGTGGGCTGCACAGGGGCTTGCACAAACATGTTGGACTCTCTACGCCGATTCACCGACTGGACTCTCGCCAGACGAGGTCATCATCTCCACGGAATCTGTACCCGGTGATGGGTCACAGTTGGATGGTCTATGGGCAACACACCTCGCGCAGTGGGAACAGAGCGGTGCGCGTGGGGATCCCCCGGGCCTGCGATTGGCAGAACCGGTACTAGATGCAAATCAGCGAGAGTACAAGCCAACCAAGGCGGTCTTTCTTTTGCGTCCAGAGGCGGTGGAAAGCTTTTACCTCCTTTGGCGCACTACGGGGGATGTCGTGTGGCGCGAGCGTGGCTGGGCTGTTTTTGAAGCCCTGTTGAACGAGACGCATGTCGAGGGCAGCGGGTTTGCGAGTATCAAGGATGTTTATCGTGTTGGTGGCCCGAAGCTCAACGAGATGCCGAGGTGAGTGGTCGGATTCCTCGTGGTCGTGCGTTGTGTTGATATTCTGTCGCCCGCCTCGTAGTTGGTTCCTTGCGGAGACGTAAGTACCTTTACCTCTACTCCCGCGTGTAATACTGACAATCCACTTAGGCTAAAGTACCTCTTCTTACTGTTTACGGACGATGACCTCATCCCGCTCGACCAGTGGGTATTCAATACGGAGGCGCATCCACTGCCAGTGATCCACTGGTCGGAATGGGAAATGGAACGGTACGGAATTGCGCATACTGTCACTTAATTGCCGAACCTCTGTCTTTGTAAACATAAACAGCTGATGTAATTGTACCACGTCGACCACACTCTCGTTTTCTTATGGCTCGAAACGATCATTCTGACAGCTTGTGCAAGTATGGAATAGGTTAACTTGAAAGAGTGTGGCAAAGTTAAGGAATGTAAAATAACGAGCAATCTCATTTTTAATCACTATCAGACCAAGGAATTTTCTTGGTCTGATAGTGATTAAAAATGACTCTTCTCTCGGATTGCTCGTTATTTACAGGAATGGGCTGTTCAATGCCAAGTGATACAATGAACTAAGTTGTGATACAGTAAGTTGTACTGTATAAGTCGACTCCGCTTACCTGCGGGCTGCCCCCTGTGTGTGGCGGTGGCGTACTCTACCTCCCCTGTCTTGCATCTTGCACACTGCCACTTCCCTTCACCTCGAGCAATGGCAACCAACCGAAAGCGTGACGATGACAAACCAGTAGTACATTCCACTGATGATCTCAGAACACTGCTGTCCTCCGCTATCACAAGTCATGACTCTGCTGAAATTGCTCTCCTTCACATCATGAAACACATAATTTCACACTCCCAGCTTGTTGCAGGAGATCTGACCGGTCTGTCCATTCATTCTCTTTTGATTTTCGGAACTGATTTTGGGTTCGAATCGCCTCTTTAGAAGATCACATAGACGCCAGTCTTTCTAGTGTCCATTACGAGGATATCGCCCCATTCGTCGGACTTCAACCTGATCTCAACATGACTGATATCAAAACTTTTGCCCTTCACCGTTCTCGCATTCCCACGGCGCTGTTCAAATCCATCGTGCAGGACATTGATGTCATGCTGGTCCAGTATGGACCTCCAATTGAGCATGAACGGAAGAAGCGACATCCCAGTTCCTGTCTCCAGTGAGTGCGAGCCACTTCTCTGACCACCAACGAACTCAAACTTTTACCTTGAGATTTTTAACCGCCTTATTGCTGTATTTTGCTTTGCATTTAGGAACCTGCCTGAATCTACCATCGAGCGTCGTGCCACCACCAAAAGAAGGGTGGAATATCACTTCCAGGCGATTGGATCTATTTCAGTTCTCTCTTCATCGAAGTGAAACTCAGGATCGGCAGTCGCAAGAACGTTTGGATGCGGTCGCTCAAGTAATAGCAGAGTGCGATGGTCAGGCATATTCTTGATGCTAAATTTTGAACTAAGGCTAATCATCTTTTGATATCATAGCTTGCGACTGGAATAACGAGCGATGGGGCTTCCGTGTACCGGTATACGCATCCTGTGCGACGGAGAGCATTCCACTTTTTCCTCTTCG
>WHVC01000055.1:0-216854 GCA_015178925.1 Russula emetica
GTAAACCTGACTTACAAAAGTTCACTACATCAGATTGGTAGTTCTTAGAAGCACACAGTGGTAGGGCACGGATGGAAATTCTGCACAGCAAATGCAATTTAACAGTTGAGAAACACACCTAGCTAAATGAGCTAGTTATGTACCAGGGACCGGCGGGCCGGACATCGCCACCATTTCCAGGCACATTTTCGTTTGTCTGCAGGGATAATGAGGTGGGCGAGGGAGGTGGGAGGAGCTTCCATGCGATGCACGAGTTGTCGTAGATTGCTCAGTGATACGATCTTCGACATGGAGCGTAGGGTGACGGTAGAGCAGTGCGATGCTCGTCGGGACCGTGGCTAGGTGGCAACTGCGCAGTCTGCAGCGCTGCGCTTCCACGGGTGAACTGAAACCGTTACGCGCTCGGGTAACGGCGGTGGCGGTAGAGTCAGCTGGAATCCAGCCTGTCCGACCTTTGGGGGAGCGCGATTCGTTCGAATGATACAGAGTACTTTTGGGGTCGAGGGTTAATGTTAAAGATGGGGGGTTGCGGTGGATGCTGCGCGCGTCAATCGCGGTGCGGGCGCAGTCGGAGACAGGTCATCTGTCATCGGGAAATCTGAGTCCTCACCACCAAGCGATGTATACCCTAGGGGCACTCCGCTCTGGGAACGTTGCATGCGAGGACCTATAGGCTTTGGGGGTGGAACAGAGTTCATCGGGGGTGTTCTCTACTCGGCTTACGGGGGAACGCTAAAAGCACCCAATGTAGCTGACTAAGTTGCCAGCACACGTGTGTTGTTGTCTGAGTTGAGTCGGTTGCGGGGAATTGCAAGAGCTTGTCAGTAAAAATAGTCCGTTGGATCGTGCGAGCTGAACTTTACATACTGGCCACAGAGTGTAACTTACTTAGAACTGCGCAACGGGGGTGCAGGCAGGTCCAGCCACAGAAAGGCTTGGGTTGTCACCGGAACTTTCTCCAGAATCGCAGGGCCCGGGGTTCGTGGCTGTTAGTCTAGCTCACCATTCAACGCGGGGATGATGTTCTCGGGGAGACGCGGGATAGTGGGAAAAGAGTTCGTGTTCTCGCTTGCGGGATCCTTCAAGGGCACAGCAATGGGGAGAGGCTCTGAATCTTCTGCAGTTTGGGCCAGTGGTGAACGTTGTGTGGGATGATCGAGGAGGACTCAGGCGAACAATGCATGGAAATGTGGCCGTTCATAATCTTCTTTCTGGCGGAACAAACGCAAGGTCGGTGCAAGCGCGTCCGAGAGCGCACGTAACTTGGAGAGATGTCAAAAGCTCAGGTTATTCAAGTGTCGAAATATATATTGATGATACCTCTTGGTGGCCTGCACCAATCTCCATACAAAGAAAGTCCTGCGTTCGTTCGTCGTTTGTGAGATCTGAAAATGCTGCAAATGAAGCCACAAACCTACAGGTATAGCAATGTAAACCAAACCACCACAATCAGCTCGATGAGGTAGGGTACTAAGAACAAATGGTGAACGGACTCATGGAGGATGAGCATTAGCAGCGTCCCTCACCGCACACTTCATCTCCTCCCTCTGGTACACGCGCAGAAAGAACAGTCGCGTCAGCGAGACGTGTAGTTCGCATGCTACTACGTTTGAGTTCGAGTCCGAACTCCCGAGCATATATACGTCGACGCTCGTCTCCGAGTCACCACCACCCTTCCTCGCAATGTCCACTGCGTGCTCGACGATTCGTCTGAGCGTACCACGCATAGCGATCGGTATATAAACGTATGTGGCCCATTGACCATTGACGTGTGGTGTTGTGTGCGTGCGGCCTTGGTGTTTTGTTGGAAGAAGAGGAGAAAGACGAGGAGGATTATCCGGTCCCCGAATGGTGTGAAGTTCAATCGGATTACCAGCCCACGAAGTGCAGCGATGATGGGAGCAGATCCCTCATGCCTGAGCGCGAGCTCAAGTAACAGGCACTCGGACACCCTCTGCAAAGTCTCAAAGGACAGGATCTCGTCAGAAAAAGCGCGCAGCACGGCAATAGGGAGCGCACGTCTCAGGTATGCGCAGCAATGTTCCTAGAGAGAAGAGTGAGGGTTGAGATGGGAAGGAATTGTTGAAAGACCGCCTCAGAGGTCAGGCTTTCGAGAGAAGTAAGCGGTTTGAGGTGCGATTGTAGGATTGAAAGGAGCTGCTGTGGATCATAAGGCCAGAAATGAAGTGTAGAAACCCCAGTTACACTATCGAGAGAAGAGTGAGGGTTAGATGGGAAGGAATTGTTGAAAGACCGCCTCGGAGGTCGGGCTTTCGAGAGAAGTAAGCGGTTTGAGGTGCGATTGTAGGACTGAAAGGAGCTGCTGTGGATCATAAGGCCGGAAATGAAGTGTTACGCCTTTCGTCTGTTCTTGGTGTCACGCGCTCACTTGTACTTATATTCTCTCACCATGTGTACCACTGGCCCACTTATAGCGCCTTCCGGACTCCTTTCGGCCGTTGCCACGATCTCAATACTTAGCAGCTATGTCTTCTTCCGTTCCGTTTCTACTTACCTTCCTATTCGGTCAGATGTTCCCATGCCACGTGAGTCTCAGTCACTTTGACTCACTTTGACTCCCTCCTACTATACTCCTAACGCGTGCGTCATTTCTCCACCTACTTACTCATAAACTTGTACGATTACTCAGTACCTTACGAAGCATCACTAAGTCGATTACCAACTCGCTTAGTGATCTCCTTGGCTCGCAATGACACGGCCTTTCTGTACCTGTATATTAGCACGCTTGTAAAGACCTAAGTCACTTCAGACTTGGTCTCCTTTGTGAATTCAGGACCATAAACTTCCATTGAGCTTCGCTCGCTCATCTTCGACTCGCTCGCTTATTCCCTTGCGACTTGTTCGATCAGCTCCATCTCGCTTTGCTGGCTCGCCAGGTTTATTACTATGCTCGCCGCTCAGCTCGACTCCCTTATCACATCATATTCCTTTGCGCTTAGGTTCCAGTCCTAAGTCAGCTACCAGATCTAACTCCTGTTTGAGTTAGCTTACGCCTCGACGTACTGAGGTTAGCCTTGACGTACTAAGGCTCTTCTTATACAGAAGCTCACCGTGTAAGTAACTGCCATTGGGAGGTTGCTTACGTGCCATACGAGATAGTCCACTCGTAACATGAAGTGTAGAAACCCCAGTTACACTATCGAGAAGAGAGGAGAGACTAAGGAAGTAAGCATGTGGGTGTTTGCAATACCAATAATACGTAGGGCTGAAGAATGCTTTTGTGCAAGGGCAAAGAGAGACACGAGCATTTGCGAAGAAGCGATCGATTTCATCAAGAATAAGAATACTACGGGAACATGTTAGCTGAGCTCAAACGACATCTTGCCGAAACTGACCATTTGGAAGTTCTGTTGGAAAGTAAATTTCCACAATCTCGCAACTGCGAGTCTTGAACTTAGCTCTTCGTTTGTTTGAGAATCTTGGACGACTCATCCAAGATAAAAGACAGGGTCATGGTACACTCAGAAGCATGACCTGATGGATCACTGGGAGTGGCGGCATGGAAGAACATAGCACGGTGCAAAAAGTTGACAGGTGAGTTTCAGGAGCAGAACCAAAGCATGGAGAGAAAAGGCGAGCTTGACAGAGGGGGTTGCGGACAGCAGTTCTGCGAACACGAACATTGAGCAAGGGGTACGGAGATCCATACAGTGGTGACAAACTTGTGCTATTGAGTTCTTGCAGAGGCGACGGTTGGTCGGAGTCTGAACCATTTGCCTTTGATGGAAACGAGATGAAGTCCTCAAACCTAAAGCAAAGTCGCTTTCGAAAATGTGACCTTTGTTGCCATTTTTGCTCTGAGCTTCGGTACAAGTCCCCATCAGGGCTTACTCGACATGAGCTCGCCTGCTTGAAGAACCCTGCAAACATCTACAACCCACCATCTTTTACGCTGCCCTCTCCGAGTCGGAGCCCAAGCCGTACACCACAACACATTTCTCGTCATTTCCATCAAGACCAACATTTTGACTTCCCGCCACATACTCCAGCACCCCATAATAATACACCAATTTATGACTCAGACTCACCCCGGCGCATCCGATGGACGCAGAAAGTATTCATCTCTAGGTCGGCCATGCGACGAAGATGGCTATGATTTACTACCAGACGCACCACCTCTGCCATTTCTTGAGCGCCAACAAGATGACTACAACTCGGACTCGCTCATGCAGCAGATTCTCTCTGCGGCAACCGTCACCGCCGTTGGGCTCACATTCAATGTCACGAGACGAAAGACCCAGCCCCTACCTTACCTTTTTCACACTACGTTTTACCCCGTTCTAGCCCCTTATCTCTTTACTATTACACCATCTACATACGTGACGTATGAACATTTGACTGAAAGACTAGACTCAAGGGCCAGACTCTAGCTATCGTAGAAGGTTCTGTACGAGACCAGTAAGGCCTTGACCCTTCCGGAACCTTCCCCTTTACTTGTATATAAACTACAGACTCGTTGAGAGACCAAGCCTTAAGCTTGATCTCTTCTGTTCAATACAGGACTGTTGCTTCACAAAACCAGACGAACGATCTAAGGGAGGCCTCGACGAACCGTTGGCTCAATCCCCTTACCACTTCTTATCGCATATCTTTCTCGCGTGCAAGAGAAAGCTACTTTACTTCAAGAACGAACGACTCGTCTTGACAGCGACCACCTGATCGTGACATTAGATCAAGCTTACACGAATCATGACTATGACACCCAGAACATCTAAAGGAAAGATCCGTGCGACCTCCCGCGCAAGGGACTGGCGCGTACCAGAAAACGAAGCATACCCCAACAAAGACGAACTGAGCGCGCTCAGACTCCCCTTCCCTATCGAACCCCTCACAGTCTCCACGATTCCAGGAGAATTTCTAGTAAACGTCTCCTATATCAACACGAACGAAGCACCACACTATGCCCCTTGGATAGGATACTACGTGGTCACTGAAGGAATCATCGTTGCAGTCGCCAACGCCTACGGCATATGGTTCGAAATAAGCAAACGAGAGAAGGGATGGGAGGCCTTTCGAGTGGCCAGACCATCCTTCAAACTGAACCACTGGCCCATGACAGGGATTGACGCGAAAGCACTTGAAGAGTCTGGAGCGCCACCCCCGAGCCGAGCTCCAACCCCGGCTCCAATCAAACAGCCCGCACCTTCCGTGCCTTCCAACGCACCCCAAAAGTCATTGGAAACACCCAAAGGACGACGCCCCCGCGGCACAGGGGACGACCCCTTTGGAACTGCAGACCTAGGCGCGACCACTACGGAAGACAATGAGAAATATATCAGACTCGAAGGAATACCCCCCGACCGCTACGAAGGGGACAGAAACAAGACCCACCAATTCCTGACACAATTCAAACGGTTCATGTTGATGAACCGCCGCGCTGCAGTAGTGAAAGATCTGATCGCACGATCGGCCTACTTCCTGTCGCTCCTAGGAGGATCCAAGGTTGACAACTGGACCGAACGCCAATATGAATGGCTCGACCAAATCGAAGCAGACCCTTGGATGCTTCCCCACAACATGACTGCCTGGCAGGCCTTGGAACAAGAGTTCAAACACGCCTTTGTTGACTACGCTGCCCACGAAAAAGCGCACGACACCCTGAGGTCCTTAAAAATGAAGGAAGGCAACGTTAATCAATACATCGCCGACTTCAAGTTCCTGTCACACCGCGCACGCGTCGACGTGGACGACCCCACTGTCCTCCGGCTCTTCTCCACCGGGCTCCCTCTCAAACTGGCAGAGGCCTGCGTCGACCTTGAAAAGCCTGGGAACTTCGAACAATGGAAAAAGGCCGCCCAGTCACAGCAGAGGAACTGGATCATCAAACAAGGCCTACGCGCGGCCCACCCTAATACATCACAGGCTCAGTCATGCCCACGCGATGGGAATAGTAGCTCGCGTGGACAGTTCTTCTGGCGTCGCGGCAACAATAACAACTCCAATCAACAAGGAGCTAGACCACCACGCCCTCAACTACCCCCCAGAGACCCCAACGCCATGGACACTAGTGCGACCACTAGGAAAGCCACCACTGAGGCCGAAAAACAGAAACACAGACAAGAGGGCCGGTGCTACGAGTGTTCCAAACAAGGACACCTCGCCCGAGACTGCCCCTCCAAGAAAAGCCGCGCGCGCACCGCCGACACCGACACTGTCAACGTTGCGACCACCGAAACTGCAGCGAGCCCCTCGACCTCCTCAATCTCTGACATCGCCGCGCGCGTACTCAAATATACCGACGACGAACGCGAGGAGCTGGTCAGGATAATGAGAGAGGCCAGGGAGGACTCGGGTTTTCAGACAGTCTGAACAAAATGGCTCGTGTTCAGACTAGTAATATCAGATCTGTGTATATAGCTAAAAACAAAGCAATCAAGGTGGAAACCATCCTCGAAACACAGCACAAAAGAGTCATCCGAGACGCCCTCCTCGACAGTGGGGCAACCGAAAACTTTATTCATCCCGATCTGGTAGACGATCTCTACCTAGAAAAACACAAATTGGAAGTTCCATGACGAGTCAAAAACGTGGATGGGACACTGAATCGAGCAGGAGACGTAACGCACTCGGTCAACCTCCGAGTAAATTACGAGAAAAACACCACCCTCCACAAGTTTCTCATCGCCGACATAGGAGAAGACGACCTGATACTGGGATTCCCATTCTTTGAAGCCACCAACCTAGTCGTTGATTGGACAAAAGGAAAAGCACTAGGCCGCGTCTGGATCAAAGGAATAAGCACCGTAACAGAGGAACAAATCAGCTGGGCCACCACGCTACCCGACTGGGAAGAAGGAGACCAACTCTGGCTTCGCACAACGATAGGAAAGACAACAGTGGCCCAACAGCTTGCAGAAAAAGCCACTGATCAAAAGAAAAGAACCTGGCAAGAACTTGTTCCTTCTCGCTACCACGAATTTGGATCGATCTTCTCGGAAGCAGCATCCGAAAGATTCCCAGAAAGACGTCGCTGGGACCACGCCATAGATCTGAAACCGGATGCCCCAACATCCATCGACTGCAGAGTCTACCCCCTCTCACCCAAAGAGAAGGAAGAACAGAAGGAATTCCTCGAATCCAATCTGCGACTCCAACGCATTTGACGATCCAACTCTCCCTACGCCAGCGGGTTCTTCTTGATCTGAAAGAAAGACGGAAAATTCAGACCCGTCCAAGACTACCATCGGCTCAACCAATGGACCATCCCCAACAAATACCCCCTACCGCTCATTTCAGAACTCATTCACGACCTCGTGGGAAAGAAACTATTCTCCAAGTTTGACGTACGATGGGGATATAACAACATCAGGATCAAAGAAGGCGACGAGTGGAAAGCAGCCTTTAAAACAAGCGAAGGACTGTTTGAACCAACAGTCATGTTCTTTGGACTTACGAACTCGCCAGCCACCTTCCAAACCATGATGGACGACATATTCCACGAAGAAATCGCACAAGGGTGGCTCAGAGTGTACATGGACGATATCATCATCGCCACCGAAGCTGATGACGCCATCCATGAACAAAAAGTACGACACTTCTTGACAAAGTTGAAGCACAACGACCTATTTCTCAAACCCGAGAAATGCCGCTTCCACCAAAAAGAAGTCGACTACCTAGGCGTCATCATCGGTCAAGGATCAGTACGGATGGATCCTATTAAAATACAAGGCATCGTGGATTGGCCAGAACCAAGTACGGTACGAGACATAAGAAGTTTCCTAGGATTCTGCAACTTCTACAGAGCCTTCATACCCAATTTCTCAACCATTGCGAGACCGCTAAACGACCTCACAAAAAAGAACCAACAATGGCACTGGGGGCCCGACGAACAAACCGCCTTCCAATCACTAAAAGATGCCTGCGTCAGCGATCTAGTGCTACGCACCCCAGATTGGACAAAACAATTCATTCTCGAAACCGACGCATCAGGATACGCACTAGGGGCCGTCATCATGCAGCAATTCGACAACAACGTACACCCCATAGCCTTCCACTCCCGCAGCCTCCTCCCGGCAGAAAAGAACTACGACGCCCACGACAAAGAATTAGCAGGTGTGGTCTTTGGATTCAAATGCGGTCGCCCTTACTTTCTCAGCGCACAACACCCTATCCGCGTCCGCACGGACCATAAAAATTTACAATACTTCAGAGAACCTCACAAAATTAACAGCCGTCAAGCCAGATGGCTAGAATTCCTGTAAGATTTTGACTATCAACTCGAACACATTCCCGGCTCAACTAACACCATTGCCGACCTCCTATCACGTCGAAAAGACCTTAACAAAGGGGTGGATTCTGAAGCACCACGAACTCTACTCCCCGACCACCTTTTTCAACCAACCACCGCCTGAAAAATCCTACTTTCCAACGACTCACTAGAAGAACGAAGGCAAATCCTTCAACAAATACACAACTCCCCCACGGGAGGACATCCGGGAATAGCGAACACTTGGGAACTCGTAAGACAACACTACGAAGGCCCTAAACTTCGAGAATTTGTCGAAGAATACGTAAAAGGATGCGCCAAGTGCCAAGAATCGAAAACCAACCTACCAAGACGAAAGGCACCGCTACAACGTTTCGACGTTCCAGCCTCTCACGGCCCCTTCCAATACGTATCAATGGATCTTATCACGGACCTCCCCAAATCTGACAGCTTCGACTCAATCCTCACGATCGTAGACCAAGGTTGTTCCAAAGCAGCTAAATTCATCCCCTGCAACAAAACAATAGACGGGTCTGGAATAGCTCTCGAATACTTGAAGAACCTCGTCCCGTGGTTCGGAGTCCCCAAATGCGTCATCTCAGACCGAGACCCCCGATTTACCTCACACTTCTCACATCAGGAAAACGTCAAATTACTTATTTTGTCTTAACCGCATCTTAACTTGTCTTAAGTGGCAAATTAAGTAAATTTAAGTAAAATTTGATTAAGACAGTCATTACTTAATTTCAGTAGAGTCGATTTCTGAAACCTCACTTAATGCACTTAAATTAAGTATATTAAGACACTAAGTCACTTTCAGGGAATTAAGATTTTCGTGAAAATAATATATTTCAACATCTAACTAGGTAAACAAATAAGGTAACTAAGCACCTAAGGATGTTTAAGGCACAAAATGGGACATCAAATGTTGCAAACTGTTCGTATACCCGTATGGAGGAAGATAGGACGGAGCGCGTGGGTGGGAAATCACCTTCAAACAATGAATGCAATAACTCTTCCTCGTCGGAAGGAGATGAAGCACCTGAAGCAAGGATAAGGTAGCGTGCCGAGTTGGCCTCACGGTCGCGTAGATTGAGCTTATAGTTGTCATAGGCCCATAGTGACGAGGAGAACGAAGGCGAGCGGGGCGATGTATGTTATAAGGAAACCTACCGAGGATGTAGGAAAGGGGGGATAAGGATGTCAGATTGACTCAAAAAAAGCGACAATATTATGAAGAGAATGAGAGCGCACCAGTTCTGAAGGCAGGAATGAATTGGGATAGGGCGACAAGGAGGAAATAGAGGTTGAAGAAAAACTTGAGCTGTTCGTAAAGCGCTTGCCACATCCAAGGAACAAAAATGCTTATCCGCCACGCCAGATAAGCCCGACTTGGGAAGATGGCCAGTCGCGTGCACCACGGCGCGGCCTCAGCGAGTAAAAAGTTGAAAATCACACTGTACTGTATGCCATGTGAAACTTTTTAGACAATGGGACCTGTAATGGTTGTTGTCAGCAAGGCGTGCGCTGACCGAAAAGGTTATAAGCACGAGGCCGCGTCGAGGCGCAATGGGCACTCCAATGGTATGTTGATGCATTCTTTGGTCGTGTTACCATACGGCGGGATGTGTCATTGTCAGCCATGTTTGGTGGGGCCTGCATGGCCATAGGATCATCTTTTCTTTCTGGCTCGTCTGGTTTGAGACCATCCTGCTTCGAGGTTGGTCCATGTCCCTCCTCGGTAACGGTCTCGTCCACATCCATCCTAGGCTCAGACGGGGAAAGCTCGGGGACGGTGTTTTCGTTTTTCTCGGTATTATGGACAGGACTAGGACCGGTGTGATCCTCTGCTTTGGCTGCCTCTCGCTCCACCTGCTTGCGAGCCTCCTCTTCAGACACTCGCCGCCGAAGTTCCTGAACCTCGTTAATTGAGGTATCGCGCTCGTCAAGGAAAGCACTCCACTCCTTCTCAGCAGTTTCAGCCACCTTGAAGATCAGACTCTGTCAGTATCATGGTGACATAGCGATAAGACAACGATCACCTCTGCTTTTCTCTTAGCGATGAAAGCCTCTTGAGAAGGGGTCAAGACCGCTGGAAGGTAATAGAGCGGTGGAGGATGTGATCGCGATGGTTCAAGGGTCCATTTGTGTGAAGGCGGAGGGCTTGAGTCGTCAGAAGGAATCACATCTGATGTGAGCAAGAAATCGGCAAGAACTGGTAGCCTCGAGCGACGTAGTTGATGCTAGCAAGAACCCAAGAAGTCTTAACTTCCAACATCAAGACTTAAGCAGAAAAGACTCACGATAGTGTTCTTCAATTGGATCTCCTCCTCCTTTCGGTTTGCAGTATGCTTGTCTTTCTTCGCCTCTTCGGCTCTCCTGACAGAGTCAGTTTCTTTTCAGAGTCTATCCTGTAGCCTTTTATCAATCAAATGTCATTTCTTGGCCTGAAACGAGGTCAGAATTGGTGCAGTTGCGGAAGCAGATAGCGGTGGATGTGCTGGGTATATGAGAAGTCGCTCAGCGGTATTGAAGTTGATGTGTGAGTGTGACATGTCACAAATTGAACCGTGGAACTTTGGACTTAGCGGAATTTCCTCAAAGTGAGCCGCACAGCTCACAACAGATCCAACGTCTTCGTTTCTTGGCGAACCGTCCCACATTGGACTGTCATGCGACCCTCTTTCCCTCGACCGTCTACACCTCCGTCATCTGACGCATCTGACAAACTCATGGATTCACCAAGGTCCAAGGACACCCCCTTCGTCATATTTTGTTCTTGGTGTCCATGGTGCAACATGAACGAACTCGAAGACGACATCCCCCCTACACCACACCCAACGCCAAGCACATCCCCATCGATCTCACCCATCTTTGGCACAAAGGAAGGGGCTCGCATTCCCTTTTCCGCCTCTGGCAAAGGGAAGATCGATGTTGAGGGCTGCGCACAAATATCCAAGGGAGAGTGTGCGCTCGTTTGCCAGGACGTCGCGCCTCCAGCGGAGGGCGTGACCAAGCTTATCGTTCTCGACACGCTTGTGTGGACAGCGAGTGGAAGCTCGAGTTTGCGCGCTGGCGTGCACCGTCTCGTCGCACAGTCCACGCCAGCGTCTCAATTGTCGAGCCATTGGCCTCTGTGGCATCGCACACATCGTCGCGCCTCCACTTGTCACCTGCACAAATTCACGCCCACAGTCCATCACTCTCGACCTCCTGCCGTCTCCACCATCACACCGCCAGTCTCCCCGGCATACCATGAATGCTGCGTCTCCGCTGACCTTGGAGCGACCTCTATCGATACACGCGGTGTAACACGAAACCCGCGGTGTCACTGATACCCATGGGTAAGCGCAACCAATATTACTATCAAGAAAGAGCCTCCTGAGATCGATTTATCTCGCCTTCCTCCTCCATCGCCCACAGATGACCCCCTTCTGCTCCATGGTCGCGTGCGACGTCCACGGCCGTCGGTCCCAACAAATGCGCACGAAACCCTGCTGCTCAAGAGTACACCTCCCCTTTGGGAAAACAGCTGTCTCCACTCAATCTCTGCGCATTTGATGTCTCCCTTCCAGGCATACCCTCTGATGTGGATGATAACAAAGATATCGACTCCCTCAAACAACCAGTGTTCAACTTGGCGGCAAATGGTGAAGATTTGTGGAGTTCGTCTGATGGCAGCAGCTCGGAACAGTGAGTCACAACGATAATAGAAGTTGGTGTAGAACTGACCACATACGCCCACCTTTCCCTCTGTTCGTTTGTCCTCGCGCTCATCTTTGCTCCCCTGCGCCCGCTCTTACTTTTGTTTGTGCGCCACCAGTCACCACAACTGTGGCGCAAGCACCCATCTGGCTCATCAAGCTTCAACGCCTGCAATGCGCTCAACTTCCTCACGACCGAACATCCCAAAGTGATGTCCACCCTCCCCATCAGCTCAAGCAGCACCCATGGCTATGGTTCAAACACCGTCTCTGTGCCTCTCGTCCGTCGACACGTTACAAGATGCCTCAAGGCCGCCAGGCAGGAGTGCGACAAAGAGCTACAACGTGTCACAAACACCATCACTTCCTTCTTTGAGGAGAAACTCCACGAGGGTGAGCTGAGCTCGAGCTACGAAACCGGGTGTGTGACCGTGATTAACAATCTCCTGATCCCAAGTTCTTCGTGACGCATTCGTCCTTCAGCAGGGAGCAGAGAGCTGAAATCTGCTTCTGCATTTTTCTTGGACGAATGCTAGCTCAGACGGTGGCTACGAGGCCGAGCCAGAGGGAAATCACAGTCGACAATGTGCGTCCCTTGACGCCAACCCTCGCAGCCCACCCACTCTGACACATTCTTCCTCCTCCCCTGGACTCCATGTAGCCTCCCTAGCTTCCTCAAGTCCGGGTGTCATCCGTAGACAGGCAACCATTTCCTGGGATAAGAAACCAGCTCCTTCACCCCCCTCTGCTCCTAACTCTGCAGTCAGGTCTTTTCAAGCAGGAGAAGGGACTACCAGTCCACGTAAACAGAGCAGTGCTACGAATACTTCCCGGTCATCTAATGGCGTTGCTTATCGTCGTCTATTGCGTTCCATTCACATTCCTATACGTCCCACACGCTCTGGCCATAGTTCTCATTCCACTCGCTCCCGCTCGCCCCTTCCTCCGAACAACCATTCTAGTTTCTCCAAGTCCCTTTCCAATCCTGCTTCATCAAGCAACCGCCGCTCTTCCCATATCCTTATTGACAACCCCGTTGATCCTATCATGAACAAAGAGCGTCGAGGGCCATCATACAGTGGGTGCAAACCATTGGCAAGATGCGGGACAACCACCCGGATTGGCATGGCCGCAATTGGTACGTGCAGGTGCTCCTTACGGTTGCCAGCCTCAGCTGTGTTGTCCGACCTCGACCTCGCCTCCACACTCACCGCCCAGCGTTGGGCGACCTGTCAGCTCTGTGCACAGCGACAGATTGGGGACTGGAGGATCAGAGAAGGAAACAGATACAGAAGGCAAAGCAAAGAAATGGAAGGTCGTTGTGCCACTCATACCACTCGTTAAAGGCCCATGTTAATTACCTTTAGTTTGCTTAATTTTACTTACAGCATAGTAAGTGTCTTAATTACTTGATTGCCTTAAAATCACTTTGACATTAAAAATGATAAGTCAATCTAAGAGTACTTAGTTCTCTTAATCATCTTAATGCAGACTTAAGAAACCTAAGTGCACCTAAGCAGAGTTAAGTAAATTACCCTTTTCCTGATGCAAAGGCGCTGTGTCGAAACCTGGGAGTTCAACAAAACCTATCCACGGCCTTCCACCCACGAACAGATGGACAAACCGAACAGATGAACGCCTGGGTCGAACAATATCTACGACCCTGGACCACTGGGAGACAAAACAACTGGGCGAAGATGCTCCCCATGGCCGAATTCGCGCACAACTCCTGGAAAAGCGAAACAACTAGACGGTCACCACATGAACTGCTGATCGGCATCAAACCACAAGTCAACGTGGAGCTCATTGACGAGAACACCCCGATCGCGGTCGAGAGGCTAACCGCTCTAGAAACAGCCAGACAGGAGGTCCAGACCCGACTCGAACAGATCCAAGGACAAAAAGATTCTAGAAAGACAACGGAGATGAAGGTGGGCGACCAGGTCTGGCTAGAAGGGAAGAACCTCCACATCCCTGGAGCCCGGAAACTACTGCCTAGGTGAGTAGGCCCGTTCCAGATCAAAGAACGCATTGGGGCAGTAGCCTATCGCCTAGACCTCCCCCCGACCATGAAGATCCATGACGTCTTTCACGTCGACCTCCTCCTTCCGTATAAGGAGACGGAAGCATACGGCACGCCCTATACACGTCCCCCACCGGTGATCGATCAAGGAGAAGAGGAATACGAAGTCGAATTGATCATCGATGTGAAGAGAAGAGGCCGAGGCCGGAAGCTCCAATACTTGGTAAAATGGAAGGGATACCCTTCACACGACAACTCATGGGTCGACCATGACGACTTACACACTCCAGACCTTCTGAAAGAGTACTACTCAAACTCCGCCGCGGCTGGACGAACAACTTAAAAGGAGAGCGACCACGAACAACCAAGACCCATCTCCTTCCCCATCTTCACTCAGAAACATGTCCAACTACTCTGCCACTGTCTACGACTCCAATTCCCGCATCGGCACTCCAAACGCACTAGAGCTGCCAAGCACCAGATTCCCGTCACCTACCCTCAACCCAGTACTCGCACGAAACATAGAACTTCAGGACCAACGACGCAGGGCGGGGGAACACGCCGCGATGATCGTACAAGCGGCCAAGATGTTCGGAGAATCGATCCCCATAGCGATCCAGGCATTCGCAGGTAGGTCCCCCTCTCGTGGAGGAACAGGACCACTGCCTTCTATGCATGCACCAGTCTCCCCACTCCTCCCTTACAACTCGACCACCCCCTCACCGGATCCAATCCCCATCCCGCCGCGACGAGGCGACACCCCCTTCCCCCGAGAGGAAGATGTCGCACGACTACCCGCACCCGCTCCCCTGCTCCCCGCTTACGTCCCCAACTCGCCTCCCCCTGACTATCGTAGAACGCTCACCCCAGAACCAGAACCGCTGCCCATCCAAGAAGGACCACAACCCGGGGAATACCCCGGAGAAGGTTGGATGGAGAATTTCACCAATGACGGAGCCCAGCACCGGATCTTCATCCCGGTAGGAGAGGAAGGGGCCGAAATCGCCCCGTTCATTCAATATGATTTCAACACTAACTCCCCAGAGCTGCTCGCCACAAGGGGTCGGAACTGTAGGGTTCACTCACGCCCCCTTCACGCTAGGCCAGGACCCTACCCCCTTCCAGTTCCCACACGACGAGAGCGGGACCTCTTCCATCCAAGACAGCCCTACACGCCTCTAGTCGACCGGGCCTTAGAGCTGGAGTGTGACGACTCTCTACGAGCAGAGGTACAGAGGTACCAGAAGAGGACCGAACAGGCAGCAGAAGTCGCCCTTCGCCTCGCAATGCTCCGAGACGAGTTCACACTGCTGCGACAACAAGCAAGGGACAGCGCCATCCGATTAGGCGAGTCCGACGCCTACCAACGCTTGTTCCCCCGAATCGCCGTCACCATCCCGACCGAAGACCGACTCCCCCGCCATATTATAGTCAACGGAGTGGCTGCCGCAATGAACCGTCGCCACCACATCGCCCGAAGGAACGATCGCTGCGGGTGGTGCCAGTCCGAAGGTCACGACACCGTTGACTGCAGGGACCTGCGCCAATGCCTGCTATGCACCCGTTGGGGCCACCGAGAAGAAGACTGCTACACCCCCCACGACCTCTGTACTGAAGACGAACCCTGTCGCGTCGCGATAGATCATCGAAGGTTCAACAGGGCCTGCCCCTCTCTCGAGTGGACCTTCGGACGTCGGGGCTGAAAGAGACGCAACAAAGGGGTAATGTCACGAGACGGAAGACCCAGCCCCTACCTTACCTTTTTCACACTACGTTTTACCCCGTTCTAGCCCCTTATCTCTTTACTATTACACCATCTACATACGTGACGTATGAACATTCGACTGAAAGACTAGACTCAAGGGCCAGACTCTAGCTATCGTAGAAGGTTCCGTACGAGACCAGTAAGGCCTAGACCCTTCCGGAACCTTCCCCTCTACTTGTATATAAACTACAGACTCGTTGAGAGACCAAGCCTTAAGCTTGATCTCTTCTGTTCAATACAGGACTGTTGCTTCACGAAACCAGACGAACGATCTAAGGGAGGCCTCGACGAACCGTTGGCTCAATCCCCTTACCACTTCTTATCACATATCTTTCTCGCGTGCAAGAGAAAGCTACTTTACTTCAAGAACGAACGACTCGTCTTGACAGCGACCACCTGATCGTGACATTCAAGGCATACCTCAACTCCGGCCTCTGTTCCATATCCGTCCGCGGTCTTCCATACCTCCTAGACGCGCTTCATAGCTTCAAGAGACGAAACGGACAGCAGGGCATCCTCATAGGTCAGAGTCCAACAACAGCGAAGAGAGCCATAAACTGAGCGACCTTGACCTTTGTCTTTTGTTTCCCCATTCTCTACCCCATGCGTGTGTGCACACAAAAGTCTCTAACCATATCTCAACGCGCGCCCCATTTTCATTTCCCAAGTGCTCTGTACAAAGTCCATGCCACACTTGGGCTTGGTGCCCCCGAATAGAACGCCATCCGGAAGCGTTCTACCGCCTCAATCAGCCATCCCTCAACCTTCTGCGTCTTCGGCTCACGCGTCGGGCAGCACATCATTACCTTCTCTGCATGCTCTCCACAACTTCCTTCCCTTCGGTTCGGGAAAAACAGCCTCGAGCACGGCTATTCCCGGTCTGTCGAAGAATCCCTTCGCCAGTTTCATGCCTGGTCGACGTTCCAGTTTAACCTTTGAACACAAAACTTCCAGTCAGTTTCCTTGCCCGGGTGAAGAGAATGATACGGGTGTTATTTCTATTTCCTCTCCTTCCCAGCAGAATACTGGGCAAACCCAGGGTAGCAAAACTGGCGCCGACGGACTGGAGCCTTCTCTTCCATCTCTATCAGCTTCGTATGAGGAAGTAGGTACGTGTGATGGCATTTTGTGGGCCAATTCAACCCACATGGCAGCTGATCCTTGTCCTGATCTAGGCCCCCCGGCCGTCTCATTCAATCCCGAACCCCCGCTAAGCACCGAGTTATCAACGATCCTAGAGTCCGACCTCTCAGGGTCGTCGAAGCACATCCCTGCTTTGGACAAGTCTCAAATCTCCGACGTTTCTGGAAACGGTCACTCAATCAAACCCGAGGTACTCTGCCCTTCGCCAGATATCAATGAACTCGTAGCCCCAGATGCATCAGTCTTGGACTTATCCACGTCTCAGTTGAAAGAGGAGGTCATGTATGCACTAAAGGAGAAACCGTCTACGAATGGGTGGCTCGCGGGAGTTGTCGTTGAGAACGCCACCGATAGTCGCCCCACGAGTCGGAATGATCGGAAGGAGCTTGAGTTTGACATTGGAGAAGAGCCCGAAGAGAGCCTTCACCTTGATGCTCTTGACTCAGACCTTGCTGCCCTGCTTGGCTCAAACCGCTTGGCCGGGAAGCAGTCATTGTTTTGGACTGAGAACCCATTTGCTTCCACACAAATACCTCAGCAACCACACCCTATTATTGTTCCTCTGCGGATTTTCCCTCCTACGCGAACCGTTACTCCCCAATCACGTCCTTCACCCCTGGCCTCGTCACCTGTTGATACCTCTCCCAGCTCTACTATTGGTTCAACGAGATCTCAACCCTCTCTGGCCTGCACAACCACCCCACATGGCTACTCAAGCCTCCCGCGGTCTGCCCCTTCCCGGTTCATGCCCCAGCTTATGTGCTCGGTGACGGACCGTGCTACCCCGGTGCGTGAAGATCGCAACGTGGAAAATGTGGCACGAGCTCCGTCCGACCCTGCCCTGCCAATAGACGACGCGCGTCGAGTTTCTATTGATAGTGTCTACCAGAGACAGTCACCCGCCTCGCCTTTGGAAACCCAGCCGCCGCCGTTACCACCACTACCACACGCGGAGCCCCATCGTCGGGTGGCAACCTCACGTCTCTCCACACCGGCTCATTTCGGAGCACATGCGCCAGCAAGCTCTCGTCTTCTGCGTGCTGCATTGCCATCTTCATCGGCCCTTCAAGGAATATGGGACAAAGACTCACCATCGCCAAGCTCTTGCGCATCATTGGCTCTTGGGTCTGCAACAGACCGCCTGGTCCACCCACGCACCAGTGAGGATGGGGGTCACGAGGGACGCCTCACAGCTCGCGAACGCCTTGGCTATACTCCACGTAACCAGAATCGTAGCCTCAGCATGGGTGGAGGAAAGAACGAGAGAGTAACATCACCTTCACCCTGGCCCACGGAATGGCTTGGTCCGCGCACAGCCAAAGCGTTCGCTGCGGCAGGCTTACTCGATCGTGACGTATTCACAAACCCGTAAGTCCCCCTTGTGCCCTGTGCCTCCCATGAGCTGTATGGTTTACAGGCTTCGAACTTGCTGACTTCTTGTATTGCAAGGAGCAGATGTCAGGTAACAAGATCGACGAGTTAATGAAGATTTTGGCCGCCCTTCAGTCAGCGCCATACAATGACGACGATGTCCCGAGTCCACCGTTTTCCGATGCCCGGGATTTGTACGATGTCATCAATTCAACTGAACTTGGAGACGTCCCCTGGGAGGGATTCGCTATTACATATGATGGCGAAGTTCCCGATAATCCCCCGAATTGGATGTCCACGCCGTATGAAGTGTGGTTCTGCGACTCGCTTTTAGTGATGGAATCCCAGATAGGCAATCGTGACTTCGGAAACGAGATGGATCATGCACCAAAGCAGGTATTCAGCCAAACGGGGACACGACAGTTCTGTGATCTTATGTCAGGTGATTGGGCATGGGGCAAGCAGTACAACATTTTTTTGGGATTGCATTCGGAAACTCTAACAGCAGCGTTATAGGATATGATTGCTGAAGATCTGAAAACTCATGGTGCGATGTTTGCACCCGTGGTTCTAGGTAGCGACAAGACAACTGTTTCTGTCGCTACAGGTCAGAATGAATACTACCCACTCTACGCTATATATTTTAGAAAGTCATTATATGTTTTTAAAAGTCACTAAAAAGTAATTATACATTCCAGAAAGTCATTGTATGTTTTAAAAAGTCACTAAAAAGTAATTATATATTTCAGAAAGTCATTCTGTGGTTAAAAAAAGTCATTCTGTGTCTAAAAAAGTCAGAGTAAAAAGTAAAAGATTTTTAAGTACAGAAAGTAAAAGTAAAAGCTGCTTTATAAAAGACAAAGGACAAAAAGGACAAGAAAAGACAAATTCGAAAAGACAAAGTACTGACACTTTTCCTGATGTATGTTGACGACATCACAATTATGGGTTCCTCTTTGGAGGATGTCAAGCAACTCAAACAGAAGCTTTCTTTGCGCTATGAAATGTCAGACTTTGGAGAAATCCAGTCATACCTCGGCATGCGCATCTTCCGAGATCGCTCCCAAAAGCGCATAGAAGTAGATCAGTCTGAGTACATCAAATCTATACTTGATCGCTTCGGCATGGCAGATGCCAATCCAAACCCTACACCACTCCCTGCAGGTGCCGATGAGCATCTGGTCAGAAACAATGCACAAGCAACACCTGCCAAAATTAAACATTATCAAAGCATCATCGGCAGCTTACTATATGTGCAAATTGGCACTAGGCCAGACATTTCCTTTGCTGTATCACAATTAGGCAATAGCACGGGTCACATGACCCGTAGGGGTTAGGGGTACAGGTAAGAACAGGTACGGGTACGGGTCATCGTCAAGGGACCCGCAACCCGCATACACCCGTGCCTCAGACCCATCTGACTCTTCAAGCTTCAACGTCTGCAATGCGCTCGACTTCCTCACGACCACACATCCCAAAGTGATGTCCACCCTCCCCATCAGCTCAAGCAGCACCCATGGCTATGGTTCAAACACTGTCTCCATGCCCCTCGTTAAGTGTGGATTGTCGCACCACTCGTCGGTCTCCACCTCGCGATGAGTTACAGAGTTACCCTCGGCGCTTAACAAGGTCAACAACAGCGGATTGAGAGATGCCTGAAGAAGAGTCAACTGCCGAAAAGGAGGTTTCATGGCACATTCGTGATCATTGGCTATTCGATGCAGATGATGAACCCTCCGTTGGACCCGACGGCCCTGATGAGAAGGATAGAGTCCTCGGGGATGAGTTCCATCCCAAGTATGCACTCCTTGGTAGCCAAGATCTTTCATCGCTAACAGTTTTGCTTAGATATTTGCTTAAGGGGATGTCTTTGTATCAAGAGGATGATCACCAGCGGCTCACCACTGATCCTACTATCTACACTCCATCATCCGATGGGCGTCCGTTTGGGTTTCTTCCCTACAGGACGGGTATTGCACCCGCGTTCTGCCGTGACGCCATCATCGTCGGTCCTCGTCCCCCACACTGACAGCTACTAATGGTCAGACTAGCCCAGCCCCCCCGTCACTTAACGGATCGGAGGAATTGCACTCATTGTCCACTCCTGCTCCACAACGAGACTCTGCCACACCGTCTGCTGAAGCAACACCCGCTGGCATGACCGCTGCTTCCCCTATGCCGATAAAGCCAACACAACCGCACGCTGCAATTTCAATTCCTAATGGTTATCACATACAAAATAACTATGCGATGAACAGGAGATCAGCAGATTCCCCTTCCCAGAGATCAGTTGCTTCGCTTTGATCCCATCCTCACAGGGTGCAACGTCAAAAAGCCTGCGTGGCTCAGGTAATTTGGTCCTGTTGTTTCCCCCTTCGTACGCGGTTGACAGAAAATTTATACAGTGAACTTCACACACACACTACCCTGGATCCCCCTCTCCCTCCCCAAAACCACCCACTCTATCGTAGGACCGCTTGCTCCCATAAGCCACCGCTGACCTTCTGGAAATTCATCCGTGACAGGCCACTCCCGATCACGCTGCAGTTTGCTCGCCTGACATACTACTCGCGCGACATTGCCGCTCACGTACTTTCAAGTTCGAGACGCCGCAATGTGTGCCCCCTCCACCAACACCTCCCATTATCCACGCTCGTGTCCGCCACTGTGATTTGTCATCATGAGCCGCCTTGATTCTCTGATGCAACATCCCCAAGCAAACTCAGACTCTGCTACTTATCGTCGTTCGGACAGGAGCAGCCCCCGCCCTGAGTCGGATGATGGGATGCCGTATAACCACCGTCGCACATCCGTAAAGGCGGATGAGATGGCACCAGGTTAGTCCTCACTCAACAGTCCAGTGCTCATAATACTTTGCTGATCCGTCCCATAGAGGACACTCAATTGACCTCCCGGGCACTCAACTCCGACGGCACGCCTTGACGACCCATGAACGCATTCATGATCTTTGCACGTTGCAGGCGACCTCAGGTTTCTGCGGCCAACCAGACCATGCGCACTGGTGATATCAGCAAGATATTGAGTAAAGAATGGAACTCAATGGACATGGTGAACGACCTAACCGTTGTGTATCGTACTAACCGCCCTTCCATCACACACCTCTGACCCGCCACCCTCCTTCTCAGGCCCTCCGAGCTATTCTGCTGACGACGACGACGGCGAGTCACCAGAGGCTCTTCCCGAACTTACACCAAGGATTCCATCAGGTCGTCCATCTCAACTTATCGCTCTTAGTCGCAACAGCCCCACTATGCCCCTCCACCTGGCCCACCTCCTCCCTGTCGTCCTCGTCCAGCATCGACATCAAGTGGCGTGGGATCAACAGCGCCCCCTGTGAGTGATGGGCGGCCCAACATCGGAATGAATCTGACAACTCTCACTCACGGGCAGTGCCTTGGACAACAGCTCAATGAAATAGACACCGACCGCTTCGCCTTCGTTACATCAACAGCAGATGGTGAGCAGGATGGGCGTGACATACAGGCAGGGGAGACATTTGTGTGGTGCTCGCACTACATTTTTCTAGTAACATTAGTACTGTTGGCTATGTGGAATACAAGCAGTGATACTGTAATTAGTTATACAGTAATAGTATTAACCTGTAGTACCTGCCAGACCTGTAGCTCACAACCCGTGGGTTGTGGGTATGGGTAGACACGGGTACGGGTACGGGTAAGCCAAAAACTACCCGCAGGTTACCCGTGCCACTGCCTAATCACAATTGGCACAATATGCAGCAAATCCCTCACAATAACATCTACGCCTCGCAAAATATGTTATGTCCTACCTTCTGGGAACTATAGACATGCGCATGTGCTACGATGGTGCCAATGGCATTGGCCTTCATGGCTACTCCGACTCCAGTCTGGGTGATCAGACTGATGACTGCCACTCCAGCTCTGGCTATGTATTTTTGCTTATGAATTGTCACCGCCGGTATTGACGAGACGATTAGAGCTCAGGTTCGTCTGTGGTAGTCGCTTCTTGTGTTGCCTCGGGTGCGTCGAAGCACGTACAGCGTCCTCCCTTGTGCACTAAGTCGGGGAACACCTCCTGGCAGAAGGCGTACTTGGGTGGAGTGGCCTTGCCCTTCTCTGGGCGCTGGGTCATAAGCTAAGCCTTTAGAGCGACTTAGTGGACTATGGAGCAGCGAGTTCCCGCCTTATCAGTACGTCGATAAGACCTCGCTTTGAATGGGAGGAGAAGAGACTTCTGTTATTTAGACAGGAGACTCAACTTGCCGCTACCTGGCCAAGCTGGTCGTCCTTAAGTATGCAAGGGGAACTACAAACGTGTACAAAGTATTACGAACAAAATACGAGGGACACAGCAATCTGAAACAACACGATGCTGGTCGTCTGTCCATCCACATCAAGAACGAGGCACTACACGCATCAATGACAAGTGATCCGATCAATCCATACAGTACTAACCCGGTTCAGGAACTTACCCCGGTCCACGAGGCGTACAAGCTAGCCTCGTCCCAGGAGCCGGTTACATCACCTCCCTGCTTAGACTAGATGTCCGCATCTAGCCCATGTTCCCCCTGAACTGTGTTGCCCTCCTCGGTTTGAACCCGTGGCCGCATGTGTCGGGGACCCCCACGGTACGGAGGTTACTTGCCTTCCGATCCAGCCGGGCCAGTTCGAGGCGTGCCCTTGTCGCTTCTTGGGCCTCTCGCATACCCCTCTGCTCGGCTTGGAGGTGGTCGATGCGGAGCTTGACGTCAAGGAGCGAGATCTCGAGCTCCCTGAAACGCGTGACCTCGGCTTGGAGGGGCCAGTCCCCGTTGTTTCGAACCTCCTGGACGAGCGTGCTGTACACACTCGAGCTGCCTTTGAGGAGTGCAAGCAGCCAGGGAGGTAAGGGGAGGATGATGTTGTCCTCCTCATCGTCGCCATCGCACTCGGCGTATACCTCGGCGATATAGGGGGTCTCACCCGGAGAGTGGCTCTTGGGGAGCCCCGCGACCCTGCCGTCGGGTAGCTGCTTGACCCACCATGCCGGCTGATAATACCCATCTTGGATGGGGATGACGAAGTTGGGGGCCCTCTCTCTGATGTTAAGCACGTACCCTTCTGGTGCGTCTTCCCTCGGCTGGGCGCGGGCCAACGCCTCCTCAAAGCGGAGCTTCTGTACCGCCATTTGCTCGCACCAGTTGTCGGACTCGATGCGGTGGTCGGCTTCCCTTTTGCGGATGGTGGCCAAGAGTCCCTGGGCGATGTGCATGAGGGCGTTGGGGTCGTTTGGTTCGAGTTGGAGGCCGACGGCGGCTGTGGATGGCGAGAGTGGTGGGGCCATAGGGGGTGGAGTCCCTTTTGGCGATGCGATGGAGGCGTCGTTGGAGGCGTCGGACATGTTTCACCCGTGGAATACGCAGTACGTGTCGCGGCAGAAGCAAGAGTGCTGGAGAATGTGGCTTTGGGGAAGCTTGTTGAGGTATAAGTAGAGGAAGTGCCGAAAGGGTTGGCCGGGAGCGAACTCGGAGTACCTGGGTTTTCTGCTGCTGCTGTCCGCAAGGTGGAGGCGTTCGATGAGGGGTTTAGTGGGTTGGCGTGGGACGACGTGGAGCTGTAGGTGCAGGAGTAGGATTTGCTGGGTCAGCCGAGAGTCTTTCTTATCGGCACGGATGTGCTCGAGAAGGGGTTGGTTGACTGAGCGAGACAGCGTGGAGAGGATGATGGTCCTAGCGTCCCTTGTCGCCCTTTTATCCTTTCGGCCGGGCGCCTCTGGTGGTATTCTTTAATCAGGTCGTCCGCGTGGACCTGGTCAGCAGGTTCCCATGTGTTGTCGTGATCGGGGTATCCCTTCCATTTGATCAAATATTGGAGGCGTTTGGTGCGCCCATATTGCCAGTGACCTTCGATATGTTCTACTTCGAATTCCTCTTCTCCGTTGATAAGGTCTGGTGATGGCCGGGAGAAGTTAGGTCCGTGGGCGGCCGTCTCGTGATAGGGCGATAACAGGGATGCATGGAACACGTCATGGATGTTCCATGAAATGGGAAGTTTCAGTTTGTACGCCACCGGTGAGACTTCTTTGATGACCCTGAAGGGTCCATATCGTTTTGGGGCTAGCTTGGTCTTCTGATGCCGGACTTTCAGGTGGGTCACCTCGAGCCAGACTTCTTCTCCGATTTTGTACTGCGATGGGATCACTGATTTTATTTTTGCGACTCTGTTGATGGCATCAATGGCCTGGGTCCGCCTTTCGTTCATGACGGAGACTCGGTTCTCAGCGGCCTCATTCTTTGATGGAGGCGTTTCCGCTGGGAGCAGTTCTGGTTCATACCCCAGAAGGATTTGATTGGGTGATAGGCCAGTCGTTTCGTTCCTCCGGTTGTTGTGTACTGCCGACGCTATTGTTAGCCAGTGGGTCCAGTCCTCGGGGGCCGATGAAGTTACGAGTCGGAGGTATTGTTCTACCCATTGATTTTTCCTTTCAGAGATCCCATCTGTCTGTGGGTGGAAGGCCGTTGATAGGTTTTGTTGGGTGGTCAGCTTTTTCGCAAGTTCTCGGCCGAAGTGGGAGGTGAAGCATGGGTCCCTATTGCTGATGACCTTAGTGGGGAGTCCGAACCACCTGTAGACGTTGTCCAGGTATAGTTGGGCTATCCCTAGCCCTGTTATCGTTGTGGAACATGGGAGAAAGATGGCCGCTCGCGAGCATCCGTGGTCGACGATGGTAAGGATGGCGTCCTTACCTTTGTGCATCGGGAGCCCTGTAATGAGGTCCATTGCTACCTGTTGGAAGGGGAGGGTTTGTTCGTTGGTCGTTATGCAGAATAGGGGGATTTTCTTCTTGTGAGTTATAATTTTGTTTTGTTGGCAGGTTGCGCATCCTTTAACGTAGTTGGCGATCCATTGGTTCATCCCTGGCCATCGTGGTCCCTGCCTTGCTCGTCTTATCGTTTCGTCTCTTCCTGGGTGTCCCGCAGTGGCGTGGTCATGAGCGAGAATCATGGCCATTTTCTTTCTCTCCTCGGGAAATGGTGTAGTTTCCAGGTTCGACCGATTTATGAATTTTGATGGTGGAAGTACGGTGATTCCTTGGTTATCGTCCTTTCCCTGGTCTATGCCTGGTGGTCGTGACAATGCGTCGGCTGGGACGTTTTCCTTCCCCGGTACGTGTTGTATCTCGTAGTCGTACTCTTGGAGGTCTGCGTGCCAGCGTGCCGTCCGTCTGTTTAGGTTTCGGGGTGACTTCCAGTACTGGAGGTTGGCGTGGTCGGTCAGGATGGTGAACGGTTCTTTTGTCCAGCCCAGGTATGGTCGCCAATGAGCGAGGGATTTCATCACGGCTAGCAGCTCCCTCTCGTAAATGTCGTAGTTTCGTTCTGCTGGAATGAACGTTGCGAAGTAGTAGGCGACTGGGTGTGTGACTGGTTTCGTTCGTTTGGCTAAAGTTGGTGAAGTTTCTCCCCTTTGCGAGAGTACGGCGCCCACGCCGTATGCGGAGGCGTCTGTTTGAAGGTAGAATCGCTTGTTAAAGTCAGGCTGTGTAAGTACCGGGCTGCAGCACATTTTGGACTTAAGTTCCTCGAATGCTCGGTGCTGGCTTTCTCCCCAATGCCAATCGGTGGTTTTCTTTGTGAGGTCCAATAGTGGGCGGGCGATTTTTGAATAATTCGGGACGAAATATCGGTAGTAGCCGGTGAAGCCCAGGAATTGTCGTACTTCGGTCGGGGTGCGGGGGACCGTCCAGTCTGCGACCCCTTTGAGTTTCGTGGGGTCCATGCGTATTTTATTCTTTCCGACGATCACCCCTAGGTAGTCGATCTCGTCTTTTGTGAAGTCGCATTTTTCCGGTTTTAGGTATAGGTCGTTTTCTTCGAGTTTGTCGAGGACGAGATGTGTGTAGTCCGTGTGTCTTTGCCGATGTTGTTCTTCGGTTTCACCTTCCTTCGTTTTAGTGTGGATGGCGATGTCATCCATATATACCGATAGCCATCCCTGCACGACCTCCCTTCGGAAGATGGTATTCATCATCATCTGAAAGGTGGCTGGTGAGTTGGTGAGGCCAAAGAACATGACGGTCGGTTCGAACAGCCCTTCGCTAGTGAGGAAGGCCGCCTTCCATTCGTCCCCCTCTTTGATGCGGATGTTGTTGTACCCCCATCTCACATCGAATTTAGTGAATAAGGTGCATCCACTAAGGCGGTCGATGGTTTGGGGAATCAAGGGGGAGACATTTCTGTTCTTGACGGTCCATTTATTGATCGGGCGATAGTCCTGTACCGGGCGTAGCTTCTTGTCTTTCTTTTTGACGAAGAAGAAGTTCGCAGCGTAGGGACTCCACGACTCTCGTATGGTTCCCCTTTTCAGGTGTTCGGCTACAAACTTATGCATTTCTTCTCGTTCGGCTTGATTGAGAGGAAGGAGCCTTGCGGGGAGTGTTGCAGGGGCATCGGGCAGCAGTTCAATGGCGTGGTCTCATACAGTGTGTTTGGGCAGTCGTTGCGACTGTTCCTCGCTGAACACCTTCTTGTGTCGTTCGTATTCGGCTGGGATGGCGTGCGGTGGGTTTTCGTTTGGTTGGGCCGGGTGTACTGTGACGCGTCCGATGTAGTATCGGTCCTGGTCAGGTTTTCGGGGGGTATTTCGGTTCCTTGGCACAAAGACTGCCTTCTTGGCCTCGTAGGATGATTGGTAGTTGGGTGTGGTCGATCCATCCCTTCCTCCAATCTATCTTTGGTTGGGCCGCGGCGAACCATGAGTATCCCAGGATTGCCTTGTGGTCGCCTAGGTTGGAGAGGAAAAACCTTAGTTGGGTTCGTGTCGATCCAGTTTGTACTTGCAAGTCGGTGTAGAATTTGACTTCGCCGTTTCGATTTTCCGTTCCGTCGACGTTGAATAGTTTTCGCGGCCTCGCTAGTTGTTTGATCGGTAGCCTCAGCCATCTGGCGTAGGTAAGGTTCATAAAGTTTTCTGTTGCCCCAGAGTCGACTAGGGCAATTGTTTTGGCTCTTTTCGCGATTGAATGGATGTAGCATTGGACTGTCATTGATTTTCGTGCTGATATATATACATCGCTATTGCTATCGCTTCCTTGCTTAATCAGTGCCGATCTGATTAAGCTGTGGGAAAATCCTGTGGGCTCTCCTCTCCTACTTCCTTTGCCAGCTGTTGTTTCTCGTCGAAGGTCATTGCGTTGATTTCTGCTTTGAGGAAGGCGACCCTGTCTACCTCGGGGTTGTTCCCTTCGTAGACGGTTTCTTCGCTTGGGTCGAAGTCGATGAGGTTTGCCCTCGTCTTTCCTTTGCTTGGGCAGGCTCGGGCGAAGTGCCCTATTTCTCCGCAATTAAAGCAAGCGTTGCTGGTGTTCCTGGGAGGGAAGTTGGCAACGTTGGCTCTGGAGCGCCAGTTGTTTCGTCCCCGTGCTTGTGACTGCCCTCCTCTTTGTTGGTAGGAGTTGGGTGCTCTTGACCTGCTGAGGTCCATTGGTACGGCTTGGTTGTTCATCCATCTTGGGGCGTTTGACGAATGGTACGGTTGTCGGTATGGCTGCGGGTTTGTTGGTTTTTGGAAGAAGGGGCGTCGTTGTCCCCTGTTTTGTTGGAAGGGGAAGTTTGCCCTGTTGTCCGCTTTGGCTGGGTCGTGTCGTATTGCGAGTAGGTCACGAATGGTTCTCTGGGTGATGGTGCTTTCGATGGCTCTTTGTTTTATGGCTTCGTATCCCCTTACTGGTGGACTGGCCATGACATCGGTCATCGTTTTAGGGGTGAGACCGAGCAAGAACAGTCGGGTCGTTGCGTTGTCTCCCGCGGTGTAGCCAGCCCTGCGGGCCAGCTCTTCAAATTTCGATATGTATAGGTCTATCTCGCCTGGTTTCATGGCTAGGTTTTGCAGGGCGGTGCGGGCTCGGTCTTCTTTGGCCGAGTCGAGGTACTGGGCCGCGAACTCCGTTAGGAACTGTTCCCATAGCATGGGGATGTTATCGGCGATGGGGTCCAGCACGTCGAGCATAGCTCCTATGTCTCTGGTCCATCCCGTGACGTCTTCTCCTTTCATGTGGGTAAGGGTGAAGGCGATCTTTTTCATGGGGGAGTTGAAGCCGCTTACGTCTGCGTTGAGGCGCAGGTATCCTTTTACTTCTTCGATAAAGTCGTCGGCTTTGGTCCTATCGCCATCGAACGTCTCCGGGAGTTTGCCCATTACTCGCACATCTTGTGCCACGGCCACCGGTTGGAGTGGGTTCGGTCCTGCTCCTCCACCGCCTCCTCCTCCACCGCCGCCTCCTCCGCCGCCTCCTCCACCACCGCCTCCTGGTGGAGGGGCGCGTTGGAGGGCTTTCTGGAAGGCTTTGGTGACATTGGCTTGGGCGGTGGTCGTTGCAGTGGTGGTAGCTTGAGTGGTAGTTTGGGTAGCCATTGCGGTTGTCATTTGAGGTTGTTTTAGGGTGGTTTGTACGGTTCAGGGTTTCTGCTTTGTTGCCACTACTTGTGCGAAGGATGTGCTTCCTTGAATTGGGCTTTAACGGATCTGTTCGTCTATTTGGTTGTCCTCTTCGTCTGGGGAGTCCCTGCTTGGTTTCTCTCTGGCCGGTTCTTTTTCCTTGGTCGGTTCTTCTACTATGATACTCGGGGTGGTTGCGTCGCTAGTTTCGATGCTGATGTCGAAGTTGTGTATGCTGGGTTCGGGTTCTCCGAGTACAAAGTCTTTTCTGGTTGCTCCTGGTAGGATGCGGTGCCACACTCCGTTGTGTAGGGTCACTGGTCCAGCGTCTTTGATTTGCAGGTCGCTGTTTCTGCAGAACAGTTGGATGGCTTTTCCTTTCTTGTTGGCCGGGTCACTCGTTTCGAGTCTTCTGATTCTTGAGTTGGGCCTTGTGATGAGTAGTTGTTCTTTTGTCAGGTGTTCTGGGTGGTCGAGGTCTATGCTGCCTCTGCTGCTGCTAGCCGTAGTTTTAACAAAGTTGAGTCTAATGTCACCGCCGGTATTGACGAGACGATTAGAGCTCAGGTTCGTCTGTGGTAGTCGCTTCTTGTGTTGCCTCGGGTGCGTCGAAGCACGTACAGCGTCCTCCCTTGTGCACTAAGTCGGGGAACACCTCCTGGCAGAAGGCGTACTTGGGTGGAGTGGCCTTGCCCTTCTCTGGGCGCTGGGTCATAAGCTAAGCCTTTAGAGCGACTTAGTGGACTATGGAGCAGCGAGTTCCCGCCTTATCAGTACGTCGATAAGACCTCGCTTTGAATGGGAGGAGAAGAGACTTCTGTTATTTAGACAGGAGACTCAACTTGCTGCTACCTGGCCAAGCTGGTCGTCCTTAAGTATGCAAGGGGAACTACAAACGTGTACAAAGTATTACGAACAAAATACGAGGGACACAGCAATCTGAAACAACACGATGCTGGTCGTCTGTCCATCCACATCAAGAACGAGGCACTACACGCATCAATGACAAGTGATCCGATCAATCCATACAGTACTAACCCGGTTCAGAAACTTACCCCGGTCCACGAGGCGTACAAGCTAGCCTCGTCCCAGGAGCCGGTTACATGAATGGTGCAATTTCATGGTCTTCCTGCAAACAGAGGACTGTTGCTCAGAATACCACCGAAGCTGAATACATGGCACTAACCGATGCTGCCAACCAAGCGGCATGGTACCGGAGCTTCTTTACCAAACTTGGGTACTCTGTAGATGATCCCATTCCATTACATGGTGACAATAAGGGCTCTATTGACCTGTCCCTAAACCCTGTCACTGGACGCAGATCCAAGCACATAGTGTAACCGGCTCCTGGGACGAGGCTAGCTCGTACGCCTCGTGGACCGGGGTAAGTTCCTGAACCGGGCTAGTACTGTATGGATTGATCGGATCACTTGTCATTGATGCGTGTAGTGCCTCGTTTTGATGTGGATGGACAGCAGGCCAGCATTGTGTTGTTTTAGATTGCTGTGCCCCTCGTGTTTGGTTTCTGTTACTTTGTACGCGTTTGTAGTTTCTTTGTGTACTTAAGGACGACCAACTTGGCCAGGTAGCGGCAAGTTGAGTCTCTTGTCTAAATAACAAAAAGCCTCTTCTCTCCTTCCTCACAGCGGGGTCTTATCGACGGACTGATAAGGCGGGAACCCGTTACTCCATAGTCTACCGAGTCACTGTAAAAGACTCAGCTTATGACCCAGCGTCCCACCAAGGACACGGTCGCTCTGCCAAAGTACGCCTTCTGCCAGGAGGTATTCCCCGACTTAGTGCACAAGGAAGGACGCTGCACGTGCTTCGACACCCCTCAGCCCAAGAAGGAGACAACTACTACGGACACTACTGAGCTCTAATCGTCTCGTCCATACCGGCGGTGACATTAGACTCAACTTTGTTAAAACTACGGCTAGCAGCAGCAAAGACAGCGCAGACACCAACCACCCAAGATACCTAACGAAAGAGCAGCTGATCGTCACAAGACCTAACTCAAGGATCAGGATACTCGAAGCACACGAGTCAGCCAACAAGAAAGGGAAAGCCATCCAACTGTTCTGTAGGAGCAGCGACCTAGAAATTAAAGACACTGGACCAGTGACCCTACACAACGGAGTGTGGCACCGCATCCTACCAGGAGCAAACAGGAAAGAATTCGTACTCGGACAACCCGAACCTAGTATACATAACTTCGACATCAGCATCGAAACCAGCGACGCAACCACCCCGAGTATAGTGGTAGAAGAACCGGCCAAAGAGAAACCGAGCAGAGACTCCTCAGACGAAGAGGACCACCAAATAGACGAGCAAATTCGCCGAAGCCCAATCCAACGGGGCACGTCCTTCGCACAAGTAGTAGCGACAAAACAGAAACCACAAACCGCCCAAACCACCCTGACGCAACCTCAAAAGACGACCACAATGGCAACCCAAACCACCACCCAAACCACCACCACTGCAACGACCGCCGCTCAAGCCAATGTCACCAAAGCCTTCCAGAAAGCCCTCCAACGCGCCCCTCCATCAGGAGGCGGTGGCGGAGGAGGAGGTGGCGGAGGAGGAGGTGGAGGCGGAGGAGGCGGAGGCGGTGGAGGAGGAGGAGGCGGTGGAGGAGCGGGACCAAACCCACTCCAACCGGTGGCCGTAGCACAAGATGTGCGAGCCATGGGCAAACTCCCGGAGACGTTCGATGGCGACAGAACCAAAGCCGACGACTTCATCGAGGAAGTGAAGGGATACCTACGTCTCAACGCGGACGTAAGCGGCTTCAACTCCCCCATGAAAAAGATCGCCTTCACCCTCACCCACATGAAAGGAGAAGACGTCACAGGGTGGACCAGGGATATAGGAGCCATGCTCGACGCATTAGACCCCATCGCCGACAACATCCCCATGCTATGGGACCAGTTCCTAACGGAATTCGCCGCCCAATACCTCGACTCGGCCAAAGAAGACCGAGCCCGCACCGCCCTGCAAAACCTAGCTATGAGACCAGGCGAGATAGACCTATACATATCAAAGTTCAAAGAACTGGCCCGAAGAGCTGGCTACACCGCGGGAGATAACGCAACAACCCGACTCTTCCTACTCGGTCTTACCCCGAAAACAATGACAGACGTCATGGCCAGCCCACCAGTGAGGGGATACGAGGCCATAAAACAAAGAGCCATCGAAAGTACCATCGCCCAGAGAACCATCCGCGATCTACTTGCAATACGGCACGATCCAACCAAGGCAGACAACAGAGCGAACTTCCCCTTCCAACAGAACAGGGGACAACGACGCCCCTTCTTCCAAAAACCAGCAAACCCACAACCATACCGACAACCATACCACTCGTCGAACGCCCCAAGATGGATGAACAACCAAACCGTGCCAATGGACCTCAGTAGGTCGAGAGCGCCCAACTTTTATCAACAGAGAGGAGGGCAACCGCAAGCACGAGGACGAAACAACTGGCGCTCCAGGGCTAATGTCGCCAACTTTCCTCCCAGGAACAACAGCAACGCCTGCTTCAACTGCGGAGAAATAGGACACTTCGCCCGAGCCTGCCCAAGCAAGGGAAAGGCAAGAGCGAACCTCATCGACTTCGACCCAAGCGAAGAAACCATCTACGAAGGGGGCACCCCCGAAGTAGACAGGGTCGCCTTCCTCAAAGCCGAGATCAACGCAATGACCTTCGACGAGAAACAACAGCTGGCGAAGGAAGTAGGAGAAGAGAGCCCACAGGATTTTCCCACAGCTTAATTAGATCGGCACTGATTAAGCAGGGAAGCGATAGCAATAGCGATGTATATATATCAGCACGAAAATCAATGACAGTCCGATGCTACATCCATTCAATCGCAAAAAGAGCCGAGACGATCGCCCTGGTCGACTCCGGGGCAACGGAGAACTTCATGAACCTCACCTACGCCAGATGGTTGAGATTGCCAATCAAACAATTAGCAAGGCCATGAAAGCTATTTAACGTTGACGGAACGGAAAACCGAAACGGCGAGGTCAAGTTCTACACTGACCTACAAGTACAAACTGGATCGACGCGAACCCCGCTAAGATTCTTTCTCTCTGACCTAGGCGACCATAAGGCAATCCTAGGATACTCATGGTTCGCAGCGGCCCAACCCAAAATAGATTGGAGAAAAGGTTGGATCGACCACACCCAACTACCGATCATCCTACGAGCCCATAACGCCAAAAAGGCAGTCTTCGTGCCAAGGAACCGAAATACCCCCCGAAAACCTGACCAGGATCGATACTACATCGGACGCGTCACAGTGCACCCGGCCCAACCAAACGAAAACCCACGACACGCTATCCCAGCCGAATACGAACGACACAAAAAGGTGTTCAGCGAAGAACAGTCGCAACGGCTGCCCAAACACACTGTATGGGACCACGCCATCGAACTATTACCCAACGCCCCCACGACGCTTCCCGCAAGACTCCTCCCCCTCAACCAAGCCGAACGAGAAGAAATGCACAAGTTTGTGGCCGAACACCTAAAAAGGGGGACTATACGAGAATCATGGAGCCCCTACGCCGCCAACTTCTTCTTCGTCAAAAAGAAGGACAAGAAACTACGCCCGGTGCAGGACTACCGCCCGATTAACAAATGGACCGTGAAAAACAGAAACGTCTCCCCCCTGATTCCCCAAACCATCGATCGCCTTAGTGGATGCACCCTATTCACCAAGTTCGACGTGAGATGGGGGTACAACAACATCCGCATCAAAGAAGGAGACGAATGGAAGGCGGCATTCCTCACTAGCGAGGGGCTATTCAAACCAACCGTCATGTTCTTCGGCCTCACTAATTCACCGGCTACCTTTCAGATGATGATGAATACCATCTTCCGAAGGGAAGTCGCGCAGGGATGGCTATCGGTATACATGGACGACATCGCCATCCACACTAAACCAAGAGAGGGCGAAACCGAAAAACAACACCAACAGAGACACACAGACTACACGCACCTCGTCCTCGACAAACTCGAGGAAAACGATCTATACCTGAAGCCGGAAAAATGCGACTTCGCGAAAGACGAGATCGACTACTTAGGAGTGATCGTTGGAAGGAATAAAATACGCATGGACCCCACGAAACTCAAAGGGGTCGCGGATTGGACAATTCCCCACACCCCGACCGAAGTACGACAATTCCTAGGCTTCACTGGCTACTACCAATATTTCGTCCCAAACTACTCAAAAATCGCCCGCCCACTGCTAGACCTCACAAGGAAAACCACTAGTTGGCATTGGGGAGAAAGCCAGCACCGAGCGTTCGAGGAACTTAAATCCAAGATGTGCTGCAGCCCAGTGCTTACACAACCTGACTTTAACAAGCGATTCTACCTCCAAACAGACGCCTCTGCATACGGCGTGGGCGCCGTACTCTCGCAAAGGGGAGAAACCTCACCAACTTTGGCCAAACGCTCAAAACCAGTCACGCATCCAGTCGCCTACTACTCCGCAACGTTCATCCCAGCAGAACGAAACTATGACATCTACGAGAGGGAGCTGCTAGCCGTGATGAAATCCCTCGCACACTGGCGACCATACTTAGGCTGGACAAAGGAACCGTTCACCATCCTAACTGACCACGCCAACCTCCAGTACTGGAAGTCACCACGAAACCTGAACAGACGAACGGCACGCTGGCACGCAGACCTCCAAGAGTACGACTACGAAATACAACACGTACCAGGGAAGGACAACGTCCCAGCCGATGCGCTGTCACGACCACCAGGCATAGACCAGGGAAAAGACGATAACCAAGGAATCACCGTACTTCCACCATCGAAATTCATAAATCGGTCAAACTTGGAAACTACACCATTCCCCGAAGAGAGGAAGAGGATGGCCATGATCCTCGCCCACGACCACGTCACTGCGGGACACCCAGGAAGAGACGAAACGATAAGACGAGCAAGGCAAGGACCGCGATGGCCAGGGATGAACCAATGGATCGCCAACTACGTCAAAGGATGCGCAACTTGCCAACAAAACAAAATCATAACTCACAGGAAAAAGATCCCCCTGTTCCGCATAACTACTGACGAACAGACCCTTCCCTTCCAACAGGTGGCGATGGACCTCATCACGGGACTCCCGATGCACAAAGGGAAGGACGCCATCCTCACCATCGTGGACCACGGATGCTCGCGAGCGGCCATCTTCCTTCCATGTTCCACAACGATAACAGGGCTAGGGATAGCCCAACTATACCTGGATAACGTCTATAGATGGTTCGGGCTCCCCACCAAGGTCATCAGCGATAGGGACCCACGCTTCACCTCCCACTTTGGCCGAGAACTCGCGAAGAAGCTGACTACCCAACAAAACCTGTCGACGGCCTTCCACCCGCAAACAGATGGGATTTCCGAAAGGAAAAATCAATGGGTAGAACAATATCTCCGACTCGTAACTTTGTCGGCCCCCGAAGACTGGACCCACTGGCTAACAATTAAGGTATTCCAGGGGTAACCCTAGGGTATGATTTGATAAACCCTAACCCGTACCCGCGAACACCGTACCCGAACGGTTAAGGGTACGGGTACACCGTTTTGTTTTACGGGTTCAGGCACGACACCGTTTTCCTTCACGGGTTCAGGCACAAAACCGTGCGCGTGTAAGACACCGCGGGTGAGGTACGAAACCGTACAACACCGCGGGTTTTGTATATGAAATGTACTACGAGTTACAACTACTACAGCTAAGTTCTATCTACCCGTGCTCCTTGCAGAGACAGCCACTACCACATCCTCAAAAACGACAAGACCGCAGCGTGCCCATGAGCCAAAACAGAGAAAAGCGCGAATTGAGGGTGGCGAGAGTTTGTTGCGCGTGAAAGGGAGAAGGTGGCGGCCTTGCGAGAACACGCGTTCGACGGAGGTAGAAGTCGCTAAACATTATATTAGTGATTGAAATGATTATATAGAATTATACTGCACTTACCAGGGATGCTCAAGTAGTCCAAAGCCATGCGATGAAGGTTGGGGTAGACATGTTGATTGTCCACCCACCACTTCAAAGGGTCCTTCACATTCTCGACAGGGTGATTGAGGTATTCCTGGATCTCGCTGGCACGGGGAGCAGAGGTAACAGAAAGGTCGCCGAAAGATGCAAATCCGCCATTGTTCTCGGTCTTCGAGTTTTTTGTGGGCGTCGCATTGGATTCATCGGCCACCTTCTCGTATTCTGCAATGTACTCCTCCCGGACCAGCGACTCGGCTTCTTCAATCCACTCTCCCTTCCACTTCTGGTTGCGGAAGTATTCGAGCTTCATTCCCGGATGTAGGACCATGGCGATACGATATGTAGAGGAGGAGTCAGTAAGCGAGTAGTAGCGGTCCATCTTCTTGCGTGCGAGCTTCATGGCGGCTGCGATGGAGGGGTGGTATACTTTCCCGGTTTGGTAATTAAGGTGGCTTGTTATCCGGTCCATAGCAGGGATGATGGCGGCGACACTAGCAGAGTCTTGGGAGAAGAAGAGCGTCGCGTTCTTGTATTGGAGTAAGACCGCGACGAGGTCCTCGGCAATAGACCACTCCTCCATTTCCAGTTCGAACTTTCGGAGCTTGAGGGACTTGTCGGCTGTCATGGCATCGATGGCAGTGCGATATCTGATTGCAAAGTCGAGCATGTAGTAAGTAGAGTTCCAGCGAGTGACGACGTCGCGTGGGAGGATGCGTGGCTTGAGCTTGAGCTCCTTGCAGTATCTGCGCCATGCAGGGAGGGCGATGGTTGTTGATCGTACGATGGCAAAAGCAAGGTGGCGAAGCTTTGTTACCACTTTACGGACAGCAGCTGTGTCCGCCATAACCTCCTCGCGTGCATCTGGATCCAATTCGTCCAACTCGTCGACACCATCGTCGAGGTTATCTGTGCTGTCTAGGTCCAGAAGGTCTTCATCTTCGTCCTCGTTTTCGTCTTCATCTTCATCTTCATCTTCACCATCTTCGCTGTCGTCGCCATTGATGTCCAAGTCGAGGGGATCAATATCATTGTCGTCACGTTCGGTTGCCTTGCCTAGCCCAGCATTGAAAGGACACAAAAGGGTTTTCGCAGAGAGCTGCAAGGTGTGGTTGAAGCAACGAACGCGATGCTCCATCACAAACGAGTTGTCCATATTCGCGAGCGCTTCCCCCTGCGTGTTGTTCGACGTTGCGTTGTCAGCATTCACAGCAAGGACCTGTAGAAACAATTAGCTTGAGAGCATAACACGAGACTACAAACTTACCCGATGTTGAAGCCCAAACGTCTTGAGCATCTTCTGAAATGCCCGAGCCAATGCCACGCCGGTGTGAGATTCAGGAACCTCGATGATATCCAATAAAAAGGCCAACATGGCCCCATTGTACTCAAAGTGCACAGTCCAAGCAACGAACGCATGGTGATTGGTTGACGTCCATGCATCGGTCGCAAAATGGACACGCCCTGGGTGATCATTTAGGAGCTTGATGATACGTTCGCGGCACTTCACATAGGCCGCGAGAATGTCACGACGAACGGTGTTCGGAGATGGAACCTTGAGGTGGGGGTGTCCTGTTGTGAGAAGATTGACAAGCTCGGGATCGGAGACAATAGTTGCTGGGCGATTGCTTTCGGCAACCCATTTTGCAATGTGGGCACTGATGTATATGAGTCAAAGAAAGGTATGTATAGCGCATGTACTCACCGGAACTCAGGGCCTGAGTGTGCACGATGAGAATACACAACGGGTTTTTGCCCTTGACTGGCGAAGGCACTGAAAATGTTACCGCTTCGCTGGCTACCAGACACCCCGCCTACAGCCTCGTTGACCGTATCCTCGCCAAAGCAGCGAACTGCATGGTGCCGAAGGTTGGCAGTCGAAGACTTGTCACCTTTGTCTTGATAGCGCCGAACGCCTCGTGCCTCGGTTTTGCATTTCTTTGAGGAGCAGGTGAAGAAGTGGGCGACACGGCCATGGTGTACCTCAATCGTTACTTTAGGTTTGAAGAAAGAATATATAGGAGACCTCCAAGTTTCCTTAACCGCCGCTAAAATTGAAATGAGTAAGACAGCAAGGAAAAAATAGTAAGTAAACGCACCAAGTTCCTTCTCAAGGTCATCTAGCTCCTCGTCGGATCCAACTGCGATAACCTCCAGCAATCCATTGGTCTTGATGCTGGCTTGATCGTCGGTAGTTGGGTCCTCTACATCACTGATGACTGGAGACGAAACATTGGACAGCGCATGTTTAGCCCGCTTAAGAGGCCGAACGATTGCACCGGTGCCTTTCTTGATACGCTTGATGCCTTGCCCGATTGCCTTTGCACTTGATGTGGCTGCACTGGATATAGAGGAAGTGCGGGAGTGGAGTGATGAACGCGACGACTTCGCAGAAGACTTCGTTGAATTGTTAGGCATCCGCGGACCGTGGGATTATAAAAAAAAAATGCTCACCTTTAAGTGGGTGAGCCAGATCTCGATGAATTGCTCCTTTTCACTAGCCTCGATGAGACCTGACGAAGCCATTGGCGGCCTGAGGCCTGAGAGGTTAGGGCGTGCCTCGTTCTCTTTGCGACGCACGATCGGAGCGGAAGCAAAGATCAGCCACAAGCCACAAGCCACAAGTGAAAACTGTATAGTTTTCCCACGATATTATGTGAGGTCACCAAGCCTTTCTTTGGCAAAAGTCGTGTATAAGACATGTATATAATGGTATAGCTGATTCAGTATTCTAATGAGCGTCGAATTCTGCAACACATCCCCAGTTCCCACTGCATAAGGGTCCTATTCCATCAATGAGCCTGTCAGAGCAGCCGAGGCACTGGTTGTAGAGGAGGCGAGTGAGGGGAAGTCGGTGAACAGGCATTCATGCCGCGAGGAAAGCAACAGAAAACACAACACTAAGGATGCTCGTGAGTTGTGAAAAGTGGGATCGTAACAGATCGTGTACCATTGGATCCGAATGCCTTGGTAGGATTAGCTGTCGATGCTGCCCGCATGGGAAGCACCCGAGCCTGTCGGAGCAGCTGAGGCACCAGTTGTAGAGGAGGCGAGTGAGGCGAAGTCGGTGAAAATCTGCGTGCTCTGGTATGTTTGACAGTTCGAGCTGGAGGGTATACGGGGCATATAGGGAAGCGACCCAATGGAAACAGTTTCGGCAGGTTGAGAGTAAGAGAGTGTTTGCCCGCCTGAAGTGTATACTCCAGGAATATCCATGAGGCCACTATCGCATACTTCGAATGTACCGTTTTGTGCGGCGTTGGACATGTTGTAAGGAAGACCAATGCGATCAAGAGTATGTTGACAATACCCTACAGGATTTGTGCCATTGGGGTTACAGATCTTCATTCCGACAATGCCCCGCCTACGAATTTGGTCCAATTGAAGGTATTCACTGGTGTGCAGTACTTGAAGGCCGGTAAAAGTGTCGGCGATGGGAGGGGTACAGATGCAAAAATCAGAAATGTTATTGACGAGTGTGGTAGCCGGATTGTGTCCCGCGGAGAATTTGATTGGGATAAACTTGTTGGGGTAAGGCAGTGTACGGAAAGAAGTTCGAGACCAAGAGATTTGAGGTATAGAGAAAACCGTGTACCTGCGCAAACGGGTACGGTATTTCACGGGTACGATAAACCCAAACCCGTACCCGTACCCGGGAATACCCGTGACCCGATACTCACGGTGTTACCCATACCCCTGTCACACCTTACTAACAATAGCGTCGGCGGTACACAACAACCGGAGAAACGAAACGACCGGCCTATCGCCCAATCAAATCCTTCTGGGGTACGAACCGGAGTTACTCCCAGCGGAAACACCACCATCAAGGAACGAGACCGCTGAAAATCGAGTCTCTGTCATGAACGAAAGGCGAGCCCAGGCCATCGATGCCATCAACCAAGTCGCAAAAGGGAAATCAGTAATCCCGTCACAATACAAGATCGGAGAAGAAGTCTGGCTCGAGGCAACCCACCTGAAAGTCCGGCATCAGAAGACCAAGCTAGCCCCGAAACAGTATGGACCCTTCAGGGTCGTCAAAGAAGTCTCACCAGTGGCGTACAAGCTGAAACTTCCCGTCTTATGGAACATCCACGACGTGTTCCATGCATCCCTCTTATCGCCCTATCACGAGACGGCCGCCCACGGGCCTAACTTCTCCCGGCCATCACCAGACCTTATCAACGGAGAAGAAGAATTCGAGGTGGAACGCATCGAAGGTCACAGGCAATATGGGCGCACCAAGTGCCTCCAGTATCTAATCAAATGGAAGGGGTACCCCGATCACGACAACACATGGGAACCTGCTGACCAGGTCCATGCGGACAACCTAATCAAGGAGTACCAACAAAGACGCCCGACCAAGGAGATAAAAGGGCGACAGGGAACACTGAGACCGCCATCCCCTCCACTCTGGCTCCTCGACCAACCAATCAACCCCTCCTTGAGTACATCCGCGACGACAAGGAAGACTCGCGGCCACTCCAACAAGTCCTACTCCTACACCTGCAGTTCCACATCGTCCCCCGTCTACCAAAGCGACCCCTCATCGAACGCCTCCACTGCACCGTTACCAGGGACAAAAAGCCCGCCTACTCTGAGTTCGCCCCCGGCCAGCCCTTTCGACACTTCCTCTACTTGTACCTCAACAAGCTCCCCCAAGACCACATCCTCCTACACCGTTGCTTCTGCCAAGACCAGTACTGCGTGTTCCACGGGTAAGTCATGTCCGACGCCTCCAACGACCCCTCCGTCTGCTCGCCCAAAGGGACGCCACCCCCAATGGCACCACCCCTCTCGCCGTCTACCGCCGCCGTCGGCCTCCAACTCGAGCCGAACGACCCCAACGCCCTCATGCACATCGCCCAAGGACTCCTGGCCACCATCCGTAAAAGGGAAGCCGAATACCGCGTCGAGTCCGACAACTGGAGCGAGCAAATGGCAGCGCAGAAGATCCGCTTCGAGGAGGCGTTGGCTCGTGCCCAACCAAGGGAGGACGCACCAGAGGGGTACGTACTCAACATCAGAGAGAGGGCCCCCAACTTCGTCATCCCCATCCAAGATGGGTACTATCAGCCCGCGTGGTGGGTCAAGCAGCTGCCCGACGGTAGGGTCGCGGGGCTCCCCAAGAGTCACTCCCCGGGTGAGACCCCCTACATTGCTGAGATATACGCCGAATGCGACGGCGACGACGAGGAGGACAACATCGTCCTTCCCCTACCTCCCTGGCTACTCGCCCTCCTCAAGGGCAGTTCTAGCGTCTACAGTATGCTCAACCAGGAGGTCCGAAACAATGGGGATTGGGCCCTCCAAGCCGAAGTCGCGCGGTTCAGGGAGCTCGAGATCTCGCTCCTTGACATTAAACTCCGCATCGACCACCTCCAGGCCGAGCAAAGGGGCATGCGGGAGGCCCAGGAGGCGTCAAGAGTGCGCCTCGAGTTGGCCCGACTGGACCGACGAGCAGGTAACCTCCGAATGGTGGGACCCCCTGACGCACGCAGCCGAAGGTTTAGGACGAGGAGGACGACGCAGTTCAGGGGGAATATGGACTAGATGCGGACATCTAGCCTAAGTAGGAGGGTGATGTAACCGGCTCCTGGGACGAGGCTAGCTCATACGCCTCGTGGACCGGGGTAAGTTCCTGAACCGGGCTAGTACTGTATGGATTGATCGGATCACTTGTCATTGATGCGTGTAGTGCCTCGTTTTGATGTGGACGGACAGCAGGCCAGCATCGTGTTGTTTTAGATTGCTGTGCCCCTCGTGTTTGGTTTCTGTTACTTTGTACGCGTTTGTAGTTTCTTTGTGTACTTAAGGACGACCAACTTGGCCAGGTAGCGGCAAGTTGAGTCTCTTGTCTAAATAACAAAAAGCCTCTTCTCTCCTTCCTCACAGCGGGGTCTTATCGACGGACTGATAAGGCGGGAACCCGTTACTCCATAGTCTACCGAGTCACTGTAAAAGACTCGGCTTATGACCCAGCGTCCCACCAAGGACACGGTCGCTCTGCCAAAGTACGCCTTCTGCCAGGAGGTATTCCCCGACTTAGTGCACAAGGAAGGACGCTGCACGTGCTTCGACACCCCTCAGCCCAAGAAGGAGACAACTACTACGGACACTACTGAGCTCTAATCGTCTCGTCCATACCGGCGGTGACACATAGACATCAAACATCATGTCATTCGCGAGTACATAGAGAATGCATACACCTCTCTAATACGTACACCTACTGAAGAAATGGTTGCCGATGGCTTTGCCAAGTCATTGTCGCGTGTCCTGCTTCACCGCTTTAATTCCGACATGGGTCTCAGTGCCTAAGATTATTGGATCACAGGGGGATGTTGAGACGGAACACTCTAGCACGTGTATCGGCTCCCGAGACTGTACTGTAGATACCGAGCGCTGCCAAGTGCTCCAATATATTTTATTATAGATTTTAGTTCTAGTCGCTCCTTATGAGCTCCCGAAGGTTTCGGGCAGCTACCTAATAGCTGCCTATAGCTGCCCGACAGCAGTACAGAGCTGCCTATAGCTGCCTATGCCCCATGTGCTCCAGCAGCTCCCCATGTGCTTCGGTAGCTCACCACATTTTGATAGCCGACATGTAGACCGGCAGCTTCTATTATTCTTTGTACTATAATAGCCTTTCTACCTGCCTATTATATTTCTACTAAGCTTCCATACTTATCGGTAGCTCTATTGTTCTCCCTTCGCTTACCGTTTTAGCTACCGGTGATCACTGCAGATCAGGGACACTCGCTACATGTATAAGTACTGTAACTTATATGCCTGAGGAATATAGAAGTTTATACTCTCTCTTCCCTACCGACTGGTCTGTGCACTTAGCTGCCGACCGACGTCTTCCCTCGCTGCGCTTCATCAGATTATACTGCTACACCAGCAAGCACGCCACCTTCACATGCATTACCTTCATCCTCCGTCTATCCTGTTGATCCTGGAATGTTTCGTAGCGATTATGCTATGCCAGCAGATACGCCACCTTCACATGCATTACCTTCATCCTCTGTCTATCCTGTTGATCCCAGAACATTTCGTAGCGATTATACTGCTACACCAGCAGGCACGCCACCTTCACATTACCTTCATCCTCCGTCTATCCTGTTGACCCCGGAACGTTTCATAGCAATTATACTGCTATGCCAGCAGGTATGCCACCTTCATATGCATTACCTTCATCCTCTGTCCATCCTGTTGATCCCAGAACGTCTCGTAGCAATTATATTGCGATGCTAGCACTACGACCACCACGACCACGACCATGACTGACGCGGCGCAGGCCATCGGGGATGCAGAGCTCTCACAACTTGTATTCATGCATCACACAGCATTCCTTGAACATCCGTCGACCGTGTGGGTTGTTTGCAAGTTTCACGGGGCTTGCATCGTTTATTGGAGAAGTGGATACAATACTTGTCTGGTGGAGTGCTTAGATAGGGGGATCTTGACATGATCACTTGCTTGCTAGTATATTGTATTACTGTATGATTTGTATAGTATATTCAATACATTTTTCACATAAGTTAAAGTTGCTGCAAGGTTAATACAGTACATGACCGGTCAGGACTGGTTGTACAGTAACACGTTGCAACCAGTCAGTACACTGACCAGTTGCAATCAGTGGACAACCGCAACTGGACCAATGGTAACCGGTTGTGTAAGGTCCGGTTAGGTTATTGGGCTTTCTGCTCAATAACGCAACCGGTTGCAGTTGCGGTTGCAGGGGTTAGGGTTAAAAAACCGGACCTAACCGGACTTTGAAACACTATTCATTGGCTCGACAAACGCATCAAAGACAGCTCCCTCTCCTCACCTCGCTTCTCGCATTGCTGCCATAACAGAAAGGTCGTTCTCAATCCTTTACCAGACCCACCCGACGTACTTCACAATCTCTTCACTGAACGAAGCACAGAGGCAAGACAATTCAGAGAGAGAATTCGCCAGTATAATTTGGCGCTAGCTTTCACCTCTTTCAGCACAACAGAGAGAAATGATAACAGTACCGGTGGGCCTTGGGTGTGGAAAACGGGGTTGTCACGAACTGAAGACCCATTACTGTTGCGGACTTATAATCTCATGGCAGATGCCGAGAAGTGTTCTCGAAGGACTGCCACTGTACTATCTCGTGCCTTGTATCTCATTGCCTCGCTGCCTCATGACTCAATATTTCAGACTATTCCTAACTTAGGCTCTATGCCTTAGTTTTCGTTTGCGCATCCCAATTGTGACTGTCTTTGTACAGTAAGCCATACTTACTATACTTAGTGTTGAACACTTCGTATAAGTAGTATTACTCCACTCCTGACTCCACTTATACGCCCCATAACATAGTGTACATGCTCCACTACGGTACTGACACCCACTGTTCCCACATAGAGGGAAAACCCTGCTGTATGGCTCCATAGTGTAAGGTGGGCAGTGTGGCTGCGCGTGCCCAGACCGGAACAGAGCAGCGGAACAGCCCAGCCGGAGCGCCCAGCCACAACTATACAGTTTCACACGCTCGTCTATCATCGCCTCACACTTCCCCTTTTTTTAATTCTTTTTATCGCTTCACGCTCATCGCCCCTACCTTGGTCCTCCGGTGCAAGATATCCGCGAACAAATCGAAAACCTTCCCGCCTTCACAGCCCCTTGTTCGGCACCCCTCCTCACCAACTCCATTCGCTCCTTTCAAACTTGGGACAGCGACGATCGACTCTAGCCGCGACAGCACGACACTAGCATACCTTTCCCATTGAGTCCTTAGCCTTATTTTCATAGTTACTGATCTCTCTTTTACATTTCTGACATCTTTCACACGTCCGGCGCGGCAACAATGCACACGTCCATTCACTTCCGGTCTTTGTTCTCGCCGACGCAGGCGCTCAGTAGGGACAAATCTGTATATAAAAGACACCCTCGCACGTAGAGGAGGGTGGTCAAAAAAAGACCCATCCTGAATCCCATTTTCCTTTTCTATCTTCTCTTCTCTGTGTGCCAGCCGTCACAGGACGCTTTCTCTTTTTTCTTTCCCTCGTTGTGCACCCTCGCTGCCCGCCCAATAAAGGCTCACGCTGATCCGATCCACCGAGCCGACGCACGTTCCTGATTGCCGCATCGCCGCTGACTCCCTTCTCTCTAGGTTCCTAAACTCTAATATCTCTGTCCTTCCCGGACTCACCTGCGCGTTCCATCCGCGCTACAATAGTGACCATTTGGGGTTTAGGGGTGAGTAGAGGTGTCCACAATATCACTTTTTCATTGTCGCCTGATAGATTCGCGTATAAATACGATGTAAAACTATCTCAGAAGCCTTAAGCTTCTCTTGAATCTTATTTCCTGTCAAAAGAATCCTTCTCAAACAAAGAACTCCTTCTCTACGCCACATTAGAGGGGCTTGCCTCTAACTCTAACATCTCCATTACAAATTCGTAAAAGAAGTCTCTTACGTTTTAAGAAGACTTACTAAAGAAGTCACTAACACATTAATAGTGATTAGAAGAAACAAGTTAACACGTTGAACATCATTAGAAGTTAACTAAGGAATATCTTTAGGGCAGGTTGACACACTAGTTGTCAAATCAAAGTCGACTCTAAGATATACAAGGCTATCTTACGCACACATAACTCCGACATAAGGCTATTGCTGGATACGCTACAGGATGTAACAGGGGTACACAGTCTATCACAGATCAGGTACACTGATTTGGAACGGTTTACGTGAACCTTCGTACGCGCAATCATACTTCTACAATCCCAAGGAGGCACTACAGTATCGAATGGATCAAAACAGCGATCTAAATCGCAATACGATGGAGGACTTACAAAACATGCTCTTTGTCAACAACCGGTACAGTCACTTATTTCTACACACATTTCAAATCTTGCAATGAACACCTTCAAGGGATCTAGGAATTAGGATTCTTGCAGATCCTACGACCGATCTTCGGCGATACAACCTTCCGTCTGTGGATGAAATCGCAGTCATCATCCCTGCCAATCACAACGACGCTCTAAACCCGCGCGACATTATTCTTCACAAACGCAACGGGAATCTTCAGTTCATCCACGATCACCACCATGTGTATGCTCCTTTACACTACGTTCTGTTGTTCCCGTACAGGACTGATGGATGGACGTACCAACTCTCACTCAAACAAGATGCGACTGTGAACAATGTTCGAGGAGTGAAATCGATGTCTCAAGTGCAATACTACTCCTATTGATTACACACCCGACTGGACGAGTTCCCTATCTTACAATATGGAGGACGCCTCTTTCAACAATTCATATGCAATGTATGGGTTTCAATGGATCAGAATCGTCTACAATGGATCCAAAACAACCAACCCCAACTACGCGCCTCTCTTTACAACGGACTAGAAGATGCTGTCAGACATGGGGAAAACGACGTTAATTTGGACGAGATTGGTCATTGCGTCGTCCTTCCATCATTGTACGTCGGTGGTCCAAGATACATGAATCAACAGTTTCAAGATGCCATTGCCCTCGCACGCTACTATCACGGTTTTGACCTTTTCATCACTTTCACATGCAATTCACAGTGGCCTGAGATTACGTCCGCTCTTCTCCCAGGTCAATCACCATTGGATCGTCCGGACATCATCATCCGTGTTTTTAACATGTTTAAAATGTCGCTCATCAACGAGCTTACCAAGGAACACATCCTCGGCCGACCTCACGAATATGTCCACACTATCGAATTCCAGAAATGCGGCTTACCACACATGCATCTTCTACTATCCCTAATGCCCTCCTTTCGTCCAACGTCTCCTGATAAAGTAGACTTAGGCCCCATACAGCAACGGGATAAATCTGGGATTTTGAGAAATCTTATTTTTCGGGGTTTTCCGGACGTGACTAGCGTGACAGAGGTGTGCCATGTTACATGACATAATATGAGTTTTTTTTTGGCGCTTGTCAGAGAGTCACAAGGTGTGGTGCATGTGACTGCACATACATGAAAAAAAATTTATGCCAGGTTGAGCGCTGAGTTCGGGAAATTTTGGGAGCGCTGAGCTCAGGAAATTTCGGGAGTTCCTCATCTTTGTCATCACCACCTTGTGACTCTCTGACAAGCGCCAAAAAAAAACTCATATTATGTCATGTAACATGGCACACCTCTGTCATGCTAGTCACATCCAGAAAACCCCGAAAAACAAGATTTCTCAAAATCCCAGATTTATCCCGTTGCTGTATGGGGCCTAAAAGGGTTTCCAAAACCATTTCAATGAGAAATGGTTATGTCGAAAAACGGTTATCCGATCTACGCTCGGCCTGATGACAGACGCGCATACAATGTTCGCCATTTTATCGCTGACAATCAATGGATAGTACCTTACAACCCTTATCTACTTGCCAGGTACGATACAGATGATTTCTCTCTTATAATCAGATATCTCATTACAATTTCTAAAGGTATGATGCACATATTAATGTGGAATGTGTCATGTCCCTTGCGGCAGCGAAGTATATTACTAAATATACACATAAAGGTCCCAACTGAGCGACGGTCGAAATTCAACAACGCAATGAAGTTTCCAAGTTTAAGGACAGTCGATACATTGCCATGTCTGAAGCTTCTTGGCATCTCTTCGAATTCCCTATTCATCACCAGGAACCAGCTGTCATGTCCCTTCAGATTCACCTTCCCGGTCAGCATATGGTTGTTTTCAACAGTAACAAGTCTGCGGATGCAGTCAGAGCAAGGGCTGAAGCAGAAAAAACAATGTTAACTGCTTTTTTTGAACTAAACAGAACAGATTCTTCAGTGAATCGTTACACGTATCAAGAAATTCCATTACATTTCGTTTGGGACGCCGGAAAAAAAAAAGGAAAACACGTCAACGTGGTTCAACGATTGGCAGGATCTATTATGTTTCACCAACAGCTGGAGAACATTTTTACCTTTGTACCCTCCTAACAATGGTAAAGGGGCCAAAGAACATCAGGAAAAGTGTCAGTACTTTTTCTTGTCTTTTTTGTCTTTTGTCTTTTAAAAAAGACAAGAAAGACAAAAAAGTCATGAAAAAAGTACTAAAAGACAAGAAAAAGTACTGACACTTTTCCTGATGAATTGGGAACATCTGCACATGTTCGAAGGTGTGTTGCACCTGATGTTTCATTCCGCATGTTTGGCGCACAGTCTTCTCAAAAACAATGACAAGTGGAGACAATGTTTGGAAGAAGCATCACTGACTCATGTCGGCCAAAGTATGCAACGCCTGTTTTCACTCATTCTTCGACAGTTTCTGTAACGGGCTCGCAGCCGAACCACCGTAAGTACGCGTTCTGCCAGCATCTATTCCCTGAAGAAGGGCATGACGGAGGGCGTTGCACCTGCTGGGACATCTAACGAGGTCAGGCGACACCGGCTCCTGGGATGAGGCTAGCACGTATGCCTCATGGACCGGGGTAAGTTCAGGGAACCAGCCCAAAAGAGTTTGAAGTTTCTAGATTGTGTTCTGATACGTACGAATGGGGCTAGACAGTATTGATCTGAAGGATCGATAGAAGCGCCACCGTGGGAATGATCTAGAGGATCATTCTAGGTTCATGTTCTGATGGGATCACAACATGTCGGCGGCCTTCTGATTGATGCGCTGACGAACAGCTATCTGATGCCCCTGGTTTGTGACACGTGCCTACGTTCTGTGATGTGTTTCGGATACATGAGTACGGTTAGACTCCTACTATAGTTGCTTACAGACTCCTACCATTAGTCTAGACCCAAGTACTATATAAGTAGCACTCCTTGCGCCTAGTAGAGGCCAAGTTGAGTCTCCTGTCCGGCTACCCAGTCTAACAGTGAACCAAGATACTTGTCATCCATCCATCTACTAAGGGAGGAGTGTCGCCTTTACGGTGAACTCTGCAACTCCCCGACACAAGGGCATACGAAGACGCCAAAGGTCTTCGCTATCAGATATCAACAGGCGGCCCAGAGGCACGCGGCCGAGCACCCGAAGTACCGGCGGTGACAGTTTCAGCCATCACAACCCGACGTTCTCTGGCAAGACTTCCGCAAAAATTTATGCGACGATTTGGTATGACAATTACAACGCGCGAGAAGTTCAGCAGCATCTATTCCCATTGAAGACATTTACGACTACGGTTTATTCCTCATCGAACAGGATCTGTGACAAAATGGAATATCACTTGCTTCTTTTCCGTCCATGCCATCGGTTGTAAAAAAACTGGGATGACCTTCAAGGAAACCCATACATTGTGGAACAATTGGCATATGACCGAGACAACGAATTACTTCTAGCAGAAAAAAACATACTGTTACTAAACACAGAACAACGGCACGCCTTCGACATCATTTTTCAATTGACAAATGCTTAAGAAGGAAGATCTTTCTTTCTTCACGGACCCGGTGGCACAGGGAAAACTTTCGTATACAACACTCTTTGTCACAAAGTTCGCGCTAACAGATGGATCATGCTGTGCGTTGCTTCCTCTGGAATCACCGCTCTCCTCCTTCCGGGAGGTCACACAGCTCATTCAACATTTTCGATCCTGGTTGAAACACTATGCGAGGACTCCACTTGCCAAATAGACAAAAAATCGAAGCACGCTGATATGTTGCGTCAAGTGCATCTCATTATTTGGGACGAAGCAGTCACACAACACAGGTGCGCTGTGTATTCTGACGCATTAGCAGTCGTTTCTCATTAATAACTTCTTCCAAGACGTGCCACAGAAGCTGTCAACAGATTGTTTCAAGACATATATTCAACAACGAAAACCTTTGTCGGAATAACTGTTGTCTTCGGAGGCGATTTCCAACAAACGCTACCAGTCGTTGTCAAGGGAACTCGAGAAGATGCAGTGCTCGCAACAATACAACACTCTTCTCTTTGGAAAACCATCGAAATAATTCATTTGCGACAAAACATGCAAATCAATCTAAACACATGTATGGACAACTTCGCAAACTGGCTACTTGACATCAGACACGGCCAGGCAAGCCATACTCCTCGTGGCGAAAACTCAATTTCGCTTCCAGAACATATGCATTGTTTTTCAGAAACTGAATTAATCGAAAGTGTATATGGTACAACCACACGGTGTACTCAAAGTCCTTCACCTGAATTCTTTAGACAAAGAGCAATACTGGCCACACGAAACGACGATGTGTGGATGTTAAACACCAGTATACTCGAACACTTTAGAGGTGAAGAACACATGTTCATAAGCGCCGACACGTACTCAATCGATTCACCTGAACCTCACAACAATTACAACCTTCCCCTCGAATTCCTCCACACGCTCAACATGTCCGGTCTCCCCATTGCAGAACTTCGTGTGAAAATGGGATCACCTGTAATTCTTTTACGAAACATCGACACCAAACGAGGCCTATGCAACGGCACGCGTGCAACGATAATACGCATGTCGAATTGTGTATTGGAAATTCATCTCCTATCCGGAGACCACACAGGCAAAACAGCCTTAATCCCATGTAGAGTTTGAAGGTCCGGTTACTATAACCAGTAATTAACCGGTAACCGGACACAACGTAACCGCAAGCAACCGAACCATCGGTTGCAGTTACATGGGTTTGAAAGTTCTCTGGTTATCGGTCATGATATTTATGATGACCGAAAAATTTGTTCACAACCGGTTACGATCGGTCATCATCAGTCATCCTGGACTCATTATGACACCAGCATCACACAGTCATCACACCCTGCCTCTGAGCCACGCTCAGAACTGAGTGTCGGAGTGCCCGGGCCCATCAGCCAGGAGCCACACCATCAACATTTTCACTGTCATCATCCCTCATGATCATCGTCCAACCTCTCAAACTTCTGCCTCAGGCCGCCTACAGCCTTGACAAGAAGCCTCAAGCAACGACCTGTTTTTTCCAATGTGGACACGAACTTGCCTTCCCTCACCAGGCCACCCGGTCTAGGCTCGGAGAAGATGACTCCCCCAGCATACAAACCTTCCACTCCCCGTACTGCTTCGAAGATGCCCCAATGTCCAATCTCCCATCCACTCCTCACTGCAGAAGGCCGAGGCCAACCCCTCAACTTCTCCTTCCAACATTCGCGCTTCGACCTGTGCTGATCTCGCTAGCGTTTCCGTCACCTCGGCGCTGACACAGGTTGATGTCAACAAACCTATCCTCTTCGTATCCTGCTTCCATTCACTCGAGGAGGACGACCCAGAGATAGAAGATGACGAACTATTGCAGACAGTGGAGATGATGTCTGACTTTGAGTCTCAGGTCACGCAAATATTCGGCATTGGATTGGGATATGTGTCTGAGGATGAGGTAGTCAAACACGCGAGATCGCATCTCCCAAAATCACTCCAGAGCCCATTCTTGCACCGACATTGGAGCCCATGTCCGCGGTTGTGGAGTGGTGGGAACTGGCAACAGTCAATCCCGCAATCGAGTCGGACATCACAATGGCAGTCAAATCAAAGGGCAAAACGGATGGGTTCAAAACTAACCCTCTGGACCAGAACCAGGTTGCTTGCATGCCTTTGACGGATATCAGCAGGTCTTCACTGTCCCTTGCCTGCCAGCCCAGCCAGCCCACTTCCGTAGTCAGAATTAATATTCCACGTCAGCCTCCCTCGTCAGCAGATTTCGAATTTGTCGCCTCTTTATCCTCAGGTGTGTCTTGCTCTATTGCTTTGTGTATTCACAAGCAGAGCCGACGCCAGTGTGCGGTCAAGATCATCTTGAATGCTGTCCTCGAAGACCAGAGAATTGTCCATGCTGTTCTCGCAGAGCAGTGCATCATGCACGAGGTATCTCGCTATCCCTTCCTGTTAGGCCTGTTGGCTTCCTTCCGTGGCGTTCACAGTTTCTACTTAGTCTCTGTGAGTTTGTTGCTCCCACATCAGCAAAAAGGCCCTTAGAATATATTGCAATATATTACATAAGTTTCATTATCAGCATGAAAAATAGATTAGTTAAATTATCAGTTAAACTAATAACAAATCCTATTATTTTTCAAAAATAAAATGTAAATATAAAATTTAAAGACATACTAATAAAGCTTTAATAATAACATAATATTAAAGTTGTAACCAATTATTGGGTTAAGAGACATGCCTAAAAAATATTCTAAATATTATAGGACTCCCTACTATTTTGCTCTAAAGTATAGCAATTAATAACTTATAATTAGATCAATATTAGATTGCATCTAAATTATAAGTTGACAATGTAATATAATACTTACTCAATATTATTGAATATTTCATGCAATAATAATAATCTAAATTAAATGTCCATATAATGCATATGTCTTAATTTAGATGTAGTAAACCACAAGATCAACTTAGCTAAACATTTTTGTAATTAATCAAAAAACATAGAAATGGCTGATTGAATCACTTAGAGTTGGCTTGTGACCCCTTAGCTTTTGATCTCATCTATCTCCACAATTATTTTTAGACTTTTAGCTATTTTATTTCTTAAGATATAAAAACATCAGCTCATAAATGTAAAGTAGCTATTAGATATAGTTTATCTCTTTAACATATGTTTGCCATAATAGTGTAGTGGTTAAAGACATGTTGATAATTAAACCAATACTTAGATAGGTTGAGAGTTCAAATCTTTACAAGTGTAAAATTTCTAAGTTGAATATATATTATAATAGTGAAAGTTAGTAGATGATTAAGTAAGATGATAATAGTAATAATAATAATAATAATAATAATAATAATAATATAAAATAAATATAATCAGATATAATAATAGATGTTAAATATAATTAAAAATAATATAAAAATAGATAATTAGATAATAGATAATAAAAATAATTAATATTTTTGAAGTAAATTAAATTTTACTGGCAATTCTTTAATAACCTTTTAAGGCAATATAATGGTCTGTTTTAGGCATACAATGGTATGTTTTTGGTCATATCATTAGTTCCATATTAGTTTCTGATTATATCATTAGTCTTATATTAGTTTATAATTATATCATTAATCCTATATTAATTTATTGCCCTTTCATTACCTCAAAAAGATATTGCCAAAATAATATTGCACTTATTATAAGTACAGAAACTAATTAAAGTAATTATTATATCAGAATCTGATATAGCAGTTATCATATTTTTCAATAAATGGTGTTCTTTTTTTATGAGGTGCACAACAATGTAACTAATTGATTATACCACTTATCACACACAAGTCACAAAATATTGCCTTAAAATCTAGTGACCTTTTTGCTGATGCAGTACTCAGCAACATATGATAGATTCTCACTGTCCTGTTTCAGGAATACTGTTGTTCCACTCTATTCGATGGGTGCTTTCATATGCCCGAGTCTTACAAGAAGTTCGCATCCGCAGAATTGGTGAGCCTTTCCTAACAAAGTAGGAAGAGTCGCATACTCATATAGGATGTCCAGGTGTGCGTGGTCAATCACCTGCACAGCCTTGGAATCATTCATCAAGACATCAAACTGGAGAATGTGATGGTGAAGAATGACGGTCACGTCGTTCTTGGCGACTTTGACTTGGCAGTCCGTTTGGAGACTGCCAGCTCGCCCGCCCCGTGACCAAGTGGGTCGCTTCCTGGAGGCAAGAGCAACACCCTCAAGACTCGCAGTGTTTGCGGCACGCTTCCATACATGGCTCCAGAAGTCTTGCGCAACATGGAGTATTCCTACAGCGTCGATTGGTTTTTGTATGGAGTGTTCCTGCACATGTTCTACCTGGATAAGGTATGATTCCATTTTCTCCGGTTGCCTGAGGCCGAGGTTCTACTACGTTAAATACAGTTTCCTTGGCTGGGCAAGTACGAGCATCCAGTGAACTATCTGAAGGAGATGATGTCTACAATATCTCTTGGTGTCATCTTCTGGCAACCACTAGTATATAACTTACTGTACATGTATATAACATTATATGCTTGTATTTTTTGTAGTATCTCCAATACAGTTCAGTTTTTCACACACAATAAGTTGAATTTCGTGCAATAATGACCGGTCTGAACCGATAATAAGAAGTTGCAACTGGTCAGTGTGTGACCAATTGCAATCGGTGGGCAACCACACCACGACCGATACTAACCAGTTATGCGCAGTCCAGTTGTAACGGGCTCGCAGCCCAACCATCGGAAGTATGCGTTCTGTCAGCATCTGTTCCCTGAAGAAGGGCATAACGGAGGGCGCTGCACCTGCTGGGACATCTGATGAAGTCAGGCGACACCGGCTCCTGGGATGAGGCTAGCACGTATGCCTCATGGACCGGGGTAAGTTCAGGGAACCGGCCCAAAAGAGTTTGAAGTTTCTGGACTATGTTCTGATGCGTACAAATGGGGCTAGATGGTATTGATCTGAAGGATCAATAGAAGCGTCACCGTGGGAATGATCTAGAGGATCGTTCTAGGTTCATGTTCTGATGGGATCACAACATGTCGGCGGCCTTCTGATTGATGCGCTGATGAACAGTTATCTGATGCCCCTGGTTTGTGATATGTGTCTAAGTTCTGTGATGTGTTTCAGATACATGTGTACGGTTAGACTCCTACTATAGTTACTTACAGACTCCTACCTTAGTCTAGACCCAAGTACTATATAAGTAGCACTCCTTGCGCCTAGTAGAGGCCAAGTTGAGTCTCCTGTCCGACTACCCAGTCTAGCAGTGATACAAGATACGAAGGCACCAAGGTCCTCGCTAGGATAGGGACTAATTAGGAACTAGTGCAGTATCAAGTCTACAACAACCACCGGCGGTGACACTGGTTAGGTTATGGGCCTTTCCGCTCAATAAAGCAACCGGTTGCAGTTGCAGTTACAGGGGTTAGGGTTAAAAAACCGAACCTAACCGGACCCTTAAACTCTAATCCCACGTATAATGCTTTCCCCTTCATTAACCGGGCTCAACTTGGCTATCAAACTCAACAGGCGACAATTTCCGATTCAATTAGCATACGCGATGACAATCAATAAATCACAAGGCCAAAGCGTCGACAGCATCGGCATCGACCTTCGTAATCCTGTGTTTGCTCACGGACAACTATATGTCGTGTTATCCCGTGCAACATCGTCTCAAAACATCAAAATTCTTCTTTCCAATGATTCTGCTGGGAACAAAACAGACAACGTCGTTTATAAAGAAGTATTACTTGACTGAAGTGTTGGCTTATATTAATACTACATGTTTTTCATTATGATTCAAGTTTTGTTTGAAATTTTTACAATTATGTCACTCCGATTACGAAATCAGACTTCTTGCTAGCTGTGCCCGTGCGAAGCACGGGTCACCGCTAGTATTATAGTAGATTACTTAATTTGAAATTTGTTTCAATTTTGGGTCAGAATCTCAGGCACTTAATTCTTTTAAAAAATAAAATGTGCGCATTTTTATCTACATTACAACGCGATTACGATGCACTAATTTTCATAGCATTTGGATGTGTTTTGAGGGAGCAGTTGCAGCAGCAATTTTTGGGTGGCTCAGATGCCGGAAATTCCCGCCTTACACTATAGTAGGACACTAGTAGGACTATCGTAGTATACCTCTCCCGCACGCAATTTGTCACTACACCTGCTCCCCCCGCCTGCTCCCACCCGCAATTTGCATTCAAGCGGCAGATCACGCCCTTCCTGGGGAGCGAACATGGCATGCGACATCGCTGCCCGCCTCTCCATCTCGCGTGTCTGTGCCATCTTCTCCCAATCGACAACAATGACCGCTCTTCGTACTGATCGACCACCGCCCGACTCTCCAATGCACAACGATGACCACTGTCCGCACTCCCCTCCACCTCATCCTCCGCTCGCCCATGCACCGATTCTTCCGCTACAACATCAACCTCAATCGTATGCGCGCTCACCTTTACCACTTCCACATGCTTCTCACGTTGTCCAACACACGGTCTCCCTTTCCACAACGCTGGCCGAGTTGCCAAAGGATTTGGACAAAACATACGAGAGAACGTTGCTGGACATCGATGACCAAAAGCGAAAATATACCCGACGACTGCTCCAGTGCCTCTCTGTGTCCATTCGCCCACTTCACGTTGAGGAGCTCTGACTTGTGAACATTTTTGCAGTCCAGTTTGACGTGACATCGCTCGGATCTTTTGACAAAGCCTCCCGGCCACAGAATACAGAATGGGCAGTGTTGTCCACATGCTCCTGTCTGATCACTATCGTCAGTGAGGGAGAAAGTCAGGTAGTCCAATTCTCGCATTCCTCCGTCAAGGAGTTCTTGACGTCGCAGCGACTCGCGGCGGCTGAAGAACGTCTTTCATACTATCACATTCTCCCCAAACCCGCACATATCATCCTTGCACACATTAGCCTCAGCGTCCTCCTCCACCTCGACGACGAAATTGACAGAGATACCATAGCTCACTTTCCCCTCGCCCCGTATGCTGCTCGGCACTGGTTCGTTCATGCCAAGTTTACGAACGTATCATCGCACATTCAGGACGTCATGAACCGTTTATTTGATCCCGCAAAGCCACATTTCGCCGCATGGGTCTGGCTATACGACATCGACCGTTATTGGACAGAGCGCATGCCCACGATGCTTCCGACGCTGCCCGAGGCTGTGCCACTTTGGTTTTCACACAACTCCATTACATGCCGCCTCAGTCAAGATAAGTCGCATCGCTTCTCCTCAGAAATGGTGCCCATCCACAATATGAACCTGAATTGTATGCTCGCTCTCCTTTTCCACATGTGCATGCCTCTCACGTTCTCCATGACAGACTGTCGCTCGCTGCTCCATGCCTTTCATCACCACCGTCTCTGCCCTCTCTGCCTACATCGACGCCTTGGCCGGTCCATCAACCCCTCTGGATTCGTGTACGCTTTCGAAACGCGTCCTTGGTATACGTAGACGTCGCGAGAGCGAGCCTGCTGTCCACTGTCATCATCTACGTCACTGTGCCCAGCCGATGGCCCGGACAAGCTACTCGCCTGCATCCTGCACAGCTCTCTACAAATCCTGTGCGCGACCATCAAAACGTGTATACAACAAGACAGAAAACGTCGTATATAGTGAAGTACTGCTGGACTGAGGCCTTTGTAATTGTATACAACACGTCATTAATGTTTACTCGAATTTAATCACTCCATGTACAACTTGCGCTCTCACTCTCCTGCCGCTTTTCTCACTCTCTCACACTAACACAAACTACTAACTAGCTGTGCCTGTGCAAAGCACGGGTCACCGCTAGTAAGTCATTTCCTCTGCTAGTCATGATCGATCACTTTTGGGGAGTGAACATATAACTGTCAACAAAATCTGTTTGAGTCTATCACTGTCTATGGGAAAGTACAGCTACAGTTAGGTCAAATACAAAGAATACTGGTAATGGTCCATGTCCGGGGTAAAAAACATGCACAGAGCGTTCCTTGGGGTCTATAACAATCACTTGGTTAATAACTGGTTAATTCCTGGTTAATTCCATCTCCCGTCCCAATTCCAACCTTTGTCGTCGAGAAGCAGTTCATCATCACTCTCATCATTGGGGATGTCGATAACCATACTTTCCGTAGCCTCTACCCCTGAGAAGCGTGACATGTGTTTGCCCTGAGGAGAACTAAGGGAACCGAGTGAGTTCTTCTCCGAGCCCACGAGAGCTAGAGGATCATATGCCCCGCCGCTCGGAGTTTGCCTTTGTCCAGTACATGATTGAGAGGTGGCCAGAGGAAAGCTGCTAGCTAAAGAAGCCACCGGGGGACGCACTGGACGAATTGTACCCGATCGCGTTCGTGTGGTCAAGGCTGCAACACCCGTCGATATCTCTCCGCTGCCAGGTACGGAAGTGACCGGTTTAATCATATAATCAGACGCCCGGATGGTGCTGGCTCTATCTCGCTTTCTGCTGGCCGTTTGGCGTCCACCGGACAAGGGGCTTGGCAGAGTGGTGTTTTGTGTGCCATTATCAAGGGAACGGGTACGTTGAGCAAGACTCGGAGAGTCATTCTTCACGCCTGTTAAATGCATACTATGAGTTCTCACGGGCAAAAGTTGGCGCTCTAATAAACATAGAGCCAGGAAGAACGAAGGCGGCCTATATGCGCACTATGACGGCCAACTCCGCCTACGGGCAACTAAGGGCTTCATAAATGCGTGTGGCACATACCATCAATGTCAAGGCCGTCAAGCATGCCACTCAGACTCACGACTGCTTGTCCAGAGTCTGGCAAGTGAGCAGCAGTTGATGATGCAGGATCGCCCTGACCAGCGCCCGCCATCTTCATACAGCGGGATCGAAGGATGGAAGTAGAGAGCGTCGGAGAAGCATCAATAAAAGAGGAGAAAATACCGTCATGATTGGCGTGCTGGAATGTATCGTGGGGAGACTCAGGGCTCCCCGGATTGAAAGAGTCCGTGGTATTGGTATTAACATCGCCAGGGGGGTGGGTAGGAACGGAAGTGTTAGGTGCACTAAGTGTAGCATCACTTGATATGTGCCTTCGCAGAGTATCCTTGACGGCATTGGGCGTCGAAGTCTGCAGCGGAACCCCTCCAAGAAACGGTTCAGAAGGGTAGTCCCATTCCTGGAATGGCGTCCCAGGCGGGACGTAGTCATCAGGAAAGGAGCTCCGAGAGAGTGCCTTCGCAGGTTTCAGCCAGTCCTGCCCTGAAAGGCTCTGTAACAAATATGCAGTAGAACTGTCATCCAGATGAGGACCACAGACGCCAGTCTTCATAGATCGTTGTGTGGGGAGAGATCCGCTAACAGGGAATAGTACCTCATCGGACACATTTTCGCCTTGATCGGCATTCGCCTCGGAACGAGTACGGGCTTTGATATAGAAGGGAGGCTTCTTGACTTTCTTTTTCGGCGAGTTGGTGGTTGAACCCGACCTGGAGCAGGATTTGGAAACAGAACGACAATGGAAAGGAGAAGCGAGACGCTTGACAGTCCTATTTTCTTTCAGATTACAGGAGCCGGTGCCAGAGAGATGGCGACGAGAGGGAGGAACAGGAGACATAGAATCGGGAGCAGTAGGAGAGCTGACAGGTGACATATTGAACGGAGTCTGGTACTGAAGATTATTAGTCCCGTCGCTGAGAGATATGAGGGGTTCCAGTGGGAAAACGGATGAAGAACATATATTATCCGAGTCAGGAGGTGTAGGAGCATCAGTATGGGTATTCTTGGGCCGCTTTAAGAATTTCTGGGAGCCGCTGAGACCTTTTTCATGACTAGGACGGGGACAATTGGTGGATTGCCGAGCGCGTTTCTTCATTCGTTGGGCCATTTCTACGACAGACAATCCTTCTCGATCGATAGCCTTGACAGGAGACGAAGAAGCATCCAAGACCCTAGTTTTGCGCCGTTTGTGAGCATAGGTTGTGAGAGGCGCCTGCATCTCACTCTCACGAGTCACGACGAGTGAATGTGAAGTGGACTGGGTCACAAAAAGCGAAAGTACCAATTACATAACAATATTCCCACGCCTACATTTGTGGCTCCGTTGTGTTGGTGATGAGTTCTGTGCGGCATTTCTGATGTTCCATCTCTCAGCATTATTCTAAACCACTGGATTCTGGTTTTCGTTACTTCACCAACCTTTTTTTGTCCTTTTCCTCAAATATGGTTGCAATACGCAGAGCTCCTGCTCCGCCTCACTTCAGTCCTCAAGATTCGGATTCTTCCTCGACGGCAACTTCCCCTTCGAGGACGAAAGCCTCGCATCATGATTTACATATCCCTGAACGATCAAGTCGTCTGACAAACGGAAAATCTGGTGAGCAACCGCACGACGGGCTTCGCGAGGATGACTCGCATGATACTGTGAGCCACGTCTGAGAATCCATGGTTGCATTCATAGCTCACTGGTTCTTTCATCTGTAGGGAGCCTCTCGAGCGAAGAAGAGCAAAGGGGGTCGGAAAAGCAAGCACGGGAAGAAGGTGCGTCGCTGGAGTCGTACCCTTGGCGTATCTCACCTGGTTTAATAGAAGCGGAAAGACAAGAACTCCAATCTTTCGGAAGTTCTGTTACGCTATCTCTTGCTATTTTTTACTATTTATTCCCTGTCTGCATGTCCTCATGATGCAGAACTCAAGTCTCCTATCTGTCGTGGCCTATCCGAGTATCGTCGACTAATTCTGGAACCGTACATTCTCCCCACCGTAAACAAGGCCCTATCTCATCCCTCTATCCTTCCATACGTTGACCGGGCAATGCCTTACGCTAATCAGGCCATCCGAATCGCAAGTCCCGTTGTATTGCGCACGCAACACGAATGGAACCACCGTATTGTTCCCCAATGGAACAAAGTTATCGTACCGCAGTACCACAAATACCTCACCCCACAGCTGGAGCGTGTCAGTGCTGCAACCGAACCGTATTTATTTTCCCTTAATGAGAAATACGAGTCCTCACTGGGGCCCAACGTTCGTACTGTCATCAACACCATGGACAAGTGCCAGCGTGCTGCTCGCCCCTACATTCTCATTGCGACTGACAGGACGTACTCTGCTTACCAAGCTGCCAGACCCTACATGCATCCGGTCTGGCAACGTATTATGCACATCCTCAAGCAACTCCTGGTTTTTTTACGTTCCCAACGCCGCCAATTCGTTGACCCTCATGTGGCAAGAATTTGGGAGCGAATTAAAGAACTCAGCCGCGGTGGCGATGAGGCGGTCACAGCGCACCCTCCTTCGACACCTTCCGTTTCCCTGGCTACTTCCGTCGGGGCTCACGTTGTTTCTCCTGTTGTCCAAGGAGTTTCAGCATGGCCAGATGAGGCGCGACAAACCGCTTCTGTGGAACCTGTCGGTCCATCCTCTGTAACTTCCCTTTCTTCAAAATCACTCCTCACCTCCACCCCCATATCTGAGCCTTCGCAAACTAGCGAAGAAGCGGCTTCTGAAGCTTTCTCCTCAACAAGTTCTTCACCTGTGGGGTCCATCCCTGTCAAGGCGCACACCTCCCCGGTTGGCGAAAGTATCTCGTTATCCACAACTGCCCCCTCATCTACCCCGGCAATTCCGCGACCACTTGATGACGATGTTGACCTGCAAGCCTTCTATGCAGACATTGAATTCAGCGAGGAAGAACCAGAACCAGAAATGCAGGAAGAGGATGTCGCGGACACGGAAAGTCCTTCGCTCGATGAGGAGCAGCTTGAAGAACGTCGCCTCCAAGAACTTGCGAAAACAGCCGAGAAGCGCCACAACATTACGAGCCGTCATACAAAGTGGGAGGAGAAACTGGAAAAGGCGATCAAGGAAAATAAGAAGTCACTGCGTAAGGCTCTTGTCGCCTTGCGCAAAGCCGCAGTCCAGGATCTCAAAACAAACAAGGACGTGCAGTCGGCTATCGAACAGCTCGTGGAGAACGCGGAAAAGTTCTTGAAAGGCGCAGAGGCATACCTTAACAAATTAAAGACGGAATCACAAACGATGGACGAGAAGGTAACCTTGTGGACAAAAGTTTGCGCGAAAATTGACACGAAGTTTGCTGAACATCTGCGGCACACCGAAGATGTGGTTAATGGATGGCACACTGAGCACCTGGAGAAGGAAGTACAGGAGGTGAGTTCTGGGACAGGTTCTCGAACTCACATTATCATAAACTCAATTTCCGGTATTCAACAGGTTAAGCGGGTGGCCGAGCAAGTAAGAGAAGTGGCCGACGACGCCCAGGCTGATGTAGGACACGAATACATTTGGCTCGCCGACGTGACCTATCATGACTGGCAACGTTATCATGCCCTCGTTGGAAGTGAGTGCTTTTTTTTTTCATGCACCTGTGCTACTTACTTAACTGCCTCGTCTTGAAAGGGTCAAATAACTTCACAGAGCTAGCGAACTCGATTCAGAATGGCTCTCATCCGTCACCTCCCATTGACCCTATTCCAAGTGTTATGCACGACCTCCAACTCGAGCTACAGGACGTAATTGCTGGTTTCGAGACTCGATTCCGCCGCATCAAACGGAATGGCTTCAGAACCTTTGACTCTCTTTCCGGGGACACAATGGACGAAGAGGAAAATGAACATGTTTCTGAATCACATCAGCCCCCTGAAGTCTCTATCCTCCCAATTCCCGAAGATGAGTCGAACCCGATCTTGGGAAATGAGCTTCCGGTAGTTGGACGGGGAAAGGCAGAAGTGGAGGAGGCATTTGCGCGCGCAGAGGCCGTTATGGAAGGGGAGCATCCGCAAGACAGTACCGACGATGAGACCAACGGGGTTGGGCCTGGTTTGGTCACGCCAACGGCCGTACCCCCCTCTGTAAGTCCGTTACACGAAGAGTTATGAAGATGAGTAAACGTCACGGTTTATCGGCCCCACCGCTTTCACCCTCCCTCCGTGGTTCGTTCAAATTCGTTACGCATCATCCGCTTAACCTTGGATAGGCTGCCACTTTATCTTGCTGTTCAGGAGGCTTACAGTAGTTACCTTGACATCCCATTCGATCCTTCTAAAATATGCGATAATAAATTGTGATTACTGCCTGAGTCCACGACAGAAAAATGAGTCAAATCAAGATCCATGTATCCTAGTCGAAGACTATGGTCGTGCATTGCGGATTCCGCCCTACTTGGACGAAGGGAATACCCGTCAGCTAGGGAGAGGGAACCGTATGGGGTAGGCTAGGGAAAGAGCGACGGACTCCCGTGTCTCTACAAAGCGGTCGTCCAGTAGTTGCATTCAAGTTCCGTTCCTATTTGGGTGTTCATATTAGGTGTCTTAACCTTCTTCCATGGAGTAAATCAGCGAAACGCAAGCGTTTCAGAATGCGCGGCAAGGGAGCCTAAGGGAGAATCGAGAATCACAGGCAATAAACACTTTACCACTGGCAACAAAACAAACTAGAGCACTAGAACTCGATTATCCTTCGTCTACTGTACAGTATAGCTGCCGTGCAGTGGCAAATGGCAATGTGCACTGTGCAGTGGAGATGAGGCACTGGCACACACTTGCGTGCGCAACGATTCCCGAGTCTCGGATATTCACTAAATTAGTACTAGTATTCAGTCGTTGGCGCCAACTGGGTCATGGTCATCTTACCAGGTGGAGCTGGAGCTGGATCATAGGACTCGGACCGAATACATCATCGAAAGGAGAAATGTCAAGAATTGGGACTGCCCCAACCCGAGATAGTGGCTTGATGAACTGGATGAGATCGGATGCTGACCGTCACGGTATCAGCCCCGGAGTCACCCATCCGAGTCTGTGATTACAATTGGAATGTCCCTCCGAGTCGCCCATCAACTTGAAGTCTTTCGTCACCGTCATCGAAATCCGTGACAGATTGTTATTTTCATGTAGCATCCGGGCCGACTCGAAGCTGTGTGTTCATTTAACTCAAAGGGGTGCGCGCATCCTAACGTCAACAGGACACTCGTCGTTGGCAAGGGACCTCAGCTTGGCAGCGCCGTTATGAAGGCCGCTCCGTCAATCCGGTGCGGTCTGCGGACGCGGTTGGAAAATCATTTAATAAAAAGTGCAACACTCCATAGGGACGTGAATGTAAATTAATAACTTTGACGGCCAATGACAACAGGAACCAAGAACACATGACAAAGAATGAAAACTGGAGGGGTGCATTTACATTTGAGGAACAAGAAATCACCACGCGCAGAGGAAAAGGTGGGAATAACGAATTGCCCAAATCCTGACCAAAACGACGTCAGTCCGACTCGTACACAGAATTTTCTTCCTTCCACTTGAGATTAGTCTCGTAGAATTTTAAGAGCTAGAATATGGAAGCTGTTCAGATCGTGGAAGTTGAATGGTCGTGGAAGAGCGCACCTTTTTTGGGAACTTATCCGCACACACATGCGAATGTTCTTTGCACGCTGTCTTCTCACCCTTCCTACAAAGAGTATTCTCAAACTGTCAGACCACGTATACGCAAAATGACAAAGACATACAACTTGAAGTAGATGAGTAAATCATCATTTCCTATCCTCTCCACAGTATCTATCGTCTCTACGTGTTCTTCCCAGCTGGGAAGACTTCGCCATTTCTTGATCGTGCTGGGTTCGAGGAGTTCTACAGCTGGACTATCCCTGTCTGAGGACGATGCTGGGGAAGGGGATGCCTTCCGAATGGTGCCATTGCTCTTCCTTCCTTTTTTCTTTGATCTGGTATCCTCTTCTTCATCGCCTGCATCGCTAACTGCTCTGGTCCTTGTTCGACCGCGCTTCTTTGTCGCCTGAGCAGGTTCAGGTGTGTTTTCAACAGAAATAGCTACGGGACGACGAGTGCCACCCTTTGGCTTAGGGTCAGATTTACGCCCCATCTTGTCGCCCTTCTTCTTTTGACGCGCCCAGAATTCTTTGATTAGTTCCTGTGCACCTCTGAACCAAAGACAGTGAGGAGACGAGGAATGCAAAACCCATAACGTTCACTTACACGGCATCTTGCTCATCAACCCAGCTATTCTCCTCGTCTGGATATCCATGCCACTTAACGAGGTAGCCGATCCTTGCCTTTGAAGGGAATAATTAGACGCGTATCTTCCACGGAATGTTTAAGCAAGCGCACCGAGCCCGTAGCGCCCCTTTTCGCGTCCAGAATCGACTCGATCTCATAGACCTCACCGTCCTCCTCTTCACTTTCCTCAGGACCGGTCTGGTCACTCTGTTGCTCTGGGGATTCTGCTTGGGTTTTTGATCTCTTCGGAGACAATGTAACGTTTGAAGCATCTGAGTCGCTATCATGAGCTGCGGGAGCCATTGAAGCTGTGAGGGATAAAGCACGAATATAGTGGAGCGGACTGTACGACGAAATGGACCCACGCGTGACCGCACACCATCAACAACACGTATTTAAAACTCCGCTAAGACACACATGATCACGTGACTAACGCGTACGCAACAGCGGGCGGTTTCAAACATGCGCTAACGAGGACCGTCACAAGGTGTTAGGGTTCCAGGGTTCAGAGTCACACGCAATTTGCAGTGAATGGGAAATGCAAATAGCATAAAGCTTGTACAAAGAGGCTCGTCAATCCCTTCGCCGAGGGCTAGCGCTACGACCGCGTCCTTCCCGACCTCTGCCCTTCTTAGGACCTGACGGAGGAGGTCTCACGAAAGCATAGTCACACGACAATGTCTGCTCCAACAACGTCGTGCCCGACGCACCATCAATCGCAGCCTGAGCTTCTGCCATGGTTTCGTATTCCACCAAGGCATAGCCCTAAAAACAGACGGGGTGTCAGGTATCATTCACCAGGAGCGAACTTGTCTAAAAACCCACTTTTACATAGCCTGTCCTCCGATCGAGATTGAGATGTAGATTCTTGATCTCCCCATAATCGGCGAACTTTTCGGTAACATCTTCCTCTGTTGCCTCCTCGTGGACATTGGTTACGAGAACGATCCATCCTTCTACCGCTGCGTGGAGGACAAGCATCACAACGAGACACGTAAACAAATGAAGCACAACAGTACTCACATCGTGCCGCTCGGATATCCGAGTCTCGCACTTGTGTCGATTCGACGCGGTCGTAAGTCTGCTCTGACACAACTCCACCTTCGTTCCCAACTAAGGGGCATATACCGACATCAGAGTCTAAAGTAAAGCACTGCACAGGGCAGGGATACAAACCTGCAGAGCTTTGGAAACCACGGCCTCTCTTCCGGATAGGACCACCTCCGTTGGCCACTTGAGGGGGGAGAATAAGCTCACTATAATGAAGAGAAAGAGATATGTGACACGTACTCTCATCAATGTTCATTTCATCATCGGACATGGTGCTTCGCCAAGCTGGGAGCGGTTATGGATGATAATCTACGAGTGTTGGTTGGCAGTGAGATGAGATGCGAAAAACCTCCGCAACGAATTTCCAACCTGTTGTTTGGAGGCGTGGGAACTGTCGGCTTGGCCGACATTCCACTTTGGTGGTCGGGTCCGACGCCCCGCTCAGGCCCGCTCAGGCCCCAGCAGCCCAGCTAAATTACCGTCAATTGTGTCACTTAAGATTTAGTTGCACTGACTTCCTCAGTTCGAGTAAAGTATCGTCAGATCTGTTGCCTTAATTATGCTCTCCAAACCTTTTTACTTCACTTCTGCGACCTCCCGGCCTCGGACGTCTCTCTGATCGGATTGACCCTCCAACGCCGACTCCTCGGCAGTTCACGTTCCTTTGTCTCGTGTGCTCCTACGGTCCTACCGTGCCTGGACATGCATCCATCCGGGCCTCCTACTGCCGGATGGTGTTTCCCGTAGGATTTCGTTCGATCATCCCGAGTACCCTGGGCATTGATCTCGATCTTTCTCGACTTTGGGAGTCCCCATCAAGAGATACTGTATCGGAATCCGCAGTACTACGGTCCGCACTGGTTCAATACCGCCCACTCCGTACCCACACCTTCCGTATTTTTACGTGTTGCTATAGACAAGGATCCCTGTTGGATACGCAGATGATATCTCCGGCATAAATAGGATCCACTTTTCCAACAAGTTCAGCATTCTGGTTCTTCACATTCTTCACGAACTCCCCCTACTCCACTCAAACACACACATTAAGCATGGACCCTGCTGTCTCGTTGATTAACCACCAGTGTATGGTGTGTTTTAAGTCCACATCAATGTGGTGCAGCCGATGCCAGAATGTGTGGTATTGTAGTCCTGAACACCTTCAGAGCGTGAGTTAGTAATCCCTCGCGACCTGCTTGGGACTCATTCTGCTACAGGACTGGCCCCGACATCGCCTTGAATGCGTCCCTATTGCATCTCCGCGCTCCAACATGCATGCAACTCCCCAGCCTGTTCAACCCCGATTGATTACCGTATCTGCAATACTCTTTGCTCCCCAGGAAGGTAAATCTGGTACTTGTTTCTGGTATACAGACGCGCCCTTAGCCCAGAGCTTCCAGATCGCCCTCGAGTAATTACCGTAAACTGCGAGCCTCCAAGCACGCCTGCTCAGGGAACCTGTCCGACTCCTCTTGTCCATGGGTATTTCCCTGGGGGACAGGCCGACAGCGTTGTCTTGACCCAAGGTCTTAATGGGGAACCGTTGCGTTTCCCGTTGCACCTGTGGTACTCTCCTGGCGCCTTGGCCGCGAATGCTCCGATAAATCAGGCAATTGTTCGTATCACCTCCGGTTCTGCTTCCAAACCCTGGTGCGGCCCTGTGATCGTCCTTAAGTACAATGGATCAAGGAGACAGGGTTATTCCGACGCCGGGCCCAATGACTTGCCCGCACTCTCGGCTTATTTCCTTGCTTATAAGTAAACGTTTAGACAAGAGCGCGCCGTGCTCACAGTATAGAATTAAGTGCGGGCCTCATTTCATTTATTTCTAAGCTCATAGACATACAATTATGAGTCGCTGGCGACTCGCCCCTGTTTAATATGGTCTCCATTTTTAGATGTGCTATCTCTACTTCGTACTAAACACCTAGTTAGTATGCTATATGAACTGAACTTAATCCTTAATGTCGATCATGATCATCCTTGTGATACCGATACCTTGGACATCCATTTTGCATTGCCGACTGCTAACATGGTGGAAGTGGCTATCCATTTACATTTCCATCTGACCGAGCGGTGGGAAAATCGCAGTGTCAGGCCATTGGGCGTGCCAACGGAGCAATTATGTCGTTGACCGTGAACATGCGAGAGTTGACATGACTCTTCATCCTGTGCGAGAACGGGGAGAACTAACAAGAGAATTTCCAAGAGCGATGGTCGGCCTGTCACGAATTGGTTTCTGTTGTCGCTGACATGCCATCATGGCATGCTTTACAGTACGATAGAATGTCATGGTGGTCTTGGCCAAGTAGCCCCGGCGGGCCAGTCCCACGGCGCAACAGTCCATCCGAATTACGTCACTAAGCGTCGCTGACTCCAGTTACTGTAATGATCTATCTTACTACCTACCTCGAAACCTGTCGCAAAATTGTTTTTACAGTTGAGTTGTTTTCAAGTGTTACTTGGCGCTTGGGTGTTATTACCGTAATAATTGACTCGTGGGATCCATTACGACTTGAATTGAATAGAAGTAAATCCGAAGGCCGATCAAAGTTCTTTACACCAACAGGCGCACCCCGGGCTTGACCCCAGAAACTAATTTGGCCATGATAATATCATTTACCTCTCCGCCCACTCTTTATCCAGTTACTCACTCCCGTGTTGAAGTGAGCGAGGATGAAGACTTCTATATGGACAATAACCATGACCTTGAGGCCGAAAATGCGACAATAACAACTCCCGGAGAATTCATTACTTCCGCGCGTGCCTTCATGAGGTGAGGACCTCCCTCGCAGTCTCGTTCTCTCCCATGATAGTTTCCAGGGGACATGGCACTTACGTGGATAACGGTGAAGTTGTCGCATCCGTTGCTGGCACCATTGAAAGGGTCAATAAACTCGTCACGGTACGAGCGCTGCGTACGAGGTACCCCGATTTCAAAGTCTTAAATTGATTTACCTGTGTTGACCCACTTTCTACTTAGATACAACCCGGAAGTTGGGGACCTTGTAATCGGACGAATCACTGAGGTCCGTATCTAACTCATGCTCGTGTCTGCGGGACATAATGAGAGGAGAAAGGTACAACCGCGAAGGTGGAAGGTTGATGCCAACGCTCGGCAGGACGCCGTTCTCATGCTCTCGTCGGTTAATCTCCCCGGAGGAGTCCAGGTAGATGTATCCAACGATCTAGATCGTTTTTACGCTGACGGCTGTGGGTCTGTACAAATTTTAGCGTCGAAAATTGGAGAGCGACGAGCTCCAGATGCGGACTTTTTTCGAAGAGGGGGACTTGCTTGTGGCAGAAGTCCAAGCGTTTTTCGCTGACGGTGCCATGTCTCTCCATACGCGGTCACTCAAGTATGGCAAGGTGCGTCCCAAGCATGAAACGAGGTCCATGTATGAAACCGCCACCTGTCCTACCCTTAGCTCAGAAACGGCCAACTCGTTTCGGTTCCCCCTATTCTCATTCGCAGGCTGAAATCTCATTTTTGTTCCCTTCCTTCTGGCGTTGACTTGATACTGGGCTTAAACGGGTATATCTGGATAAGTAAGCATGTCCGAGACAATGAGAAGGAAGGGGAAGAAGGATTTGATGCAGAAGCTGTGTACTCTAATCAAAATGAGGTGCGTTTCTATGCAACTTGTGTTCCGTATCGACGATTTAACTCCTGATAGGATATCGATGATGCAACGAGGACGGCTATCACCCGAGTCTCCAACATAATACGTGTATTGGCATCTCGGTCTGTACCGATAACCGACACGATAGTACTAGAAGCCTACGAATGGGCTGTCGAACAGGATTCGGATGTTAAAGATCTGCTTCTAGGGGATATGGCTGATGCCCTGATCGCCGCAGTTACCACTAAAGAAGCGCTCACCGAACAATGGTAGTACTGTACTCACAATCTATGTCATACATGTAGGAACGCGCGTGCTATTCATCTTCGTCTTCGTAACTGGTTTCCCCCTCCCGCTCTTCCGGTATCTCATCATCATCATTTTCATCATTTTCATTTTCATCATCGGCGTCCCCTTCTTCGCCTCCGGCCTCCGGTTGCTGCGAAGGAGGTTGATACTGGTTTGCAGTGGCGCCGCTGGCCATTTTCCGGGCATGGGCTGCCTTCTCCGCATCTTCTTTCTCTTTGTCGACAGGTAATAGAATATCGAGCGCAAGATCTTTCCATCTTAACATTCCGTTGACCCCCCCTCCGGCGTATCCCATATCTTCAAACAGAGCACGTGAGGTTGGGTCGTAGGGCACACGTGGGCGAGAGGCAGGGTGCTTGATGTTTGTCGGGTTTCCGTAGGGATACGATGGATGAATGTGGGAAGGGAGTACTTCGAGGCAGTGCTTCAACGATCAAAACTGTGAAACAAAGGGGAAATTGCACAAACTATCCGAATCATCAGGGTTCGGCGGAACCATGTGCGCAGGGATGTCCATCTCTGCGGTGGAAGCTCACCTCAGTACAGAAGCTACGGAGCTCTCACCCGAAAGGACGAACCACTATCGGAAAGATTTCCCTTAAGATACTCTGGTGTTCCGATTGTGTCCAACACGTTTAGGTCGTTCTCGGTCATGTGTAGGTAGCAGAAAGTAAGGTCCTTGGACTGTTTTCAGTGACAAGAGAGTAGGTCAGACTTGTAAGAATGGCGACACACAGTCATCTCTAATGTCGCATCCATGGAGTCAGTAGCACTGTGAGCATCTGCAAGGATACGCACTAAAGTGTCTTACGCTTTCAAGTTCAAGTTGATTCGTGTTAGTGTTATGTAGCTAGTAGCGTCACGGCGGTAGAGAACGGACGAGTTGATTATCTAATCGACCCTGCACTTTAGGTGGTCACCACCGTGACCTGACCCTGAATTCGCCACCTGCGTCGGCAGTCACTACTATAGGGACACATGGCACAATCATCGGCGGGGGTAAAATAACCGGAGGCTGGGAAGGAAGAAACACACAGCACATACATACTGTATGCCAGTGCCAGTGAACTGAACAGAAATCTGAACCACTTTTGGGGTCAAGTCCTAGTATCCATCATTGGGCGTCTCATTCAGTTGGCAACATTATCTCAAGCTATTCCGTTGCACCGGCCTGTGGATCCATGGAATAGCCACCCACGGTGGTAAGTGCCGTGTTGAACGTTTGCTCATGCAGTCATGTCTCGAAAAAATGACATGCTTTGGTTGGTACCGTTTGGCACCGTGACACAGACTTTCAATCGAGCTTCAACCGTACAGAAACGGCCGGAAGAGCATTCTGCAGGCTTGACAATACTAATGCAGTGCGAGCACCAGTGAGATATAGTTTATGAGGTGCTACCTGCGCAGGCCGCAAATCAAACTGAGAACATCATGATGTCAAGGACAGGTTGAACCACTAATACTCAGACGTCTATTCCTTTCAAGTCGGCCGAGGAGCCCAGGATGAATGTGACTTTTCCTTTTACCTCGTATCGAGATGAAGTATTGTATTGCATGGCCGTAGTATGTGCACCAGGCCGATGCAAGTTTTTATCTACACACGACCAAACCACTTGACCTTCCGTCAAAACATCTCATATGAGAATAGCAAAGTTATTTCCGCAGAAAAGACATCGGCGCACGGCCTTCAGAAGCTCCTGTATGACCCAGCCCCGCCCGGTTGCAGGAACGTCCACAATACCTGAGTCACCCACGGTTTTTGGGTCCTCCGCTGTCATTCGCTCAGAAAGCTCCGCATCCGAATTCAGCTCTCCACCCCCATCCTGTTGAAACCGAGAGCGCACTGGAGGGCGAAAGGCCCTCCGTGCGCAGCCAAGACAAGTTTGCACCGCCGTTGTTGAGAGAATAAATGATGTGACAGAACAGCGGGCTGATATAGGACGAAGGCGTCAGAAATAGGAGAGGCGGCCCACCACGGCATCAGCTTAAAGGGCGAATGATTGATGTCATCAAGGACTCACGCCATCTGTGACCATTCGAACAAGTAGCCACAGCAATGTCCGTCAAAGGGATTTCCACACCACAAGCAGGACACCGTTCCTGTAGCGCACTCGATATTCCGTCATGTTCTCCAGGCGAAAGGAGCGTTGTAACTTTATTGGCCAGATTTTGTGCTTCGACTGACAAGTCGTTGGGTGCACCCGGTAGCATGCACTGAATTACAATGCGCAGCACAAATGGCAGATCGTCCCCTGGACAGTGTCAGCGAAGAACTCAGGCGGCACACATCCTGAGCAGTGTCAGTGGGCAGCTTACGGGTGAGAAGATGCACCACTAAATTGATGTGCTGAAGAAAAATCCTCAGAACACGATGGGAAATTGTTTTTAGGAGGTCTCGCGCGATCGCCCCATATTCAGTTCGGTTCTCGGGGCTAGAGGCTGACCTCTGTACGGCAGGCGGGCGTGTAAATTCAATAAATAAGCACAGGCAAAAGCGGGGGAGGAACAGAAAAGAGATGATTTTACCCAGCAAAAGTCCGTGATCGCCAACTTTAAACGAAGGCGAAGTAAAGTGTCATTACCAAACAACTGACGGACAATGCTCTCGCGGAATGATGCGTATGGCGAAGAGGAAGAATCTAGACATAAGTGAGGGATAAGAAACTCCAGGGAGTCATCTGCGGCAGTTCCTTGTAAAGCTTGGAGAAGTTGAGAATGAACTTGCGGGAGAACTCCGTCCTGGACAAGACGGAAAAGAATGGGGCGAAGTGTATGTATCGGGGCTGTCCCAGGAACTATCGTGGCGATGCCTATTAGCTAGAGCGTGCACATGGTAGGAAACGACATGCATGCTTTTGCTGTTGAGACGACGTTGGTGAGCATCTTCAGAACAGCGTCATCACTGTCTTCCGCATGAATTTTGGTCACGACCAAAGTGTTGCATTGCCTCGCATCGTGCTTGTAACTGAAATCAGATAACATGGACCTCCTGTAGCACAGGTACTATAAGTCGAAAGATATAGGTTGTTTATTGGAAAAGCTTACTCATGCGCCCAACTAACTATGGGAAAGCCGCCAAAAGACACCATGCCGTTGATCCGGTTTATTTCTCCATGTGACATGGGACCTCCTTCTACCTGTATAAAGATCCTTCGGGATATCGAGGAAAGATCACTTGAGGATAAACTCGGCTGCTTTGTCAAACCTACGGGTGGTTCAGTAGTCGGGGCGGAGGAAATATCGTAGACCGCATGAAAACTGCCGTCAATCAAGGACATCACAAGTGCGTCATGCTCAGGAGAGTACACGAGACCAGATGGAGGATAAAGCATAGAGGAACTACTCGATATGCCGGACCTGGAAAGTGAAAAGGAACGCAGCCCTGACCAGGGAGCTCCATCGCATTCTTCAGCCCACAGCTGGACGACACCAGGTCTAAGAATAACAACGACGGGCTGACTCAATCTCAGCTTGGTATTCAACCCAGATAGACTGTTATCCACACTTACTTCCATGTTTCGGGGCTCAATAAAGGACAGTCCCGTAATGATACGGTCGTCGGCCTTGCAAATCGACCGCGGTGGGTGGATCACCCTCGTTGCTAATACTGGTTTAGGGCCAAACTCGGAACCTCTCGTCTCTATGTTATATGTTCTTGTGACTTTGACGGACCCTACGGCGCCATCAGAAGTACAATGAACGAGGATAGCGACGCCTGTGGAAAGTTACGGAATTATGGATTGAAACGACAACGATTTCCCAGGTGCGACTATAGCGCACATTCATTTTCTCCCATACTGGTCCATGGAAGCCACGTCAGATGAGTTATCCATCGTTCACTAATATTGACTGTTTCAACGTGTTCAAGGTATTGCTCGGATCCTGACCCTGTCGTAAACCTGGTCGGCATGATCAAGGAGTTCGATGAGTTATTCATTTGTACCCGTGCTTACTTTATAAGTAGAATAGAACCAGCCCGATTTCCAATGGCTAAGAGAGAACCATCGCAGATGCAAGCGGACACAGCGCCAAAGTCTGGCTGCCTTGACCACGAAGAACCTATCGGTAAGGTAGGGTCCGTGCCCTGGTGAGATAAGTCCATATAAACGTACAGACAACTTGTGTTTGGAGAGTCTGTTGAAGACTAGAATCTGTCCGGATAGCTGCGAGTGACTGTAGAAAGGATATCGCATCTTGTAGCTACTTCTCAGTCAGTCACAGTAATCCCGTTCGGACATCCGAGTCAGTCGGATACCTTGACCCATTGTCCTGCTAGTTGATTCTTGGCAGAACACCACAGTGATAGTTCTAGGTTTGTGTTGACGACCGCCAATACACAGCTTTGGCCTAGATAATGAGCGTTGTGGAAGGGATTAGTGAATATCCATACCCAGCGTCTGCAGATAAAAAGCTCGGAGACGCTACAACAGACTTGATAAACACGTCAAGGGACCCAATTACCAGGCTATCCCAGTCTGGGCCAAGATTCATCACTGTACTTCTCTCTCGTCAGAATGACCCTTACCTTGCGATTCACTTGGCCAATGATGAAACGAGCGCCTGTCAAGTTCCAGAACAGTCCTAAACCAGCCGGGCGTGTTTGCACCTGAGACACTATCTTTGGGTTTCGCAGATGTCACTGAGGAAGTACTAGGATAATTGACCCCAAGATCGGGAGTCTCAATGCGCCCATTATATCAAAATTTCGGGTAGGGGAAATAATTGCGAGAAGATGATGCTGACCAATATATATACCGCAGTCTTGGTCAAAAACAACAATTGGCCGTCCTCAGTCCATTGCAAGGCATTGATGGTGGGATGGGAAGCAGCAGCAGTAACGCTCGAAGTTGTATATACTGTTATGTGCTCCATCTTAGACCATGGGGGGCACAAAGACAGGGTAAGTGATAGATTACTGTGCTATAAGTACGAATAAATAATAATATAATTATTATTTGGTGATTTGTCATTTGCTGCGCTGGACCACAGGAGCCACGCGAATGTCGTCAACGCGGCACCGTGCACTCTCTCTGAACCACCACAACAGACTTTTCAGTTCTCGTCTTGTCACTTGCGTTCCTTCTGACGCGTTTGAGTAAGTACGTAGCATTCAGCCCATTTTCAAGGTAATCCTTAACACAGCAGCCCCCAGCACGGAATAAATAATATGACGGACGGTGGCCCAAACACGGAACATGAATACGATTCTTTAGTGAAATCAGTTGCTGAAGCAGATACAGACCAAGACACTTGCCGAATCTGCAGCGCGCCGGCGGAACCAGATCAGCCACTTTTTCATCCATGCAAATGCTCAGGCACGATTCGGTACATCCATCAAGATTGGTGTGACCTTTGCCCGTGATATTCCCCTAGACCACACTGATACATCGTTCAGCTTGACAACATGGCTCTCCCATAGCAAGAAAAAGACCTGTGATGTGTGCAAGCATCCGTACTCATTTACCAAGGGTAAATTCTACCCATTAATTGGTTCGTGGGTTGCTGACTTATCTACAGTTTATGCGGATAATATGCCTAGGCATTTACCCGCGATACTCCTCCTACAAAAACTCGCCCAGCAGATGGTATTTGCAATTCTTTTCTGCATTCGCGCCATCATCGTGTCCTTTGTATGGCTCGCCATACTACCTTGGGTTACAGTCTGGACGTGGAGAATGTACTTTGCGATGGGCAATTCCACGTATGTGGCCGTGATTTTTGAGTCCCTTTCAAATTTTGACAAATTTTGTAGTGCCTGGTGGATCAGTGCACGTCCGCGATCACCATCATCCTCACCACCATCATCCTTCTTTTACAATCTCACCTCACGCTCACAATTCAATTCGACTGCCAAGTCACTGTTCGTGACGGTTTCCATCAACACAACTCACAGCTCCTCCAATGAAACCGAGGCTTCCACCTGGAGTGCTCTTGCACCCCTACTGCTTCGCTCTGTCTCAGCAGATATTTTCACCGGCCAGATCATCGCAACCCTCATTGTCCTTGTTTTCATCGCCGTGTTTCTTTTGCGTGAATGGATATCTCAGAATGCCCGTCCTGGCGTTTTCGAAGAAGGCGATCCCGCGATTGCGGCCGAGCGTGAAGCAGAGCAAGAACGGGAAAGGTTGCAACAACGCGCACGTGAGCAGGCCAGGGCAGCCTTAGAGCAGCGCGATATCCAGTTGCGCAGGCGGCAACACGCCGAGGCAGAGCGAGTTCCCCGGGCCATGGAAGGTGATTCGCATCAGCCAGATTCAAGTAGGCGCCACCTGGATCAACCATCGCACCCACCCTCCAGACGGGCGCATGAGCTACGTGCTGCGTATGTCCCTCAGACCGCTCAGCTAGATTTGGTTGCATCCTCCAGTGGTGGAGCCGGATCAAGCAATACAGTGCTTCCGACTCTCAAAGACGATCGGAGTACGCCGTACTCAGAGGCGCGACAGGAATGGCTGCGGGCAGCTGAGAAACGCCGGCTATTTGCCCTTGCAAGCACGTCTTCTGCCGGAGAACCACACAAACCGAGCTCACAGGACAATGATACACCGCCATCACTTCAGGCGAAAGGTTTCAGCAATGCTGTTATTGGAAATGGCAAGGGGAAGGCAAGGGCAATAGATCCCGAGGGTTCAGTTTCTCAAGGCTCCGGTTCCATCTCTGTTATCAATACTGCAGCAAGTGTCTTAGCCGCTCTCAAGCAGAAGCGCGTTGCATGGGGCATTCCTGGTGCAGAGTCTTGGAGCCTCTACGACTTCGAGCGTTTCGAGATGACCAGATTCGGCATCGACCTCATGTTCTCGCCACACGGTATTGTGGCAGAAGTGGATCCATGGCAACTCATCGTTCAAGCTGAAGTTGACCGGTCGGTAGCTCAGGATGGGACAATGTCGGAAATCGGCGCTCGACTTGATACGGATACAATGTCTGTCCCAGACGATTGGACTGAATGGCTTGGGCATGCTGTGGATGACGCATGGCGATGGCGAGCGAGACGGCGGGTACTTTGGGAACGCTTACGAGAAGAGGCAGAGCGGGATGGTCTCGGCACACTGGACCTACCCCGCGAATTATCTGGCATTTCAATCGAAGAAATCTACTCGGTCCAAGATGCAAGTGGTATTTGGACGCCACCTCCAGCGCCGAGACTGATCAGTCGACTGCCTGCACTTACCGCGTTGCCCCCAACGCCGTCCTATCCGGGCGCGACGGACGACGGATTGTCGTTGCTCTCGGCTCACAAACAATTAAGGGCCGAAGGTTCCCGGATAGGTCGTTCCTTTACAGTTAGCACGGCATCCATTGCTTCTCCAGACGAAGACGAAGGGAACTCCCGTCGTGGGCGCCAACGAACACAATCACACGCAGATACGAAGCCGTTCTCAATTCCCCCAGCTGAGGGAGGTAATGACAGCCCGCTATTCCCAATTGCTCTCCAGAGACCCCTCCCCTACCCAATTACCCCGACAGCATCCGTACTACCCACGCCCACGCAACTCGTCGGGCCTTCGTCTCACCGCAGCGCGTCATCACCATCACCTCCCCCCTCACTGGCGCATCCCCCTTTTGATAACTCACTACCACCCGCCCCTGCAATTCCTATTCCCCGACGACCCCCAATGCCGAACACGACGCTTCCAACGCCAACATCTGGCCCACCTTCTCTTCTCCGTGGCAACGGGGATAGCTCGCCGCCCGCGTCACCAAGTCTAGCAACTTACCAGCCTCCGGAAGAGTTCCAAGAAGGCTCAGCACGGCGGGGGTACTTTGATGGTGTCGAGGAAGGCGAGGGAGAAGTAGACCATGACGGGGAGACGATGAATCCCGAAAAATTCGAGCGAGATGCGTCATTATTTTTCAAGGACGAGCTGATCGTTGTGCAACATTCGGGTAAGGAGTCCCGACCTAACGCCGAGGAAGAGGAGGAAGAGGAAGAAGATGAAGGAGATCTTCCTGGGTTGTTAGCAGACTCCGACGAAGATGGCGAGGAGGATGCAAGAGAACTGCGAGGTGCTGCGCGGCGCGGACAGAGACGTGCAGCGTGGGGACCTGAATGGGTTGATGTGGGGCGCGTGGATGTGGTAGATGAAGAAGACGTGGTTGCCGAGGCCGATGACGATGGTGAAGACCCGGAAGGGGAGGACGTGGACGACGCGGCCCTCGCAGCGCAGCTCGCTGACGAAGATCTGGCCGTTGAAGATGATATGGAGGGCGCTCTTGAAGGTAAAGAGCTTTCACGTCATCTGGAAGTTTAGTTCCTTGACGAGCTTCCTCTAGCCATCGGTATGAGAGGTCCGCTGTACGTCGTTGCACAAAATGTATGGTTAAGAACTCTGAAAGTGATGCGTGTACTCAAACTCTGCTTCTCAGGCAGCCTTGATGATATTCGTGCTCGATACGGCAGTCGGCTTAGGCGTCTGGCTCCCTTTCACATTCGGCAAGTCGACCGCCCTGCTCTCGGTGAGTCCACACCTTCACTTCCCAGAAAACCCGACCTAACATTTCAACAGCTCGACCCAAGGCGGGCCTTACAGGTGCTTCCATTGGCCAATACGGGTCATACGCGTTGTAACGGATCCAGTGGTTGATTCCATCTTCCTCGTAATTAGCTACTTCATTCTTCCGTCCATTGTTCGTATGCTCGATGGGTTCGTCACTGCTGCATTCTGGGCTCTCTCAGCAGTTGTCCCTGGTGATGCTCTCGAGAAGTCTGCGCGGCTTTGTGGACACTTCAGTAAGCGTTCCGCTCCTTCATGTGGTATCGCTTCGCTGAACGCATCGCAGAGGGAGAGTATCGTGAATTTCTCATGGAATACTGTAAACAGTTACATCGTCTCCGTTGCTTCAAAGTTCGCTGCCGAGCCAAGCTCCAATTCGACGCCGTCCATTATTACTCGCCTCCTGGAATCAAAGCAGCCAATTGTTGTAGCGGCAGAACCTTACGTAGAAGCATTAGGCAAGCAAGCTAGGACAAGTTCATATCAAGTTGCGACTGGTTGGACGCGTATGGCCCTCGGGGATGGCACGGGAGAGAGGGTTTTTGCTATCGCACTCGGCTACGCCGTCATTGGACTACTGGTTGCCTTTTACCTTAACGTTTTTACCGTTGGGTCTGTGAAAAGCGCAGGGAGAGCTGTTAGGAGTGCCGTGCGACAGCAGTTGCTCGTGGTCAAGGCTAGTCTACTGAATAACGTGTTTGCCTCAGCTGATCTCCATTCTAGGTAGCAACATTCATCATCATCGAACTGGTTTTATTCCCATTGGGATGCGGTATCAATCTCGACCTATGCTCAATCTGGCTTTTCCCCGAAGCGAGCGTTCAGTCACGAATTGCGTTCTTCCAGTATGCGCCCTTGACGGCAATATTCTATCATTGGGTTTTTGGCACGATGTTTATGTAAGTTATACCCGTTCTGTTTGCCCGTGTCACAAGTTCATGTCTCACAGGTATCAATTTGCGATCCTATTGGCCGGTTGCCGCACCATCATGCGTCCTGGTGCAATGTGGTTCATCAAGGATCCATCTGATCAGAACTTCCACCCAATCCGTGACATCCTGGAACGCCCTGCACTCGTACAGCTGCGCAAGCTTTCAGTGAGTGCGATTATGTACGGATTGGTAGTCGCCTGTGGTGTGGGGTCCATAGGAGGTCTTATGCGTCTGGGAAGGGGCATAGTCTTACCACTTCGCTGGAAACCCCGGTAGGTCTCAACTCCTCCGTTTGTATGATGCAGAGAACTTATCATAGGACAGTGAACCGTTATCCGACGTCCCTATTGACCTCTTGTTCCTCCACATTCTTCTACCCTACACGCTTCGCTTTTTCCGACCCAGGAAGGTCATTCGCAAGACGTCAATCACGATATGGAGGTATCTTTGTGCTCGGCTTCGTCTCACATCATACATGTTTGGTGAGCGTCATCCGGAAGAAGAGCGCGACCTCCCGCACATCAGTTGGCTGCGTTTCGGAAACCCTGGTGGCAAAGTTGAAGATGGCGTGCTGCCTTTCCACGGAAGCTATCGCCGGGTGCCCAACAGTGACAACGTCGCGGTTCCTCGAGATATGCGCGCTACAGCTAAGGTCGATGTTAATGGCATACCCATCGATAACGAGGCGCGCGGTTTGATTGCAGCTCAAGATGCCGAGGCGGAGAAAGCTAAGCGAAATCCGAAGGAGGACTACACCGTGGTATACATTCCTTCTCACTTCCAGTATCGCATAGGGTTATTCATCTTCGCGCTCTGGGTGATCGGGTGTGTCTTCGTCACTGTTGCCGTGTCTGCGCCGATCTTACTTGGTCGAGGCGTGTTCAACCTTTTCACTGACCGACAAATGCACGACGGATACGCATTCCTGGTCGGTTTCTATGCCCTCTGGGGCTGCTGGGTGGTTGGTCACGCCGTTGAGCGTATGGACAAGAGGCGCCAACGACGTAGCGCAGACGACGCGCGCGGAAACTGGCCGTTATACTTCCTCAAGCGAAGCCTCCTCTGGTTAGCCAAGATTTCATATATTGTATTTTCTGTCGGCATCGTCATTCCAGCTCTCCTCGGCCTTGTGGTGGAGTTGTATATTGTTATGCCCACTCGTCTGTCACTGAATCCCGACTTGGTTCCGAATGTGCGTGTCGTGGATATGTGGGCATTAGGAATCATCTACGCAAAAATAGCACTTTACGCGAATCGATTACGCCCGCTTAACCGGATCACTGCTGGGTTCAATCACGTGAGGTTTGATAGGTATCCTTTTGTAACGCCCCTAACTACAGTTTTCATCCATAGATCAAGGCGCACGGATGGACAAATCCGGAACCCTTCAGCGCAACTGCTGAGCTGATTGCACCTCTCGTCGTAGGCCTCGTGGGCATGCTGGCACTTCCTCCTGCCATTGTCGTCTTATTGCGGCGTACTGTGCCTGTAGATGTTGACCAGCGCTTCATCCGTAAGCTCATTTTTCTCCCCTCCCTTCTCTAGTTGTCCTTATTATTCTCTGTAGTTATGCATGTATATCCCGGTATTTTCGCCGCCGCAGGCCTCATCCGCCTCGGTGTGACCGGCTCAGGGGTCCTCTCACGTTGGTCACAGTCGATTCGTGATACGGAGTTCCTCGTCGAGATGCGCTTACGCAACTATGAGCAAGACAAAGGGAGCGAAAAGGAGGTGAAAGTGAGGGGCGGAGGTGACGCCGATGGCGTAGTAGGCACGGAAGGGGCTATGGGGGGGATGCTCGATTAGTTGGGCCTCTCAGTAGGACTGAAGTGGACTTATTGCTATTCCATTTACATTATTGTATGTTTCGTATATTACATATTGTAGAACAACATTCGTTGCTTGTACGCGAGCCTTGAATCCCACTTCTGCGTAAATAGTTTAACGTCGAGGCTTAAGAGTTCATTACAAAAGTAGGATATCCACGCAGACTTCTACGCGAAATGAATGTTAGCCCGCGAAAGACGCTGTGTCGATGTTCACAGAATCGAGACGGCCATCGCTTTCCCATCCCACCGTCCCCATTAGCTCATTCATCGTCAATGCCCTCATCCTCGTCTCCAATATACCTCTCCGAGTCAGTCGACTCGTACTCCTCCATAGCGTCCCTTCGCACGAGCCGATGTATATGACCATCTCCCTCCAACGACCAACGGTAAGAGTTGACCTCCATATCGTCAAGGCACCACGCGATGAAGCTCCCCCCATCTTCATCTTCATCCATGAGCTCGATGTTCCAGCCGAGATAGAGACACATGTCGTCGACAAGCGCAGTGAGCCCCTCTCCGTGTGCATATTGCACATCGTACGCTTCGATCATGCCGTACGTTGCGCCACGACGCAGCAGCACGTCGGTGCCTGGATCTGGATCAAGCGGTGTCGCGAAACGGTGCATAGGCGGCTCCCATTTGGGCGAGACCCATTCGCCTTCGTATTCATCATTGGAAGTGTTGTCGTACTCTTGAAGACCCTCGACGTCCTCGTCCTCGTCCTCCTCTTCGTCGTCATCGTCGTCATCGTCATCATCGTACATGCCATCATATGGACCCCAATAGTCGTCCTCTGAGTCATCCTCAGCATAAGACTCGCTGCCACTTAGCAGGGGAGGAAAGATCTCAGCCCATGGGTCGTCCAGGTCTGGGGGTGGCGACGGTTGTACCAACCCAGCCGCCCCACTTGACTTGCTTTTGGCAAGGACCGACAGGAGATCCTTGAGAACAAATAGTGGAAGTGGGCGGGATCGAATTACAGCACGACAGAAGGGACATGTCTTCTTGCGAAGAATAAGGGGTAAAGGTTCGTCAATGCTCATCTCGTCCTGGGGTACGGGTGCATTGCGGAACCAATCTTGGAGGCATCCCTGGCAAAGAACGTGACCACAAGGCGCAAGGCTGGAGACCACAATATAAGTATGAATACGTGTAAGCTAGCAGCTTGCTCACGCAAAAGGCTTGGTAAGTGTTTCAATGCAAATCTGACATTGGAGCGTCCCTTCGATATTAGATGTCAGCTAGAAGGCGTCAATTATGATATTCACTCGGATATGGTATATTATACCTCCTCCACTTGTTTAGTTTTCATCTCTAACACGCCTATTTGAGATGCCTGCTCTTTGTGGGTCTGTGGGGGGTATGGTTCAAGATTCGAGTCGCAATATTATTGCTGGTTGGGCATACCCGTTGCATTAAACGTAGCTCATTTTGCAGAGACAAGATTGTCTAATACGGATATCAGAGAGAGATGACGTGGGAAACGATTCACCTACATTAGCCTGCTTTTCAACAGTCTTGGTGTGAGCAGTTGATTGCTAAGGAGTTCCGTGAGCTGTAGCATACACCATGAACGAAGGAGGCAGACCTTCTTGAGTGACTCTAACTCCCTCCTCATTCTGTTAAACTCCATGGCAGCGATAGGTCCGCTGTAACCGGGTTGAGGTCCCACTTCATCGTCCGATATAGCAACAGCACTTGATGCTTTTGCCGAAGACTGTTTGCCGTCACGAGACACTTCTTTCCTTCCGCGTAGCATAGGACGAGCTATGGTGGTGGATACATCGGTAAATGACCGCGAACTGCCCTGCTTCTGCCTAGAAGACTTTTGTGGGCGCTCCACATATGTGTCAGTAGAAAGTCCCGGGCGGGGACCAGAGCTTGAGGGAGGGTTAACAGATGTGGCAGGGTGCTTCTTCTTCCTGCGGTGTTTCTCGCCCTTGGTCGTGGATATGTCTTCATCGTCAGACAGGATATGCGCCTGTTCGCGAGATCCGTCACGATGTCTCTTTACGAGGAAGGTTCTGTCAGGTTCAATAGGGTGGCCGTCACGCATACGTGAAGGTGGTCGACGTCGAGAAACAGTCAAGCTTGATTCCATGGCAGGGTTATGGTTGAATATGGACAGTGCGCTGTATGAAAACAGACGACGTATGGTTGAGCACAAGCGGAAATTCCACCGAAGACAGGCTCACTGGATCGAACAGCAGTTAATTGGCCGACGCAATGGTCTCTCTGCTCAGGGTGACCTCTATGTCGCGATAGGGCCGTTAGGGTCGTGCTGCCGCGTGCTGACCGCGTCTGGAACAAAGGCGCCAAAATATGCCAAAATAAGCGTTCCTTTTTCTCGCCCACACGTGACGATACACCGTACAGACTTGGTGCAATGTCCGCTTCAAAGGGTCGCGTTCTCCTCGCCTACTCCGGTGGTCTTGGTGAGTGGGAGTGGTTGCTGATCTCAGGCGGTTTCTGAGATTGAGACATTTTCAGATACCTCGTGCATCCTTGTGTGGCTCATTGAACAGGGATACGAGGTTTATGCATTCCTTGCGGATGTCGGTCAGGAAGAGGTAGGGATACCCAGAATCACAAGAGGACTACTAATCATCTTTCACGAAGGATTTCGAAGCTGCCCGCCAGAAAGCCCTTAAAGTTGGAGCAAAAAAGTTCTTCCTCGAGGTTAGCCGGACATTCCTATGTGTCTCCTGGAGATACTAAATGATGTGCTGGCAGGACCTCACGCGCGAGTTTGTTACTGAACTCATTTATCCCGCTGTTCAAGCCAATGCCATCTATGAGGTTAACCTGCTCTTCCCTAAGATGTCGATGATGTTATCTGATCAAAGATTCTCGGCCAGAATGTCTACCTTCTCGGAACCTCGTTAGCGCGTCCTGTCATTGCTCGTGGAATGATCGCCATCGCAGATAGGGAAGGTTGCGAGTAAGTCTATATTACCGTTCTTGGCTGCTCTTATCTCACCTATCACGCTTGAGCTTCGTGTCTCATGGCTGCACAGGGAAGGGCAACGATCAAGTCCGTTTTGAGCTTGCCTTCTATGGCCTCAAGCCCGATATCAAGGTGATCGCACCATGGCGGATTCCTGGTAAGCCGATCTTCTCTTTTCTTTCGTGAGGAGCTATTGAACTCAAAACGATTTGACTCCTTGGATGGACTAACTAAGAATTCTACCATCGATTCGCCGGACGCCAAGCCTTGCTCGCCTATGCGGCAGAAAAGCGGATCCCCGTTCAACAGACGGCCGCTAAGCCGTGGTCAACAGACGAGAATCTTTTCCACATATCCTACGAGGCCGGAATCTTGGAGGATCCAAATACAACGCCGCCTACTGATATGTGGAAGCTCACGTCTTCGCTCGAAAATGCTCCAACCTCTCCCGAATCTCTATCCATCGAATTTAAGGCTGGTATACCGGTGAAAGTAACAGTGGGCTCGACAACGCACGTAGACCCAGTTGAGATATTCTTGGTCCTAAATTCACTAGGCCGCAAACACGGAATTGGGCGCATCGATATTGTCGAGAACCGCTTCATTGGTGTCAAGTCACGCGGATGTTATGAGTCCCCTGGTGCCACAATCCTTCGCGCAGCACACATTGATTTGGAGGGGCTGACACTCGATCGGAACATCCGTGCACTTCGCGACCAGTTTGTTACGGTTGAGTTGAGCCGCATCTTGTACAATGGCCACTTTTTCACTCCGGAGCGCGAGTTCGTCACGAGCGCCATCCCTGCGAGCCAGCGCACGGTGAATGGCGTTGTCAGGCTGAAACTATACAAGGGCAATGTGGTTATTGAAGGCCGTTCCTCTGACGAGGTAAGTCGCGGAGGGTTGCTTCGCCTTCATTAACGTACTGATGGATCTCGTTCAGGGTCTTTATGATGAGAAAGAATCGTCTATGGATGAGTTGGGAGGCTTCGAACCGACTGACACCACTGGATTCATCCAGATAGAGTCTATTCGTATCAAGAAGTACGTTAAGAAAGCTCGTCGTGAACTGATATTAATATTTTGCTTTGGTGATAGATGGGCGCAGGCGAACATCGGCAGAGGACAGAGCGGCGTTGAGCCGAGGGATGTATATGGCACTCGAGTTTGAATCCTTCCAGTGTCGCGTCTTGTGTAAGAGAGTCCGTTGTGCAGTTTGATGGTGCCTGTATGTTGTATGTGGTTCAGGTGGTCGCAGGGAATGCAGAGCGCTGAGTACTGAGTACTGAGTACCGAGTCTCCGCCAGTGTGTCGAATAGTAAGTTACTCGATAAGTGTTCGACGTGTCGGTGGCTACTTCCGAGTCGAAGATTCTCACGAGTTATGCAAAATTGCAAATGACTGTAGCTCCCAGCACACAAATAAAAACCCACATTCTGTAATGTGAAGTTCACCGTCCAAGTTAAACCTCTTCAAAGCCCTGATACATATCTGCGACGCCCATCTTCCAGATGGACAAGGATAACAAAGAGGATTTCAGTTTCGGGCGCTCTTGTGATCTCAAAGTTCCTGTCACCTTTCGGATGTCAGTGTCAGCTTTACCTTTGGGTTTCTTCTGTCATATTAACACAAACTAGATCTCAGCTCGAAGGCGTGCGTCATCCTCGACCTTTCACAGAACTCATCGACAAACCGGAACTGCGCTTCCATGGTGTCCAATCCTCGTACGCGCGGTTGCCTAATGTTCGATAGAGCCTCCCCGTCGTTCCTAACGTCCTACATAGCGCACTCTCGGATCTCTTCGTCACATGCCAGCTCCTTGCAGATAACAAGCCACTCACCATTCCATTCCAAACCTCCCACAAGACGTTCAAGAATAGTTATACGTCAGCGTTCAATCTTACTCTTCTGAAATCCCTAGCCGACTTTTCTTGCCAGGTGGAACGAATGGATCACGCTACCAATCCGCTATTGCGACCTCCCTCTGAGCTCACAAATCGCCTTTACTGTATGGGATATAGCGGGACCTCGCGCAGCGGCGCCGGTGGGTGGCACAATTTTCCGGTTGTTCAGCAAAAAATGGTGTGTTGTTTTCCTGTCTCATTCTGTAGACGCGTTGCTGATGGCTAGTGCTTGGTAGGTTATAGGACGCTACGGAGGGGGAAGCATCGACTATTGTTATGGCCAGGTAAAGAAGCTGACGGGAGTGTGGAGACCACGACGCCGAGCAAGTCAGGAGACCGAGACGAGATGGGGAGGTTGGAAAAGGTGAGATACTCGCTGCTTGCCGAGCGATGAACAACTAATGTTTGATGGACATTCAAGCTTGTGAAGAAGCACGAGCGGGGTGACATGCCAAAGTCAGAGTGGCTCGATAAACTCGTTTTCCGGAGGATGTCAGAAATTCACGCGGTGTGTATACATACCGTCTCGTGCTGTTTACATGGCTGAACATGGCGTAGGTGGAGACCGAAAAATCGAACAACCTCTATCTTTATATTGATTTGCCGCGTTTCGATTTCCCCGTTATCTTTAGCGAGCTGGTAGAGTTCCTTATGTGCATTTATATACCTATCATCATCGTTTGACTCTCTGGCATACAGGAAGCCGTGGCGGTGACTCCCCAGCCAACGCCGTCGCCACCTACTACGCATTCCCCAGGACCTCCTCTGCTTCCGGCGTCGTTTCACACTGACCCGTCTATGTGGGCCGTTGTCGATCCCGACATACCGCGCGATAATCCCGTAGAAGATAAGCACCGTCGCCTCGTGCGTAGTCACCGCAGTAGCCCCTATGACCGTGAGCTTAAGCCCAACACAAAATTGCGAGATGAGCTCGGGGTGCGTTCCGCCTTCGTTGCGGAGTGACATTGACTCAAACGAGGATTGAAAATTTCAGGACATTTTGAACTATGCGCCAAGCCGGGTCCTAACATCAGAGGAGAAAGATCTAGTCTGGAAATACCGGTTCTACCTCGCACGCGACAAGCGCGGTCTTACCAAGTTTGTGAGATCGGTGACATGGCGAGACCCTATGGAAGTGAAACAAGCGGTGGAAGAGCTGCTTCCTATGTGGACTGAGATTGATACCGATGACGCACTGGAGCTCCTTGGTCCTGGAATTGTTGATTCGCGAGTTCGGGCTTTTGCAGTTAGGCAACTGGCGAGAGCAGATGATGACGCAAGTATAGTCTCTGTACTGGGAAATGCGACGTGACTTACTCTATCTATCTAGGAACTTATGTTATACCTTTTGCAACTGGCCCAAGCCCTCAAGTTCGAGAGCTCTGCCAGTGATGCAAGATCGTCACGTTCGATAACAAGCGCCGTATCGTATGATGACAGCGGCCTCACAGACTTCTTGGTCACCCGTGCTGTGAATAATCATGTCCTTGGGTATAGGTTTTATTGGTACCTGACCGTAGAGGTCGCTTTGGAGGATCGCCTGATGGGCAAGATGTACGGCAAAGTCATTTACCAATTCTTAAAGCATTTGAAAGAGGTACGGCATCGATACTTCAGTTTAGCTGAATGGAGTTCTAAATGATTCATTCTTCAGTCGGATGAGGAACGTCGACAACTTCTTATCCGCCAGGCGGGGCTCATAACCTCTCTTGGGAAGCGTGCTAAGGAATTTAGTAATCAAAAGGAGCCGCGGCCAAAGAGAATTGAGAAGCTGCGTTCCTTCCTCGCCGATTCGAGAAATAATCTTCTTTCGATGGCGCCGCTTCCTCTCCCGCTTAATGGAAACATCGAAGTAGTGGGAATTATCCCGGAGAAGGCTTCGATCTTCAAGTCGAACTTGTCCCCACTCTTACTATATTTCAGTTGTTCCGACGGATCTGAATATCCGATCATTTTCAAGGACGGGGACGACATGCGTCAAGATCAACTTGTCATCCAACTTTTCACTCTTATGGACCGGCTGCTCCGGCAGGAGAATCTCGATGTCAAGTTGACGCCTTATCCCGTACTCGCTACTGGACCGCAGCAGGGAATGATGCAATACATTCCAAGCAAAACTATCGCCAACATCGTGAGCGAGAATGGGACGATCTTGAATTATATGCGTGCGCACTACCCCGACGAGGGCAGTGTCGGGACGTACTGGGGTAGATCCAGGCGTCATTGACACGTTTGTTCGCAGCTGCGGTAAGCCTTTCAACTCGTGTGCGTGGTAATGTTCTTCATTTCATTCGTTTTGCATCTCAGCGGGTTATTGCGTCGTCACGTATCTACTTGGTGTCGGGGATCCGTCATCTGGACAATCTGCTCGTTGCGCCGGATGGTGCGTACCAGGTTTACTTTCTCATTCATGTTGGTTTATGGTTCGACGTCTCCCATCAGGCCATTTCTTCCATGTTGACTTTGGCTACATACTTGGGCATGATCCGAAACTCTATCCACCCGCCGTCAAAGTTTGCAAAGAGATGGTTGACGGAATGGGCGGTGTGCACTCGCAGCACTATGCGCGGTTCACAAACTTCTGTTTTACCGCGTTCAGTATTCTTCGGCAGAGTGCAAATCTCATCCTCAATCTCGTAACCCTCATGGTTGATGCAAATATTCCCGATATTAAAGGCCGTAATGTGCATGAACTATTGCAGGAGAAATTCTTACTGGATCTCACGGAGGAAGAGGCGATGAAGCACTTCGAGACGCTATTAAATGAGACATCTTATTTTACGAAGGTAGTTGACCGGTTCCATGACATCGCTCAATACTGGCGGAGTTAAATTAGATATCCAACTGATGCACACTGTACAGTACTGTAAGACCGTAATTACGTCATTTTCACGGGTTTTCGCGTTGCGGGATTTGAATCTGCTCCACATTCTCTGGACATCCAAATTAGGCAGCGTCCTGTCAACGATGGCTGGTATTCGCGCTTCGTATAAAATGGCGCGTGGAGTGGCATCCCCTGCCCCTGCATCCCTTCCCAGAGTCTCTTTTGTCAAAGTTGTTGGAGAGGACTCAACGACACGTTCCGGTGTACACGACAACCAGCAACGTTCTTATGGATGTGCGTCAATGCGCTTTTCTCTAGGCTCACCTGCTTACAGGAGTATAGACAATGATTTCTCCCTTTTCGAAAGACCCCAACACTATATTCGGTACATCGGTATGCTCGTTTCTAGGTCGCGCATCTTGAAGCTGAGTCCAGTTGATTAGAGCCACTTGAGAGCGAGCTCGCTATTCAGGTTGAGTATGACATGGATGAACAAGGTGTGCATCGTTGAGCTACAATTATGTGTACATGGCTGATCATTCATAGACCAGGAATGGCTCGACGTTCTCAATGCTGAGCGCAAGAAGGAACAGCTAGACAGGATATCGTATGAGGCATTCGAGATTGTAATGGATAGACTGGAGAAGGAGTGGTTTGACTTGGTGTGCGATGACACCTCTTGCGTCTTAGCCCTAACCTGTATTGTCTACAGACGAAAAACATCCCAAAACCTGACCTTGCACTGCCATCAGAAGACTCGACATGCGCAATCTGCGATGACTCAGAGGGAGAGAATACTAACGCCATCGTGTTCTGTGATGGGTGCAATCTTGCTGTTCATCAAGGTTCGTTTGCGCAAGGCCAAGGTAACTCGTTCAAACTGAATATAGGCTCCTTTCAGATTGTTACGGCGTTCCTTATATCCCAGAAGGCCAGTGGTTATGTCGAAAGTGTACCGTGTCCCCCGAGAATCCTGTGGTGTGTTTCAATTTTACAAGCTGTCATATTTTTTCTGATATCGATATAGTCCTGTTTTCTCTGCCCGAACGAGGGCGGCGCGTTTAAACAAACTGTCCATGGTGAATGGGTTCACCTACTGTGCGCGATCTGGATTCCCGAGACGCGTGTTGCGAATGAGGTCTTTATGGAGCCCATTACTGGGGTTGAGCGTATATCAAAGCAACGCTGGAAACTGGTCTGTCTTGATTTGCGTTTCTTACACCCTTCTTCTCAATTTCCGAGTTCTCAGAAATGCTCAGTTTGCGACATTCGGGAAGGGGCATGTGTTCAATGCAGCAAGAACTCCTGTTTCCTGGCGTATCATGTCACCTGTGCACGCAAGGAGAAGCTTTTGATGCCAATGAAGGCTTCATCCGGTTTGGAACCCCCGCCTCTCCAGTGCTTCTGTGAAAGACATATGCCTGTAAGTCGCAATTCATCCTCTCCCAAACTTTTACTGAGCAGTCCGCAAGCGAGAAAAACTTGAAGCACGCGCTGAGGCTCTAAAAGCTGAGGCTGCGCTGGAACATTTCGAAGCGAAGTCGAGCAAGTCAGCCCGTGCTTATGCTAAAACATATAAACCTGGCCCTCCTGTCGTTCCTTCATTAATCTTGTCCCGCATCCTGCAGTATATCAACAAAATCGTTATTCGTAAGCGCAGCGAGTTTGTCGAACTCGTATGTCGGTACTGGAGCCTGAAACGCGAGGCGCGTAGAGGAGCACCTCTCCTGAAGAGGCTGCACCTGGAGCCATGGACTGCGTCGGCGAGTTGCAGTATCGAAACGGATGAGGAGAAAGTAGCGAAGCTAGAGGTGCGATACACATTTTGAAGATGAATTTTGCTGTTTCATGGATGCTATGCAGCTTACGAAGCGTTTGCGGAAAGACCTCTCCGATGTGCGGACCCTAGCGGAGCTCAGCCGTAAACGCGAGAGCCGAAAGCTGGGGCAGGCGCAGATCGTCCAGGAAGTGTTGAGTCAAGTTGTCTTCGCACACGAGGCGTGGCTTCGTATGGCTTTCGAAAACATTGTTGCGTCCGTACATTTCATTCTAATTTCAGACAATTCGCTGCAACACTTCCTCAGATTTGACCGTCAAGGTTTTTTTAAGAACCCCATCTCGAAGTCGCAGGTTCCCGACTACTTCGATGTGATCCAACAGCCAATGTGGTGGAGCGCTATCGATGAGAAGCTTGATCGACATGAGTATTGGGATGTCAACGCATTCAAGGTTCGATTTCTATGGTTCGTTATCTCTATAATGTCCTCACCTTCACTAATCTATACAGGCCGACGTCGCCCTTGTTATCGAAAATGCGATGCGATACAACAAGCCTGGGACGCCATATTACAAGGCAGCGCAGCGCATACAGTCAAACTCGACGACGGTGTTAGCGGAACTTAGCAAATTGAGAACCTCAGCACCTTCGGAGCTTCTTGCACACAATGAAACATACAGTCTTGTACAACCTAGCGTCTCGACGATGGGCGATCTTGAGCCTCCTTTGGACTTGCTTGGCCTCCTTGTTTCCCCGGACATTGCCGACGAGCTCAGTATCGTTTTTCGCACCGACCCACTTGAATTTTTACTGGCATATGAACTACCAGAGTTCAAGCTACGGCCCATGGCTCCAGTTCAGCCCACCGCTTCATCCCGCAAGACCAAACGCGAACGCAAGGCAAAGTCAAGCAAAAAACGGGCGGAGCAGCACGTGGTGGCACCGGTGGTACTTGCTACTGAAGCCGACTCCGAAATGGCCATGTTTGTCTCCTCGGCGCCTAACAGTGCCCGCTTCCAAGCAATGTCGGCAGCGGTTGCGGAGACTGACCCAGAAACAACGCCGACAGCGGAAATGACTTTTGCGAGCCCTGGACTAGAGGTTAACTCTGAAGTAGAGCAGGTCCTCGGCAAGCGCAAGCGCACCAAGCCAGCTCCCTTGCACCCCGGCACTGACGCAGAAGTTTTAACGGATATCAACTCAAAGGCCTCATTCGCACTATTCGATAAGGGATGGATATTAGACCCAGGCGTGCGCCGGGGTGGGCGTGCACGGATCGAGCGCCTACCGGAATTTTTAACGAAGAAGCGGCCCAAGGGTACGTGTGTTTTCCGCGACTGGATCGTCAATGGTGAGGAAACGAAGTGCTTGTGCATCCATTCTAGTCATGAAGACAGGTGCATCTGAAATGCCAGTCGCCGAATATGGTCGTGTTGGATTAGATCCATCTTTCGATTCCTCTTCCAATGCTGCCCACCCGAGTACTCCCTCGGGTACATCGGTTGATCACCAGATGAATGACGTCTCGCACGATACAGAAACCCAGACCATCCTTAGCCAAACACCGCCCTGGCGACAAGAAACGGACGAAATTATGGCCTTTTCCTCAGAGAGTGGTAAATTTCTCTCAGGGCCTGGAGTCATCCCTGTCCAGGGTGCGATGCCTATGCCTCAAGCAGTTGAGCACGAGCAGGATACGCAAACTCCTCAGTTTGAGCAGGTGGCATTCGATAACTCACAACCTGAGACGATAGATCAGCCACCGCCAGAGGAACAAGGTGCTTAGCAGTCTTAGACGCGGCTTGTCTACTCGAACGCTGACACATGCGACAGAACGTCAGGACGCTATTCCTGGTGTGCCCACCCACGAGGAAAATTTAAATGCAATACAATACCCGGAGCTCCCAGTATCTATACCACTCCCAACGAGCGACCAACCGGCCACCAGTCTGACGCTGGCCGAGGCGAGACTAAAGTTCATATTAGAGCCCAACATGTCTCTCTCACAGGATCCCGACGGGAAGCTTGTCGTTCAAGAATTGGACTCGCCCGTCACCCGCCGTGAGAAAGCAATGCGGAGAAAGCGAGCTCGCTCCCAACTTGAAGCGCCCGTCGTCGCTGGTTGCTCAGCACTGGAAAGCTCCGATCTTAGTTCGCTCAGCGAGCTCAGCGACGATGACGGGGGGAATGTGCATGTCAAGAAGAAAATCGACAAGACGAAGAAAACTAGGACGAGTCAGCCCGGACAGGTCGCGCTAGAGGACGGCAAAATGTTAGACGGCGGAACATTAGGTAAGTACAATTGTTTCCACATGCCATAACCGCTGACTTTCGGACCTAGTCTGGGCAAAAGCTAGTGAGTTCTTGTTACGATGGCTCGTACGGTTGTACTTGCTTATTTCCGTAATCCATAGAAAATTTCCCGTGGTGGGCTGCAGTCGTTTTTGAACCCGACGACCCCGCGGTGCCACAAAAGGTACTGAAATTACGCCCCACCAAGTCCAGGTCACCAATGGGCCAACATCTTGTACGCTTCTATGATTCGTCTAAGTCATGGTGTGTGCGCTATCCATTTTAGTACTGCCTTGATTAATCGGGGATCATAAGGCAATGGGTTGAACTTGATCAACTTCTGCTACTCGGCGAGAATGATGGTACGAGCGAGTGAAACAATAATTGTTGATGGTCACCAATGACTCTTTTTGTATAGAACTGGATCAATCCCTTCTAACTACATCCAAGAGACAGAAATTTAGTTCGGCGAAGATGCGCCAGGGATGCCGAGAGTCATACAGGTACGTTATTTGATTTGAATGTATTGAAGCATGTGTTAATGTCGTCGATACAGACTGGCCAAGATGGAAATGGAAACGGAAGATGATGTAGATGCGGATGTGGATGGAAATCCGGATCCTCCGTCTTCCGCAATACCTTTGGTCCAAAGTCAGGAGTTTGAACCAGAGATTGCTGAAGTAGCCCCAGGAGGAAATCAGGAGTTAGTAGCCTCATAATAGGGTTTGTTTGTAATGATTCATGTGAATGGAATGTTGTTGTGGCAGTGTCATTGACTGATTACCAAAAAGAGCAATCATAATTACAATCCAAGTGATACGATTTTCAGCATTTTCTTTCCATATTTTCTTCCTCCTCTCTCTTCCTTCTCCCTCTCTTCCTTGTCTCTCAACGAACGAAAGAGCGAGGGAATACGTGTGTGAGTATTAGATGTCTCTGAATAGTGCCCACCGCTCGTTATACGACGTCGTCATCGTCGGCGCAGGCATCGCTGGCTCCGCCCTCGCACACGCTCTCTCCACCGCTTCGATAAGTCGCGCAACTCCGCTCCGCATTGCCCTCCTCGAACGCTCCCTCACAGAGCCAGACCGCATCGTCGGCGAGCTTCTTCAACCGGGTGGAGTTGCCGCGCTGCGCTCGCTCGGTCTCGGCGATTGTCTTGACGGCATCGACGCCATCCCCGTGCATGGCTACGCAGTCCTCGATGCTGGAGAGATCGTGCACATCCCTTATCCCGGAGGTGCTCAGGGCCGCTCATTCCACCATGGCCGCTTCATTCAGAACCTCCGCGCACACGCCAGGGCTGCACCCGGTGTCGACCTCCTTGAAGCAACCGTAACGGACCTGATCGAATGCCCGCTCACGCGCCGCGTGGTCGGCGTACGCGCGCGCAGGGAGGGCGCGAATCAGAAGGAGTCATTTTGTGCCGACCTCGTCGTCATCGCCGACGGCTGTTTCTCCAATTTTCGTGGTACGGTCTTGGCGGGTAGTACGCTCAGCAAGCGGTCAGCTGTGCGGGGTAATTTTCTGGGGGCTGTGTTAGAAGACGTTTCGCTTCCGATCCCGCAGCATGGCACTGTCGCGCTCGTGAAGGGCCATGGTCCTGTGCTCTTATACCAGATCGGGGAACACGATACCCGCATCCTCATAGACGTAAAGAATCCCCTCCCATCCGATCTCAAGGTGAGCAAGCAGGTATCCTGCCTCTGTGCAGAGGCATGTGATACTAAGTTTTCAAACTCGGCCCCTTCTATAGAACCATATTCTTACCAACATTGTCCCGCAACTCCCCGAATCACTTCACGCGGCCATCCACGCCGCCCTATCGAAGGACCGTCTCCGGCGCATGCCCAACTCGTTCCTGCCACCTATTGAACAGGGTGGGCCGCACTCCAAGGAAGGTGTTATTCTCCTCGGCGACGCGTGGAACATGCGTCATCCGCTCACCGGCGGCGGCATGACCGTCGCCCTTGCGGATGTCGTGCTCCTCGCGCCGATGATCGCCGCTGAGCTAGACCTCACCGACTGGCACGCGCTCACGGAGGTTCTCCACCGGTGGCACTGGGCACGCAAACCGCTTGCGGCGACCATCAACATTTTGAGCGTCGCGCTGTACGACCTCTTTAGTGCGGAGGGTGCGTACAGCATGTCCCACCTCACAGCGGCCACACGCTACCACAATTCCACACGTCTCTGACTCTTGTATCTTACCTGCGGGACGTACAGACAAATACCTCGCCATTCTACGGACTGGGTGCTTCAAGTATTTCGAGCGCGGCGGTGAATGCGTCCGAGGTCCGGTCTCACTGCTCTCAGGGTGAGTTCCTTTCCACATCACCTTCTCATGTCGCAGGCGGATTGCTTACCCTTGACGACGAACTTCTCTTACTCTAACGTCAATAAACCAGACTCGCCACAGATCCGGTCTTGCTCTTCAACCATTTCTTTTCCGTAGCGTTCTACTCTACCTGGGTTCTCTTGACGAATCCACGCCAGGTGTGTGTTCCTGGGAGTAAGAAACCCGAGCTCGTCCGGCCCTCGTTGGTAGAGTACCCTTTTCTACTTGTTACTGCATTGCGTACCGTAAGTGTTCAGTTCAGTTCAGCGCATCGTTTCTCGCTTCTGACTTACATCTTTTCTGTTTTGAGCAGTTCTGGACGGCGATTGTGGTGTTTGCACCCTTATTATGGACAGAGATTCGTTGGTGGTAATAGATGGACGCTGAATTATTAGGGACTTTCTTTCCATGCTCTCGTCAGACGCACAAACCTGCCATTCGTTTACATCCATGTGATCTACTGTACCAATCGTAGACTAATTTGTCTTCCACTTCAAAGAGCGCGATGTCGGCAGCGCCAACTAGTATTCTTTTGTGATTGTGATTAAACATTACCACATGACAGATCTCGGTCGCCATTTTTTTCGATTCCATTACGGTGCACCTCGAGGTAGAAGAACCAGGTAGCAGTATCTGTTCAATATATACTGTTATGTGTTATACGTTTGCTTGGGAGTTATGTAGTCCTTGCCGCGCATTTGCTCCCATAGCCTAAGTGGCCATCTTTGCATAACGCGAGTTGGGGGTGTGGTGTCGAGTGTGGTATGTGGTACAGTAAATCTATCCACGCTGGGGGACATTTCGAAGGGATAGAAAGGGAACTAGTATCCTTCCTCTGGTTTGGAGAATTCCTCTGAGTCATAGTCTTTATAATCATCATCCAGTTCACAATTGACCTTGCTGCCCTTCATGGCCCTTGAAATGGATGTGAAGTAGTGTGTCTTGAGGAAAGAGGGATGCAGGAGCCACCATGCTTGGCCCACTGCGGCCATCCCTTGAGTAATACAATGTATAAAGCGCAATGTCTCGGATGCTGGGGAACACAGGATTGGGCACTTCGGACGGAATAGGACGCTGCATGGTACTGTATGGATTATGGAGAGGCCAAAGAGGGGCGAGAGGAATGATCCGAATGAAGCGAAAGTCACGCTGTGACATCCATGTGTTCAATTGCTGCCTACGAATTTCGTCCCGGTCTACAGTATTGCCGTCTGGTACCTCAACCAAATGGCCGACAATCTTATTCTCCAGGATTCTCAGCGGCCTTTCTCACTTAGGTATCCGTCGAGCTTGTCTTCGAAACAGCGCCAGGCAATTTATCAGGGCCAAGTGCGCGCCTTTTTAGAGGCGTCGGAAATTGTAGAAATGGAAGAAGATGTCTTGGACGACATCCTTGAAGGCTTTGACGGCTTTGATCGCGATGCCAGTGATTGTGTTCCGGAGGAGCAAGGCTTCATTCCTGCCAGTGTGCGAAAATTGGAACGGGACGCTGCCGGAAATATTGAACTGCCCCTGCCCTACGGCTTTTATGTCTACTTTGGCCCACAGGGTATGGCTACTGAGCTACTCGCAGCACCATCGGCTACATATAAATGCTGATATATTGTATGAATGCTTCCTAATACGCAGACCACATGGCTCCTCGTTGGACGAAACAACAAATCAAGGGAATGCTTGCTCATCTCAAACACCGAGGAAAGCGCTCTTTCCACGTGTTTGGATCACGCTGAGTCGCTGACCCTACTGTACAGGGCTGTCATCATTTGTGAAGGAATATGTCATTTCTCGCGCAATCCCCATTCCTGAATTACTCTGTGCCTTCGATGTCTACCTGGTAGGAAGACGGAAGCTCGCTGTATATAGCCATTTAATGCATCTAGCCAGTGTGAAGAATTGCAAGAGAAGAAGCCGACAACCCTGGTATATCTACTTCAAGTCGTCCTTTCGGGAGAGTGAGAGCAAGTTATCGTTCATGCTGATGGCATTTGACGTCTCAAACCAGACTGCAGTTGCGAGAGCGATTGCCTCAGTACAATACGCTCGAGGATGCCGTCAACCTAATCACTTCGTCGCGGCGCATGCTTATTTTGACTGGCGCCGGTATAAGTGAGTGCAGAGACATGAATTCGAACCGAGAGATAGTTGCTCACGCGCTCACGGCTTGTGGCGATGAGGCGTTTCATGTGGGATCCCTGACTTTCGCTCGCGCGACGGCCTATACGCAACATTAAAAGAAAAGGGGGAATACGACCTAGATGACCCTCAACAAATGTAGCGTTTCTTCTGTACGCGCTGCTGCCGTGCCGCGTTGACTCGCATCAATCAGGTTTGACATTGAGTATTTTAGGGAGAACCCATCTGGTACGTAAACTGCCCTCATGTTTACTTCTTTTTCAAAGCTTGCTGAGGGTGTGTAGTATTCTAGTGCGTGATTATTATTAACCCACATCATCCCGCGGCAAGCCTAAAGACGATCCACGACAAGTTCTTTTGCGAGACAGATATATCCATCAAACTTCACCCCTTCTCCGTGTCACCGCTTTATCAAGCTTATTGAAGACAATGGGCAGGTGAGAGATTTACCCCCAATGTTTGGAATCATCGCACTTAGATATTCACTCTCTTAGCTTCTCCGTGTGAGTTGTGTCTTTCAAGTTCTACCCACCCGACCTGATTCAAACACCATATCTTATCCTTTCTTTACATAGAACTACACCCAAAACATCGACACGCTTGAGACCGTCGTCGGCGTCCGAAACGTCCTGCAATGTCATGGATCTTTCGCAACTGCCTCCTGCCTAGAATGCCACATCCGCGTGCCGGGTGACGTCATCGAGCAGGAAATTATGCAAGGAGAGGTACCTTTATGCAAAAGCTGCGGCGATTCCGGAAAAGTATCCAGAAATGCGGCCAACAGCATACCCAAGCGTCGCAGCAAGCCCGACAGCGATGAAGAGGAGGACGATCCTCTGTTCCCACCGTGGATAATGAAGGTTATCACGTTTCCTAATCATGGTTCTTTTTCGTTCTGAAACCGCCGCCCAGCCCGACATCACGTTCTTTGGTGAAAAGCTAACCGACAATTTCGAGAAGTGTTTGGAAGCAGACAGGGAGCAAGCTGATCTCCTGCTCATAATCGGCACATCATTAAAAGTTGCGCCAGTATCTGACATTATTAGTAAGTCCTACGATGCTCCAGCGAGTTAAGTCCGACGTTTTCGCTACCAGCACACATGCCTCATTCTGTGCCACAAGTATGTGTTCCCCTACCTTGCTAGTATTTTTTCTAATGACATCAACTTGTGCTAGATTCTGATCAACAAAACGCCTGTGACCCATATCAATCCTGATGTCTGTGTTTACCCCTGCTTACTCGTCTGTTTCTCACCGAAATTGTTAGATTATACTTCTGGGGGACGCGGACAACATCATCCAACATCTCTGTGATAAGATCGGGTGGACTCTACCGCCTGCGAAGGCCGGGCAATATTTGAGTGGGCAATTCCCTACATTGATGAAGCGTCGATCACAAGAATATATAAACTTTGGACCTAAACGGGTGGCAGACAGGTATGTGAACCTTCGAGGTCGGCCTGCAGTGTAAAGCTAACGCGTCACAGCCATATTTGGCTTTTTGAGGGCGCCGAGGGAGGAAAGTGGTTATCTGACCTTGAGGCAGCGCAGGCGCACGCTCTTCAGACAATCTGATCCTCCCCCCAACGCACAATCCTCGCCTTCAGCACCAATGGACCGTAGTCGATGCCCCACGCGATGCGAAGAGGGCGCGCGTTTTATGATGTTACCTAGGTTCTGTCACGCACTGCATTGACGAGGTTTCAGCGGCGTAGCCGTAAGCGGAACGCATTTTTTGACAACCGCGACTGCGGGTCAAGGTAGTCTTCATAGAAGCCGACGATGAACTCTTCCGCTTTGAAACCAACCCGATTGTAGAGCAGCTTTTTGGATGGCGATCAGGAACCTTGGTTTCTGTGGACAGACAATAATCATACCATCGCCGGGTTATTTGTAGACACATGGAGAGTGATGTCTCTGTTCGGATTGCGATCGATGAGGTGAAAGAGCATGGCACTGGAGAGAATTTTCTCGCATCGATGACCCCGAGAATAAAGAGAGGCGTGCTTACGTTGCAATCTGCGCATTCTCCCAGCCAGCACGGACCGCGAGATAGGTAATGTAAGTTTCGACCGGCGAGCTGAGGATAGCGCATCCGACCACAAGACGCTTATACATCGCCACGATTGTCGCTTTCTCGGGAACATGCTGCAAGGAGTCGCTGACTATGACAAGTAGGTAATCTCATCAGACAATCCATCCATCTTTAGTAATAGATACGAACCGTCAATTCCTGACCAAAACGAGCGATGCAATATGTCGTGAACTTGCGGCAGGTGCTCAGCTGTCAACGTCACGTATGTGATGGGCGCGACGGATTCCTGAACTACGGCCCTGTTTGGGCTATTCTGCATCAGCGTTTGGCTATCGAAAGATCAAATAGCCCCATACAATTTCAGCGCATAATGAGCACGGATATCCTCCATGAGGTCCATCCATGGGGATCTCACTTCCCAGTCAACGGCGACGACTGGCGAACGATGAACAACGAAGCCGTTCAGGCGGCACAGGAATGAGCTCCGATATGGCGTCGTCCTTATATCATACAGTGCCCCAAGCACTTCAGGATCAGGCTCAGGTCTCTTTGGAGTAGGGGGTAATGCGACAAGCGCAGCGGGAGGTTTGGGACGCAGGAGCGGCCGAGGCAAGGAAAGGGTTCGCAAGTGCTGAGGAGAAGAAGAAGAAAAAGACTGAATGAATCGCTTGATTTTGAGAATTACTTCGTGATAACATACGCGATGCACCTTCAGCTTTCGCAATATGATGGCCTCGGCGACAGTCAACGACCTCCGTGGTCTTGCCTCGAGGATCTCTATGAGTTTTGTTTCCTTCGGACGCAGAGAGGAGTGAATAAGGTCTCCCCTTGGACGCATCAGCTAACTTTTCAAAAGATCCATGTATGGTTCTACGATGAAGCATGCTCACAAGGTCATCCCTCTCATACTGCTCCTCTAGCTCGTCTCTACGTTCCGCATACTGCGCAAGCACAGATCCCGCAACGTCGTCAAAAGTCGCATCCTCGCAGTCCTCGGAGGCATATTTCGATGCGAGGAAATCAAGCAACGGTTGGAGAGAGACAGTCGGGAGGGAGTCTGGCGAGCTTCCGGGCGTCGCGCGCGACGTGTCCGCATTTTCTTTCACCTTTCTTCTTTTTCTAGTGGAGCGCCCTCTTCGCTACGACCCTCAGTCAAGGATTTTTTTTACAGGCGTTTACAAGAGTCGAGAACGCACCGTCGGCTTATCCACATAAGCAGCATCACCGTCACTATCGTCTAGGGCCCATCCTTCCGAAGACTCATCGTCTGGTTCTAGTGATGCTGCCATATTGATCATGAATTAACATATCAGCGGGCGCCAGCTTGTCAAAATCAAAACCAAAATCAAAACGAAGATTGGTGAGAGCGGTTTTTCAAGTCGCGGGCCGGCATGTTCGACTGCAACGGACGTAGTCCAGTCCATTTGTCTTCACTCACTAGCCTACGTACAGAAACCCAAGTGTTAAATATTTCTCAGAATATCCCAATAGCGCTACATCGTAAGTATACAACAAAGGACAGAATCGAAAAGATGAGTGTGCCACAAAATTCGAAAGCAAGAAATGCAGCACACGCCAGGTGCCTCTAGAAACTGGCTTTAATCGTGAAGGCGGCCGTGAACGATGATGCCTGCGGGCAACGTCGAAGCGTTCCAACCATCCTTAATCAAAGCACCATACACAGCTGGCCCCAAAACTGCTTTACCGCCAGCGGAATGGATACCCCGTCCAGTGATGAATTCCATAGGGCAAGCTGCAGTTGGTCTGCATGTCAGCACCGACGTCCAAAGTCTGTACAGAATTGCGCTCACAGTTAGAAGCACCGTAGTCTCCGAGACACTCTTTAGCGAGTGCGACTGCCTGAGCAGTGGTGGTATAGTGCAAATCGATGACCGTACCGGACGTGGTGGTTTTCCTGGAGGACAATAATTGTCAATCAGGCATGAACTGGAGTCACGATGCGACTGTCTAACTAACTTTGTCGCATTGACACGGGCTCTTGCAGCATCCAATGCCACGTCCTTTAACTCTTCCTGTAATCGGCGGACCTGAAGGGGACGATTTACCGTGATCAGGACCGGTCTTCAGCGCTCACAGTCAACCCTGCACAGAAGACCTTACGTACCTCTTCGACATGATGCAAGGCGACCTGTTTCCCCATATTCTTTGAGTTACCCCTTTTCCAAGCCCTGGCCGCTGACATAGAGGCCTCTCGGAGACGGGTCTGTAGGTCGTCACGCCGCTCCTTCAGTCTCGCTGGGTCCATATCCCTCACGAAGCCATATTCGTGTTTGGACGTTCCGTGCGAGTCGCTGGAAGCGAGGATCGAAACACTGTGGCATTTTGCTGTTGTGACCCGCTTCCGGCTGGACACAAGATTCCAGCCGTCTTGGGGCTGAGAAGGTAATCGTGGCCATACGTGGGATGCGGAAGTTGGGAATGGCTTGTTCTCGGACCTTTCTAGGATACAATTGTCTTCGTATGGTAGCGGTTCCTGATGATAAGGAGCTATCTTCCATCCCGCCAGATCATCTGCATCAAGGCTACGCAACAGCCACACAAGGTCGAGGGCGTTGTCTGTTCGAGGCCCGACTGCCTGCAAGCATAAGTGGGCATCCAGAAAGAGGCACTTCCGCTCCTCTTCGCTCAGTTCATTGTAATTGGGTGAGCTCCGGAGAATGTCTTGTAAATTGAGCAATATAGTCATGTCATGCGGGGGGACATCGTCATCACGGTAACTGGTTATAGCCGTTAGCGCTCGGCGAACCGCTGTCGCGGGTGTCTTGGACTCCGGAGAGTGAAAAAATGACTTGAAGAAGGATTCCGAATGAGGGTGGAGGAGGGTGGCTAGCTGGGCCGAAATGGAGGAGACGGAGGTCCATATATCGACATCGGAAGACTTTGAAGGCGGTATGAAGAATGAACCATGACGAGATTCGAAAGCACCTTCATCACCATGCCGTTGTTGTCGGATGTCATAGAGAGCGATAGTTTTTGCTCTCTTTCTCCTCTTCTTCCCGTTCGCATTGACAGCCTGCCCTCCTTTGGACACGGGGGGAGGATCGTTTTCTTCAAAAACACCGAATGTACCGCCATGTTCTCCCAGGTCCCCCAGGTATTCCTGGGTTAACAGAAGTTCAATGGTGCGCTCGGCGTCGACACCATCGGCGGATCCTCCATCATAGCTGGCGTCGGCGATGACACGCTCGAGACGGGCGGGTGGTATTTCGGGAAATGCAGCCTGTAAGAATCCAAGAAGAGATGAGAAAGAGGCGGTACAGGCAGACGCCAACCGTGGAGATGTTAGGGGGGATGCTGCGTCCGTAATTGTGGAAAAGGCGGAAGAACTCTCATGACTTCTGTCAATGGCACTGCTGCTGATTGAGCTACTGTCGATGTGTGTGCATGACAGGGCTTCACTGATGACTTGCTCGTCGTGATCCGCTCCTGTGGCGAGCACAGCAAGCGTTCGGCGTAGTTTACGGAGCTGCCGTTTGGTCAGGGATCCAGAATCCCGTTCAGAAAGGAATGCTGCGATGAGAGAGCTGTCCAAAGAGGGAAACGAAAGCTGCGCACCGTGCGGGAGCCGGTGTGAGCAGACAAGCGAGTCAACAAGTGCCACGAGTACGCGTACCTGTAATTCCTCCAATAATGTCGGTTTTGTCACCGCCGCCATTTGATGGCCTCCTGTGCTGTTGCTGTTTTAGCGCGTGGCGGATTTGAAGAAAAGGATTAGCTCGTATACTTGAGTTCAACCATGCGGCCGCCTCACGCAACCCTCACGCAACGTCGAATAAGGAAGCAGGCCAGCCGCCAGCCACCGACTGAGCTAGCTGCTATCACTACACTCTCTCCTGCCCTCTCCTTCTGCCCCTCTCTCGTGTCTGCGTTCTCACTTACCACGTGAACCCCCGCTTTCGTATTCTCGCCTTGCCCCCACTTTCGCGTTCTCCCCCCAACCCGCCACAGCCTGCGTCCCTGCACGCGCGTTCCCGACACTCATTCACACCTGGAGGGACCTCTTACTTCCGATACCCGTGTTGAACTTGTACGGGTTGACAGAACAGGACGACCACGTGCAATCGACCTCAACCTTCGTTTCCCCGATGTTCAGCGCTCAGCTTTGACATCTGTACTTCCATCCAGCCTAGTGAAGATTTACCATTTAAGATGCAGGAAGATCTCCGTCACATTCTTAATCAGAGTTTTGCCACCCAAGCATCGAGAACAAGCGTCAAGAAGAAATTCGAAGGCGATGCGAAAAACTCCATTTCCCGTTTCACTACGAAACAGAGACTTTTGCCGTTGGGGAACTCCTCTCTGGTCACCAGCATTAATATTCATTAGAAGGCACGAGCGCGCGAATATCTATATTGTTATCACCGATCAGGCCTATCTACTTGACAATAAGGTCAAATTCCTATGCCAAGCCAAATCCCCGACAGTGTTTTGACAAGTTCCTCGGTGAACTCATGAAACAATTGAGGAAACGCAACTTACTCATAACACTGCGTACGACAACTTCGATTCGGAGTCGGAAGCAGCAGGTTTGAAAGTGCAGGCCATACTGGGCAAGGTTCGTGCGGTCGCATCTGTTAGAAGTCTACTGTCTGAGTCGTTACCTCTAGCTGGCTTACCATGCGGGCGACGTTGAGCCCCGGGTCCGTTGGGCAGCTTTGTTCAACGGACTCCACTATATCATCTTCTATGTTCCACGTTCATTCGAAAGCCATATTTTCTATTGTTCCCCTGTCATGACGTTTTGCCTTGAATGTAGGAGACAGCAGGAACTTGCCGAACGATCACCTCCCTGGAGCATTCTCATCTATATGTTGCTCACGGAAGCCCTCAATCTCAATGACGAGATTCTGAGGGAGAAATCTGGATTGTCTCTCCCCTCAGGAGATCCATCTTTTGTCGTGACGCACAAGGACTCAGGCACTCACTCTCCTCTTAGTCTCAGGACAGGGCCCGACCACGGCCAGGGATGACATGCTTCAAGATGGCGCACGTACTACTGTCCACACACTCTCCGTCTTCCATATCGCTAGTCATAGCGCCACTTTGAGTGCGTTGTCCACCTCTACCTCAGCGTCGGCATCGTCGTACATCCAATGCCCCTATTGCCAGCCGATGTGCAAATTCCTCCCTCGACATCCACACACATTCATCTCCGTAGCAAGGCTTGCTGCAGCTGTTTCTGCCCCTTCTACTCCGCAGGAGGATAATGACTGGCTCAGCGCCGAGCTGCGCGATGGGCATACAAAAATTCTGAACCTTGAGCTTGAGCTAGAGGAGGATGGGTCTCGACGCCGCAGCACTGCCAAATTTCTCTCATCTTTTTCTTTATTTCGTGGGTAAGAAGATGTATATATCATGTTCAGTAGTCCCCAAGAAATAGGATGATTTTGATTACCGTCGTGTTTGTCGTTTGTTTTCTGGACTGCCAAAAAAAAAGGTCAGCAGCCTTCTTTCTGTGCATCTTGACGAGGGTCCCTCAGCCTCAGGCTTCAACACGCCGATGGAATCGGTGATAAATCGACATTTATTACAGCTGAACTTCATCGACTCGCAGTCTACAGAGAACAGACATGTAACCATAAAATGTATCATCAGATGTTCTAGGCTGCACAGAATGCTGAATACCGAATGAAAAATGTTACGAAGCCAGTGACTGTGCCTGCCCCCAGGTGAGGACCCCCAACACCCTTTCCCTAAACCTTCCCTTCTAGGACCATACAATTCGAACGATTCAAACTGTTGCCTTGCGTTGTCGATGGTCCAAGGTTCGTAGTAGGTTCCTCCGCGTGCATGATTGCACCCCAGCGCCGAATTCGACCATATTAATGGCGCATTCTTTACACGCGACAAGGTGACGACATGGTAGAAGAACGACCTCACGTGGTGAGCTAAGACATACGAACCCAACGTGGCCGTGCTATAACGCTGCTGAAGCTGGGCATGGACAGTGCAGGCAGGCACAGAAGTGAGTGGTAAGCACAACCTCACTCTCGGCCCTCGCGTGCCACCATCTCTTCCATCGTAAGCTGCATCTGTCCTTGTGCCATGTTCGTGCCTACAGGTTTCATTTCTCTATCGGATCCGCGATCCCTGAATCTCCGGCCACACGACTTCTGGAATAAATACCGGAATATGCTGGAAAACGAATTTTGGTAGGGCGATTGCGGATATATGATGGGCGCAAATATCGTGAAGATGTACAGCAGACCGCTGACGCCGATGGGAACAATGGTACTTAGAGCAACCTTTGTGTTGATATTTAGTGGTGAGTCGCCAAGCCCTGCAAAGAATAGGAATAGGGAGATGTGGAGAAATCCAGGGATAGCCTCGGCGACCATCGGCATGTACCATCCTTCGCATCCTTCATACAGGTACTGCCGGAGTCGAGAACTCTTCAAAGGATTGCGGTATCGTTGGAAGACGTGCATATAATCGCGAACCCATTGCTGGACGAGGATCGCAAGGAGGGCAGCAAGAAGACTGAAGACGAGGGACATGAACCAGAACAGGTTTTTGTTCAGATGCGGGGTCTGAGGTAGTGTTGCAAGGACTGGGTCAAGAGTCAGATGATTAGCCGCGATTGATTTTGTATCCGTCAGGCCAATGATGTCTCTACAGTCGTGAGGAAATACACACGAATCTGTGCCTCTGCCTGGCTCGAACCTTGTCCTATTTGTGTTGACTGATCACTGACATTACGCTGGGAGTGGTCGATGTTGCTCCCGCCGCGCATCGAAGTAAAAGGACGAAATACTCCGCTCGGGATACAACAGCAAACGGAAGAGGAGATCTCATCCAGGGTCTCAGCTTGTGAGATAACAGGCTGTGCCTCGAGGACTGGCAGTGCTGAATCGCTTCCTCCCACCCCTTCCTCGTGATCCATTAACACTTCTGGCCGAGAGGACAGTGACGAGAAAGAGAGCAAAACGCACTAGCACGCGGCGCAGCCTGGGCGCCTTGTCCAGACTCGATATCTGTAGCAGAGCTCATGACGTGAGGTTCAGTGGCAGTCCGTCAAAACACGAGGGTGAGACCGTGAGAGATTCGGTGGGTAAGGTTGGTCACTAAGGCTGGTCACGGTACTGTGCTCGAGTACAGCACAGAGAGGGTGGATGAGGATGGGGTGGAAGTGAGCAAGACGGCGGACACGAGGCGATTAATCAAGGAAGGGGACACCGGCTGATGGTGGCGACTGAACTCTCAAATAGGCAGATCTGCCCGCCGAGAGCCGTACGAATGTATGGTCGCTCTGCCTCCGTAAGAGCATCCCTGAAGCTGAAATCCCGACGGTTAGTAGTTTCTGGACACTGATGGAGTGGACGAGGTGACCTTTCAGCTGCGCCGATTCACTGACAAATCGTCATTTATTACAATTGGAGTTCATCCGGGTAAGCCTGCATTCTATGAAAAACAATAGGTGTATTCTGCATGTAGTCGTAAATGTGGCATCAGGCGTCTGCACAGAATGCTGGATATCGAATGGAAAGGTTACAGTGGCCCTGCCTGTACCTGTGTGATGGTTCCCAACACCCTATCCTTTATCTGAACTTGAGTACTTCACTTCGCTGTCGCTTATAGAAATGTGCGACTGGTTATGATTCGTGATTCGAAGAGCGTTGCACTGATTCTGCGTTACGGTGGCAGACTTATCATATTTGTGGAGCTGTATTCCCTCCAGGGGTCAAGCACTGGGATTTTGAGCCACGTAACGTGTTGCGAAAGAGGTGGCCTTGTTCTCAGAAGATTATTGACTTCGGTCTTCGGATTTCAAGAGTCAACCTATAAATGTCCGGGCTGGAGGGTCCAAGAGGGAGTGTGACGAGCTGGAAGACTGGTATGCGCTTCAGCTGGACAGGCCGACATTCGAGTCCAGTCTTTGGTTCGATAGTTGGGTGCTGGTGACCAAGACCGGTCGCAGGTAAGTTACAAGCATTCGATTATTCATAACGCTCGACTTCATCCTACTCTATACCTTTGGTGAACGAACCGGAATGTGACCGCATACAATACGACCGTGACTACAATTACTGTCCAGGAATCTAGCATACACTTTGTGCGACTTATCAGACATACACTGGCATCACAGACGAACAACCATCGGAATGACTAACTCCTTTTCGTTCTTTTCATCAGGCTGAAACGTGCCTACCGCCTAACACATGCGACTAACCGAACGCTGTGTGGCATTTTGTGTTCCACGATCTTGACACGCACCGCCGACTATATGATGGCCTTGTCCCAGTTCTTGTGCCCACATGGCAACGGAGGCGAGGTCAACGAGAACGCCCGAAGTCACGTGCGCTGCCGACACACGTTCCGCTTTCCGGTGAGGTTAGGGTTTGGCGTATGCCTGACACACGCACCGACACCGCCCCGCGCACCCCATCACTACTTCAACATAACACTTGGTTGCGAAGTTCGGAGAGGTGATTCACAAATATGTTGTTCTATGTCTCTATCTTTGCCTTTGCTGCTCTATCTCTTATGCGTACGTCATACTATGTTGCATCTATTGGGCCCTACGAAACCCCTAATGTCACCGCAGTGTTGTACCGTTACCGTGCCCACATCCCAGTTCCCGAGCGCCTACAGGCATTTATCCCCGACCATCTAAGAGAGAACTATGCGCCACTCTCGACTTTTGAAGACCAAGCAACTGCTGGCATGACGAGCTCGACCTTCGACATCGAGGCGGACAACATCTTCCAAGGAGATTCCAGGGCTGGACTTGACGAGCAGGGAACTCAGGAGGTCATGGAAATAATGAGAAGGGAGAACGTCAAGTAAGGGAACATGTCATTCGATCGTTTTAGTTCTGACTCTGCCCAAGTTTTGACCAGGCCAGACTTATTCGTCATCATCGCTATTTGGCAGCGAACGGTGTTGACCCCTCGGGTAAGTCCCATCCGAATTCCGTACATGACTGCTTCACAGCGTTTCTCGCAGGCATGCCTCTCAATGCAAAGGCGATCACACGTCTATAACGGTCTCCGGCTCCTATATGTAACAACTTATGTTCACCGACGGTTTTATTTATTCCCTCCGCCATCGTTCTTCTCAGTTACCGGTAGTATCGAAAACGCCTTTCGTGATTTCCGCGGCAGGCTGAAATGACGGACAAATGCATGTAAGTTCCCTCACTGGTACACGAATCACGTGAGCCGGTGTTTGACTGTAAGTTAGAACGAATCCTTTATTTCATGTCATTGCCATCGTGACGGGAAGACAGTACTGGCTCACTCAGGTCCCCGGAGAGGCGTTGCTTTGGTTTCCACACGTCGCGTAGTACTGTAACACCCAATGTTTTGGTTGCCCAGCACGCTCGCTTTTACGAAGGTGCTTGCCCCATGGAATTGACGCTAGCTATCCCGTGGAGGTGCGATCCTAGCAAATAAAGTCCCAATCTGAGGGGTTCGTAAGACTGTCGCTTCTGTGCCGTGGGTCTAGGCTTGTCTCCAGCGTGGTCTTCCTCTAAGCTTTAAGCCGTGACTTACGGAATATTGCAAACATCGGTCGTTCTGGCCTTCCATAGTGCGTGTCCAGACCTCCATCTCTTACAATCAACATTAATTCGGAGAGCATTTGCTGACAATTTGAGTATTGTCGTGGGCTTCGTGATTGTGATGACATTTGAAGAATGTAATCAATCCAATTCAAACCGAAAACCCCGAATCCTGTTGGTCAGGCTTGTTGACGCTGCATTGAATCATATTGTGCATTGCCTAACAGTGATGCGTGTTCAAGTCACTCGTGTATTCGACGCAACATGTGTGCGGACCTCCTTACTACGCAGACACCACCAACGCTCCATTCCTCCGACCAGAACGGCCCTGACACCAATACCACCGTTTGTTTTGCTGGGGTGCACTGACTCGCCGGTCATCCTCTTAGGGGAAAACGCGATAAGTTGGTTCGCTGGAGGATTGGCCATTTGGGTCTCGTGCTGTACAGGTTAGACTGAGTAGATGTTCCCTCGTAACTTTTTCGCTGTCTTTGTTCTGTCCATTGCTGACACTTCTTTGCGCCACCCTAAATGTGTATGGAGTAAACGTAGATTTGAGAAAAAGGTTTCGATCTTCTAAGAGCCCCCTGACATGTTTTTACAGGCGATGCGCTCAGGTCCGTCGGACCCGCCATGGAGGTGTGCCACAAACTTGCAATTACGCAAGGCGCCTCGAGCATACTCGACCTACGATTGCATCATCGCCGCGGTGCGTAAATTTACACGTGGCTATCCTAACAACGGGTTTTAGGTATCCCGGACTCTCGGAGTACGTCGTCCCTAGGTGCCCAATTCGGAGTGCATCTTTCAAGACTCCGCGTTAGCTTGCCGCAGAATCGTTTGATCCCCATAATGGCCAGGCGGAAAACCTCGTGCAATCCTGCGTTTCGGTTATCGTATGAACCCGTCATGATCCTAGGTGGGTCCCAACTCCAATTCAGGGGACATTCATGTGTTTTACTGTTCAAATATTGTCTACAATATGATCAGAATTTAAAGGTCCACACCGTACCCGGGCCTTTACTTAAGGTTTCCAGGGGGTATCACTTATCCGGAATACAGTATACAAGGCTGTTTCAACACGATCCTTCCGATCTAAGCGCCGAGGCAGCATTTATGACCAAGTGGTCGGACGGAAGAGCGTTTCCAAATTTGGGAAGGCGATCACCATTTATAGAAACAGGGCCACTCTCCGGATTATTTGACGAAACTGCTTACGCTCTGTCGGTCCCTGTTTAATGTGCCGCATAATGTGCTGCCCATGATGCATCTAATGCATATGACTGCTGCATGACTGGGTCAAGCGCTTACTTTCGAAAACCGTAACACACGGCTTGATCTCCTCTCTGGTCATCATACTGCCGGGCTCCATTAACCCTGACTTGGATGTATCTCGGATGTCTTCGGTCAGTCAGTGATCTTGTATGATGTCACAGGGAGTGGATGGTCAGGCTCTTGCGTGGCCACTCCGTACTCGTTTCATATTAGAGAAGCGACCGGGGGCGTAGCAGTATAATAAGTCCAGTTCCTCACAACGAACTCCTCAGCAAACCCACACTTCCATACCCACTAACACAACTACCATCACCTTATCTACTCGTCTCCCTTATCTTACCAAACCGACATGACCGTCATCGATTCTTTCAAGTCTAACACCACCAGCGTCGAGGTAGCTAATTTACCATCCTCACTTCAAGGGTTCGCTAATATTTTGTACTACAGTTCTCCTGGCCTGCCGATCTGAGCGGTCTTGAACGCATCATGCTCTCAGCTCATGGCGATCTCCAACGCCTTCTTAGGTTGGTCTTCGCTTTCTTCATAGTTCATAGTCTGCCTTCCATTCTTAAAGATTCTCTTGTAGCGCCTTCTTTTCAAACAGCATCAACATCAAGACCATCTATGCCCATACGTCGCCCCGTACACATGAGGCTTCGCCCGAGCAACCCGTAACCCAGCGCCGCGAAGTCCACCTTCTATGCAACGGAAAGACGGCCTGCATCGCGACCAGCACTGTCACCATTACCACACCGCAGGTCGAGCGACTCTTCCTTGACGAGAAGTTCGCCATTGGGCAGATGTTCCGCAAGATGCAAACGCCGCCCCAATTCGCACTCCTCGAGTGCGGTAGCAAAGTTGAAGCCGGCAAGCGCGTTCTCTGGCGACGGTATACGCTGTCGACGGAAGGCTTCTTGTGCGACATTGTCGAGGAGTTCCCTGACCGCGACATGTTTGTTCAAGGCGAGAAGTGGCTCAGCGATGAACCCGTCAACTTTCAGGAGAGCAGTGTGGAAGAGAGCAAGCGGCGCTATGCTACTAGTACCGTTCTTCTCACTGTTTAACGGACAGCCAACTCCGTGACGCGGTCTCTCACGTGCCACGCGCCAAGCACCACGTGACCTGACGCGTAACCTAATCCATAATCCATACCTCGCATACATTTAGAAATTTGATATCAGTATGATATCCGCAATCCTTTAATACCTTACATTTGTGTTATTTACTGCAAATCCACGTTCTTCTATCCCGGATCTCTCATTCGTAAGCCTTAACCATTAGATGGCGTCTCCCAATAGTACAAGGAAAACGGTCAGACTTTTTATTTCATTCAAACGGGTTTATAGATCCTGATAGTGCAGAGTTCTATAAAGTCGCTCCCAGTCGAAATAGTGGAAATGATTGTGCAGGAGGTGCTGCGTTCCCAATCCCGCGCCTTTTCATCCATCGCAGCTCTGTCCGTCGTGTCCCGTCAACTCCGCAACATCGCCCTTCGAGCCTATTTCTCGAAGCTAACCGTACATAGAGCCATTGTGGCAAGCAGGATGAATGACATTCCGAACAGCTGTTCGTGGGTCCGGTGAGGCAGGCGGGCGGGCAGGCGGTGCCATATATGCGTATCACTTAGACCAAAACCCACCCAGGCATCTTACAACAACCATGCAGATAATCAAGCTGAGGATCCTGCCGCTCTACAGAATGAAACTCGGGTCTTTGGTGTTGGAGTGCGAATCCGTGCCCGCATTCTCCCTAGCTGCAAGCATACTCCTGGTCTCCCCCCACTTGCCAGAGACGCTCGTCTCGCTCAGGCTTACATCCTTGCCAAGCATCACGCAGCTACTTTTGAAAGAGATTGCTGGGCGATGCGTGAATCTGAGAGAGCTGGAGTTGAGCGTCGTTCAACGATTGAGCACTGATTGTTGCTGGGTTTGCTTTGAAGAGTCGAGCTCCTCTAACGAGCATTCCCCGGTCGGCTCGGACGCTTGCTCAGCCACCGCTGGAGATCTAGCGGTCAGTGACTATCCCTACCTCAATCTACGAGATGTGCTCACCTTATTTCCGCGTCGTTAGATGTACTATGCTGAGTACCTTCGACCTCTGGAAAATCTGAAACGCCTCTCTTTAGGAGTATTCCTGTCTTCCCCTGTGGTCTTGAGGGAGCACATAGACAACCACTCGTTAGAAAGAGAGGATTGCCAGCTAACACCTTGCACCTTGGACGATTCGTTCTCCGCCCCTCACACCCCTGCTGTAGATGGCCAGGAAGGACGTCCACGAGTGCATCCGTACAGAAAATCGGCAGGAGGGGAAGTCACTATCCTGGACAATGGAGTAGCAATAGGCTGCAGGCCCTACACACCATCAAAATGTTCTCTCTGTTGGGAGGCACATGGACTACGTACTCGCAAGGACGAGCTAATGGCGACGATGAGGCTAGCACAGAATCTCAGGAATCTCGATTTCGTTCGATGGAGCTCTTGGTTCAACCCGATGAAGACTATGCCACGCCGCCCAGATCGGTCTCTGGTGAACGACAGAGTAGGGAAGTACCAAAGTGGAATGGCTGAGTTGAAGGATGCGCAGTGGGCTACATTCGAGATCAAGAGGGAGGAACGAAGGATTAAAGTCTGGCGGCGGACCTGTGATTGAAGGACATTCAGGTAGTAAATGGTATTCCGGATAGTTTGAGCATGTATCCAAATTGTGTCCACCCGTGTACATGAATCAGAAACCCAGCGGACTGGGAAACACTCAGATAGGTAGCGATCGCTCGGATAAAAAGATCACTCTTACCAGGTTGTGATAATTTATGCGGACAGACAGTGACAGCAAGAACAATAGATCAAGGCAACAGTGGTTGTTATGGGAGAAAGGAAAGGAACGCCAGGGATCAGCAGGCTTTGAATTGCGGTCACAGGTGTGATCGACTCCAGGCACGGGGGAGATAACAAGGTAATCTTTTCATGGCCATGTTCACTAAGCGCCAATGTGTCATTCAGCTGTGGCTTGGGGCTAAAGTGAGAACAATGATAGACTACTACCACACACCACGACCACAATGGGACTGTAGGATATATTAGTGGGGCTAGCTAGCCCCGTTGAATGCTGTACTCAAGTACAACATACCTCGCGCAAGGGCAGATAGCAAGACCCAACGTTTGCGACATTTCGACTATCCTCACGTATCATGAACTCCTCATCCTCCTCTTCACTCACTACTTTTGCTACTACTCCAACTCGCACCACATCATACGAAAAATCGGCAGAGTTCGCGAGGCTGTACTACTTTTTCGAGAAACTTACCCAACCACGGTCGCGCGAAAGGATCCAAGAACAAGAATCGACGTTGTCTCGTGAGACGACAGCAGATGGGTCCGTTCCAGAGGACATCGCGCCCCTTCTCAAGAATTTATCGGCCATCCTGACGAAGGATGAGCCCGAGGATGGAGATACGCTTGGGACTGGTGAGGCCCAAGTGAGCATCCCAGATACACCAATGACGGCATTGGCGTCTACCTTTGCCATCACTTCACCACCACCACCAACACCGACCTTCCCAAATTCCGCCGATCACGCGTCGACGCGTCCACGGAGGTACACAGTAGCAGGGTCATCTGTACAGGCGCAGGCGCAGACCGGGCCAAGCGTACGAACCTCGGTCAGGCAGAGTACTAGTACGGTGGTCCACCAGACGCGATTTCCCTTGGGGGTAAAACGTTACCCATTCACGTTCAAGCTATTGTTGCACAAGTTATACGACCTCGAAGACTGGGCGGCCAAAGTCCAAGAGGTCCTCGCGACGAGCCAAGAACAATTTCGTTCACTCAATTCCACCCCGTCCAGTAACAGCGGCAGCGGCAGCAGCGGTGATGGTGGTATCAGTGACGGAGCGCCGCTGCGTTCGCCCAGTTCTTCTCCAGGAGGAGTCACTTTTACCAGCCCGCTCTTCGGCACGCCTTCGTCACCCCTGGAATCACCACCCGGCGCGCGTAGACGGCGCGCACAGTCCACATCAAAAACTAAGGCCAACGACAACGTCAGTCGATCTGGCCCCGGTATGACGGCAAGGCCTCTGCAGCCTTCTCGCGCGGTGAAAAGGCGCATTGTCAATCGCCGACGGTCGACAAATGGACTTGGGATCGGAAAGTTGGGGGAATGGATGTACGATGCTGCGGTGTCGTCTATTGACGCTGAAAATGTTGACGCTAGAGGGCAAGGCTCGCTGAGGAGGCGTAAGCGTGTGATTTCCTCAGTCGGATTTGTTGAAGAGGAGAGAAGATGTGTTATTCGTGATGTGACGAACGCTAGCTTTTAGGCGTCTGCTCGTGCACTTCGGACATACGGGAATGGGCAGTCGGGGGATACAAGTCTGTATATTATTCTTTATTCTTACTTGGGTGTTATTTTTGTCAAAATCCCTAAAATAATCCAACAATTACGTTGCTTTCAATAACCTCTGATAAGATAGTGTAGATCCGACGTTTCAGTTGACTCCAACTTATTCAATGGACCGACATAGCAGGCTAGAACCGATGAACCGATGAAGAGCCGATGATATAATAAAACCTAGTGTACAATATACATGAAGAATAGCTAGGAGAACCCAGACTACGTGCGCTCCCCACGCAGCCGGCGAGCAAGAGCGAGATCCTTTGGCTGAATTGTAACACGCTTCGCGTGAATGGCAGCAAGATTGGTATCTTCAAAGAGGGAGACGAGGTAAGCCTCAGCGGCTTCTTGCAGTGCCATCACGGCAGATGACTGGAAGCGGAGATCGGTCTAAGGAGAGTTAGCGATGACATCAAGAGGACACGTCGTTAAAACACACCTTGAAGTCCTGAGCAATCTCACGAACAAGACGCTGGAAGGGGAGCTTGCGGATGAGAAGCTCAGTTGACTTTTGATAGCGACGAATTTCGCGGAGGGCAACAGTTCCCGGGCGGAAACGATGAGGCTTCTTTACACCACCAGTGACCGCCTACCAAAAATCGGCAAGTTAGTTAAGTCGGTGAGTCGGAAATGAGACACCCACCGCTGAGGCGGTTTTACGGGCTGCCGACTTTGCAGCTAGTTGCTTACGGGGTGCCTTGCCTTTGAGAACAAAGTGAGAAAACATTGGGAAGACCAATTTTACAGAGTTAACTCACCACCAGTAGACTTGCGGGCAGTTTGTTTGGTGCGTGCCATTGATGAGAGTGAGATACAACGATGAAAAGCAGATGAATGCGGAGTTGGAGAAGGAAGGGGTGAGTGACAGATAAGTCAAAGAGGGCGGTATATATACTTGGCGGGGCGCGTCAGTCACGTGCTGTCAACGACGCGGTGAAAGGGATGATCAACAAAGCACAGCCACAGCCACCGCGCCGTCCTTTATTAGTACTCAGCCACCGCCCATTTGAGTCACACTCCCCACTTCCATTCGCCTCGTGCTCTCCGCCTTCATCTTCCCAACCTAAGCACTCAACCTCTTACTCCCATCAACACTTTACACAAACAATGTCTGGACGCGGCAAAGGCGGAAAGGTACTTCCCGTTTCTTTTAGCCAAAGGCAAACAGTAATTGACTTTCTTCCTTCGAAGGGTCTCGGAAAGGGCGGTGCCAAGCGTCATCGTAAGATCCTTCGGGACAACATTCAAGGTACGTAGAGGGTCGCTTTGGCCTTTTGCTACACCCTCTTACACACCAAGTAGGTATCACCAAGCCGGCTATTCGCCGTCTCGCGCGTCGTGGTGGTGTGAAGCGTATCTCGGGCCTGATCTACGAAGAGACTCGTGGTGTTCTCAAGATATTCCTTGAGAATGTGAGACATTTGTTGCTTTTGCTGTGTTCTTTCTCATCTTCCTCTAGGTCATTCGTGATTCCGTCACATACACCGAACATGCTAAGCGGAAAACTGTCACCGCTCTTGATGTTGTCTATGCTCTTAAACGGTCGGGGCGCACGCTGTATGGCTTCGGTGCATAGGCGATCCCTGTGGAATGTTATCTTTGTACTTGTACCACTAATGTGATCTGTTCTGATTTTTATTACCCTCAAAGTGCTGAGTTTGGGTTATCGAGCAAGGAAGCCATCGGAATGCCCATTAGTTAACTCGGTATAGTTGTGGCAGTGACTCATAGTGTGACTCGTTTCCGCGTAGCTGCACGTTTGGAATGGACATACACTGGCATGTGTGTGTGCATGTACCCGAACTCCGCACTGGGCACCCCTCTACCTCACGGTGCAGCAGTGTCAAGTAACACCCTTGACAGGAAGACATAACTGCGAATAAAAACCACGACAAGCAAATCTGACTCATTCCAAGCAGGCGTCCCAACTCGACGGTGCTGGCACTTATGGTGGCGCGGGGCTACGTATGACTTGAAGTGCCGTTGACCAAATATAAACCCACTAACTCAGACATACAGAGATGACTCAGTACTCAAACTTGAGTTCCATGCTTGAACGGTGAAAAACAACCAACACGATTTGACGGCATGGTCATTCTGCACGAACAAACGAAGTAGAGGAATTGTAGAATGTCGAAAACGTCAAAGGATGTCGAACAAAGGAGCGTCAACTCTTGCTACGGTATCTTACCATACGGTAACTTTATTAATGACTTCAAACGCAAATTCGATGAGAACGGGGGAGAACGGCGCCTGCCAGCGAAGAAATCTTCTGCGACCCGATGGAAGTGTCTTCAAGAGTAATGGGCAATGCGGCCAGGCAAGTACTGTAGTCTAGCTACCGCCTTGGATGATACGTACGTGATCATCAGGAGTCAGGACGTCCCAGGGCTGACCACACCAAGGCGAACAATTTCGAGACTGCGGATGGTTGTGACGGCCTCCAGAAAGAAGATTGATGAAAGACGAAAGCTTAATGAAGATACGTGCACCACGGGGTAAATTAACTTTCCGATACGGATCATTCGTTACAGCAATTCGTCAAGGCTGATCTGGGGTGCACGATCATGGTTATTACAGTAAGTGCCTCAAGGAACATGTAAATGGAATTTAAAAAAGGGTAGTTACAGACGCCGTAGTCTCCATGGTATAAGTTACCGACTGGAGCGGTAGCAAAGTACAGTACAGATTTTTATTAATGAATTTAATTGTTTACCACTGTTTACCTCGCTCCGAGTCTGACATTCTGTGTAATTTTGTTTGAAAGGTAGAATGGAATTCCGCGAGGTTCATGATCATCACATAAATCCTTCATGTCAACACACTATCACACTTCACACCCCGACTCACCAACCGTCACTGGCACCTCTCATGGCCGCGAGAGACGAAAAAGATATTCTGAGAACCCCTTTCGTACAAGCCCCGCGCTATCAGAGGTCCAAATGGTTGGCCCTCGGACTTGTTGCTCTGCTTGCGAGCGTTTTCGCAGTGGTGTTCCTTCATCCTGACATCCTCTATGACAAATTTTTGTCCGCGATACTATCGAGTCACAATGGAGTGGCAAAACTCTGTCCCCAGTCAGACGTCCTCTACCCGGAGAGCCACGCGCAGCTCTGGAAGAGTCTTGGCCATGATTACGACGAGGATGCCTTCCTGACGAGAGCAGTGGCGTGGCTCGGAGGTGCGGTACGCATTCCGTACGTTATTACTTATGCTTTCTGCTGTGCGACGTTCTTCTGAGACTCCCACGCTGGATGAAGGACGGAGTCATACGATAACATGGGTCCTATCGGTGAGGACAAGCGGTGGGAGGCTTTCGGGCCGTTCCAGGACTACCTCGTTCAGTCATTCCCTCTCGCGTGCGCAATAATTCCTCTTGCGATGATAAGCGGGGAATGAACATAAGCTTCTCATTAGCCACAAGAGCCTTACACTGACAAAAGTCAACACATACGGATTGCTATACGAGTGGAAGGGCTCGGACGACAGCCTTAAACCACTTCTCCTAGCCGCCCATCAAGGTTTGTCTCCGGAACATGTCGATTGCATCACCACTGCTACTACATGACTTGTAGATGTAGTCCCCGTCGAGCCCGAGACTGTTGACAAATGGGAACATCCCCCCTACTCTGGGTACTATGACGGTATAACGCATATTGATGCCCTCGTCTTTTAGATTTCTTACTGGAGAGCTTACAGGCAAATTCATCTGGGGCAGGGGAAGCTCCGACGATAAGAGCGGACTCATCGGGATACTGTACGCGTCTCTGCTTCTCGCCTGCAGTGGTGCTAAAGATAGCGTCAATACAGCGCATCGATTGAAACTTTGCTCGAGAAAGAATTTAAACCTGCTCGCACTATCGTTCTCGCTTTTGGATTTGATGAAGAGGCCAGCGGCTTGCAGGTCAGCGATACTACTTTTCTGCACCCTGACATCTGAACTCGGCTCTGTTGCTGATAGGGTGCCCAATATCTCTCTGATGCAATGCTAAAAATATACGGCAAAGATTCGTTCGCACTACTTGTGGACGAGGGCAGTAAGTATCATAATACCCATTTAAATGGTTCACCCTCATCGCTCTCGTAGGCGTATTTAGCAACATCGGAGGTTCCATCATCGCCATCGTCGGTACCGCCGAGAAAGGTTATACAGATACCAGAGTCAAGGTCTCGACCGCGGGTGGCCATTCAAGCGTTCCGCCTGCGCACACAGTCAGGTGCAATCTTTTTTCGATGGATCTTATCTGATGTTTTTCATAGAGTATTGGGATATTGGCACGTCTGCTTGTCGAGTATGAGGCCAACCCCATCAAGCCTCACCTCGAGCGCGGCACTCCCATTTATGGCACCATTCAGTGTGTAGGGCAATATGCCAAGAATCTCCCGGCTCACCTGCGCGCTCTTGTCAAGACCTCTGTCCACTCAGACAGGGCTCTCAGTAAACTGGAGGCGGAATTGATAAGAGATCCGATCTACAGTGCGCTGATCGGTACCACACAGGCTATTGACCTCGTGCAAGGCGGAGTAAAGGCGAACGCGCTCCCTGAAGAAGCTTGGGCTGTCATCAATCACCGAGTTGCTACACAAAGGTCAGTCTTCTGCATACGTACCAGGTGTTCACGGTTTTCATTCATCTTATCCATCCGTGGCTTACGAGCAGCTCTGTTGCCACTGTGCAGCAACGCGATACACACGTCCTGAAGCACTTGGCTAAGGAGTTTAATCTTACTTACACAGCTTTCGGCTCGGCAATCTTCACCCAGGATGGCCCAGCAGCAGGCACGCTTATGCTGGATGAGGCCTGGCACACTGGTTTGGAGCCAGCCCCAGTCACACCCTCTGATGAGGATTCGGCTCCGTGGCGGTTATTTAGCGGGACGATCAAGGCAACTTTCAATGCTCACCGGGATCTTGACGGTCCGAATAACATATTCGTAAGTCCTGGGATCATGTCCGGAAACACGGGTGAGTGTACTTGTCCAGTCCGCGTTCAAGGCAAGCTTGACAAGGTGGGGCGTTGTTCACAGATACGAAGTATTACTGGAACCTCACGCGCCACATTGTCCGGTACAATCACCAAGACGGGGGGGACGGTCGCTCACTGCCAAACAACATACATACCGTCAACGAACGTATGTTTGGATTCCTCTTCAGAGTTCGGATTGCAGATGCTGACAGGCTTGGCAGACATGCCAGCTAATAACTTTGTGGAGATGATTAGGTTTTTCACTACGCTGATCCTCAACGCAGACGAGAGCAGGGAGATATGAATACGTCCCATAGTACGCATGTGTCTCATTCGGGGAAGTACTGCGTAATGGGGGATTTGTGGCATAGACATGCTCGACCAGTCGACCACCCATACGTATACGTTCATATCGAACGATCAGATGGTAGTGACTCGGAATCAGAAACCCAAACAGGCTTTTTTTCTCCCTTAAACCTTCGAGTGAGCTTGATGACGTTGAATGGGTTGTAAAGTGCTCCCTGAGCGCCTGAGCCTTTATTAGTACAATCCAGCGCTCAAACTCTGAGGGAGAATTTCAACAATTGGTGGCACATTGGCTGAAAACTTGAATCACGCGTCACGCGTGACAAGGCGTGTCTCGAACGCGTGTCCGTGCCGCAACTTGTGCGTCTGAAAATGACCACGGTTCGACTCTATCCCCCTCTGTTCGAAGAAGGGAAAAGTGCAGAGTTTTTGCGCACTGGCCGCACGTTATCTGTTACCCAGTCTCCGAGAGACAATTCTGTTGCCGTCTATGCTACGAACACAGCTGTACGCTGAATCTCAATACCGGTTTTCATGCATCGCCTAATAGTAATGCAAGGTCGATTCAAAGGCCCTCAAATCACTCAAGGAGAACTACTCAGAACCCCAGGATATCTATACCGCAAGTACAGATAACATACCGTCCTCTGAGCGGCGACTAGTACGTGGTATATAACCTGGTCGGCCACGAAAGCTTAGTTGGGTCGAGTTTGTGACAAAGACATCAGTTATTTTTGCCTCGCTCCGAGACTACAAAAACAGCCAAAGGGAACAAGACTCCCAATTGTCCGTGTTTCTCTTTCCCATATGCTGTGAACGATTCGCTAATGCCATTTCAGAGGGCGTACCGAACAGACCTCGCAGGTATTGATCAAGCATGCAGTAGATTATGTCAAAGTCGTTATGGACAGCTGGGAGCGAGCGTCTGTGGGTGTCTCTCCTCTATCGCCACTTGAGCGCGCTGACCCGCTTGCCAGAAACCGGTGAACAGACCACAGCCACTTCATCACGATGCCAACCATTACCGGACATTATATACCTGTCTTTCTCTCTTTGTCGTCCTTTACCTTCCAGAGGCTGGATTTGACGATGCTCCCGTGGGCGAAGAGCTGATGGAGTGGCTCAACACGCATTTTATCGAACCTTCATCCGAAGAAGGTGATTATCTGAGTTCACAAGATAGGCCATGGGAGGACGAGTTGTTTTGGCCTTATCTTACAAGGTACTCTCACCATGTCAGAGACAGAGGAATGCCTGAACCTTCTTTCCATGCAGGTCTGTCCTGCGGGGCTTTTCAAAGGCATCCGTTTTTCTGCTAGAGACCCTATCCCGACATCCTTCTGAACACCTCCAGAGTGTGGCACAACACCTGGCACCCCTACTCAGCTCACACCCTCGAATCGTCCAATTTACCACTGAGCGTGACTTTGTGGTCGCCCTTAGGCGATGGAAAGAGAAGGTTAAAACACTCCGCCTCGAACTCGATCGTGTACCGGATGATGCGCGAGAAGATGAATTTGAGGATTGGTGGAAATCATTCAGCAACATTGTGGGCATACTGGAGGGCCGTCCAGAGGTCATTCAGAGCATTTGTCTTGATCTCAATGCCGACTGGAAGGAAGTCTGCGCCGTTTGGAGCATTTTTGTGAACCATCGTCTCCGGAGGCAAGACCTTCCGTGCGTATTCCCTACCTAACCTACGAGATTGCTTCTCATGTTACTCTCAGAGATGTGATAAATCAAATTCTGGAGAGCATGCCTCCTGATCCAACCGATCCGGAAGATATGATCCACGTGGCTCTATTCCGCGGTGAAACAATGGAGGCATTATCCCACGCAGCCAAATTGGACGTTTGGCTAGCTGCCCATTGGGTTGACCTCATGGAAGCCGTCGACCTCCTGAACCCACGCGTTGGCGATGAGTAAGAAGTCCCACCTCGTGTGTGTCCCTCGCTGAGTTTGGCAAGTAGATCAGATATCTCTGTTCGCGACCAGTATATCTTATCGTACGCGGATTACTTGCACTCTGACCCCGCTCTATGGCGTATTACTGTTGCCTACATGTGCTCCTGTGGGTGCATAGGGCGAGAACGGGCAGATCAAGTATTGCTCCGCGTACCCATCAGCTTCAAGACTAGCTCGAGTGACTCCGGTGATGTGAATGCCGCAGCTCGTTCGGGTGAAGTTCCGGCCGCATTAAAAGCGGTCGTCGAAACGTGTCATGAGTATAGGAGGGAGTCAGTGCGACGAATGGTTTGCACGGTATCTGTTCCTCCTGCGACATACATTCCCTGTCTTTTTTCTCAAGCCAAGTTGTGTAGATTGCGGCACGAAATTTCCTTCAACACCAGGAATATGGACTGGCTATTTCATATGCAACCTCGGCCGAAAACTGGACCTGGCTCGGTCGAATAGTGGACGCGATCCTGGCGCAGTATATCAAGCATGGTTTGTATATGTCTCTCGCACGACGCCCTCTTCTCACGAAAATTGTAGGACCAGAAGTCTTTTCTCGATCAGTGGCTGCAGTTGCGCCTACACTGCAAGAGCTTCGAGCACACCCAGGTGCCGATGGCGTATTCACCCACCGGCTAATGTTCGCCGTCCGCTATGCCGAGTTTCATCAACGAAGAATAAGGGGCGACCTGCAGGACGCAGCCTTGGATCTTCTCACCATGTTTAACGAGGATCTTGCACCAAAATCATGGTGGGGTGTTCTCCTATGTGATGCGGTCGAACTCATCCGGAACGGTAAATGATCTAAAGTTTTCATTCGTACCTTCATCTAATTTTGTACTTTTTTAATTATAGATAATTTGATGTTATACTCCTCATCCGGAGCCGTCGAGTTAATTAAACGGCTCGAGGAAGTGCATCTTAGGACGTCACAAGGTTCCGGGGATGCTTACCTGTCTATTCTCATGGTCACGATGGGGGGATCAAACGAGGCCGAGGCACTTCAGCGTCTTAAATCCGCTCGCCTCACGCTAGCAAAGTATTATGCAAAATGCACCATGATAGCTGGTGGGCATGACATTAAAGGCTCGCGTGTAGGGATTATCGCAGTATAGCTGAGCAGGATATTTTTTACGGGTCTGTACTGGACTCAGGCACATAGTGTTAAGATGATCTGACAACCCGCGTCTCCCTTCCCTGATGAAACGGTGATATTCGTGGGTGTCAGTGGGCCCGCCTGATATCGCCGAGTACCAGGGTTTCAGCCGCCAAGGTAGTGGAGGGATATTCCTTGATATGGGAGGCCCTCATCTAACTGTGCGAGTGTTTTGCAATAAGTACTGTACCATATTGCGTGCATCTTCACACCTGGGTCGCTTGTTATGTAATCATGGTGCCATCAATCACTTTACTTCTGCTAAGCAACAAATTCAATAGTCGTCTCCTTCGACTAACAACAACTCAAATCCCCACTCGCTGACGTCTTATGGCGTATGTTCCGGAGGGCAGTGAAATTGCATTCATGCACATGGCTCTTTATTTTCATCTATCGAGTGGCGGGTCCGTTACAGACGCCGATCATGACAGTATGCCGCGCACTATCACTCTTCGGCTATTGTACAACTATCCCGTTGATCCTTCTCAATGCCGAGCGACGTCGACGTCTCTACTTCATCTTCATCAGCAACAATTTTCTAATTTCTATGCTAAACGAAACAATGCATACCCTCTTTGTCTCGCCCAACATTGCACCCTTCCGCAGTTCCGCTGATGGGTCGACAGCTAGGTAGCGCGCGTCTACTATCAATTTGCCCGCCACCTTAAACGCCCCCCCTCTTCCCCCTCCCCTCACGAACTTACATTAAATTGTTCGAAGGTTTTGCCTTCTCCTTGGCGCTTCAGGAGGCGGAGGTGGCATTCAGTTAGCTGTGCTTAAACCTCATGGGATCGAGACAGAGACCCGGTGATATCTCGGAGCTATATCTTACTCCCGCCACTGACAAGGGACGTACGAGTACCCCAGAGATTGGTCGACCGGGTTCCAGGGTCGAATTTAGCCTGCGCCGTCCTCGAGGCTGTAATATTACCATCACCGTGGTCAAGCAAATATGGATATCTCTAACGAAGACCTCAAGCAAGGTTCAAAAAAATAATCGTCGATGAGCTGTGAGCATATATGAGCAGCTCGTCTCTGTCTACATTATACCATACGGAGAACTTTTTTTGCGTCGGGGTTTCTGGGCCAGCAGAAGTGCCGGATGGAGACGTTCTGTCCACGAATTACGCTGGCATGTATGCTCGAGCCAGATTGTCATCGAGACCATGGCTTGGATACGCTGAGACAAAACTCATTCAGAACGCCGATGCTTCTCAACTGTCTCAACTGTCTATATCGTACGAAACGGGGAATGCTGGCGAAGGAGCGTGGGATCGTAATCAACCCCTTCGATTCACTGCGGATATCGCTGCGCAGCGGGGGTGCGTTTGAGCTAAGCGGGTATCACTCAGATCAAAGCTGTGCCGGGGACAATAATTCACTCCGTTCTCCGTCGTTCACAGGGCGCGTGGAATTCATTCGCCATACGTTACACCCGCTGACTTTTCGAGGCACCCCCACCACCTTCCAACTGTTGATACTGTGTGCATCGCTATTTCGCCCCTCCCTGCCTTGCCGACGAAGGGCACTAACAGAATGTGGCGTTTTCTTTCGCCATCGGACTTCGTACCCCCCCCCCCCCACTCGGCGTCCATTTTTTGCCGTCCATGCGCGCGCTTCGTCTAGCTAACTCGTGGTACGCCACAAGGATTACTTGTTATGAAGATAACTTTTCCATATTGGGTCCCGGCAAATTCGGGGTTGATGGCGTCGGTTTGTATGAGCGCGTCAGGGTTAGTTTTCTTTCATGAACTCTCTCGTCCCATCAATCAATCCTCTCACTTCCTTATTCGTTGTTAGCACCTCGTTCGTGGCGGGTAGCGAAGACGTATAAATGAATGAATCAATGGGACGATCAAATTCATCTTCACTACCCTTCGGTTTTTCGACGTCTTATAATTTTCTTCGACCTCCGCGAACTTCAGCATGTGCACCGTCGTGACGACCTATCTTGAGCATCCGTGTGGTGCGACCGTGTTCTCTGGTCGTGCGCATGTAGGTGCCCTGGTTTATTGACGTTTTCCTAACCTGACTCAATCTTGATTCCTTTGCAGACAGATTGCGGTCAAAACACTTGTGCGGGCAGTCAACGACACATTGGACAGCATCCCGGTCAGCCTTGCACGACGGCGTGCCAACAGTCGTAAGCATTGATTCTCTTTTTACCGCTTTATACGCCAGAGTTAATTAGATGGCACACTTGCAGCATGAAACAAATAACCAATAACGTTAAGACTGCCAGGCCGTGTCCACGTGGCTGTTGATAGGGCGGTGTATCTCCCCTTTTTTTAAATTCTAAATTCGCATAATCAGCCTTGGACGGACCTTACAGTAGGATGTTGTTGTAGATGCCAGAGTTGTATATTACTTACTGGCAGGTCCAGGGACGCTCTAGCGACTGAAATCTCTCTATCTTTGTAACTAGTCTAGCACTTACATATCTTACTGTTGTAGATGCCAGAGTTGTATATTACTTACTGGCAGGTCCAGGGACGCTCTAGCGACTGAAATCTCTCTATCTTTGTAACTAGTCTAGCACTTACATATCTTACTGTTGTAGATGCCAGAGTTGTATATTACTTACTGGCAGGTCCAGGGACGCTCTAGCGACTGAAATCTCTCTATCTTTGTAACTAGTCTAGCACTTACATATCTTACTGTTGTAGATAGATGCCAGAGTTGTATATTACTTACTGGCAGGTCCAGGGACGCTCTAGCGACTGAAATCTCTCTATCTTTGTAACTAGTCTAGCACTTACATATCTTACTGTTGTAGATAGATGCCAGAGTTGTATATTACTTACTGGCAGGTCCAGGGACGCTCTAGCGACTGAAATCTCTCTATCTTTGTAACTAGTCTAGCACTTACATATCTTACTGTTGTAGATAGATGCCAGAGTTGTATATTACTTACTGGCAGGTCCAGGGACGCTCTAGCGACTGAAATCTCTCTATCTTTGTAACTAGTCTAGCACTTACATATCTTACTGTTGTAGATAGATGCCAGAGTTGTATATTACTTACTGGCAGGTCCAGGGACGCTCTAGCGACTGAAATCTCTCTATCTTTGTAACTAGTCTAGCACTTACATATCTTACTGTTGTAGATGCCAGAGTTGTATATTACTTACTGGCAGGTCCAGGGACGCTCTAGCGACTGAAATCTCTCTATCTTTGTAACTAGTCTAGCACTTACATATCTTACTCGCACATTTAATCGTACTCAACCAGAGATCCTACCTATTGTGAATCGGACGCATCTAAAGCAGATCACTTTTGGCGAATAATTTGCTGTGACATCTGTACGTTAAAATCTGAGTTTGTGCCTAGACTTATTATCACACACACACAGCGCAAGAGATCGGGAACTTGGCTACGTTGTTTGTGCCACAAATTGCTTGTGCCACAAACCATGTACAATGACAGTGTGGCTTGTGGCTAACTTATTTCCACGGCGGGGTGGGTGAAAGCCACGCATCATCGGGCCGGAGGCAGACCTGAGCGAAGTGAGCGAGAGACAGACGCCTGCTTCAGCCTCCGCCCTCTCCTCATCCCCTCCATCCCCTCCCCATCCCCTTCATACTCCCCCTCTCTTGCACAATCAGACAATGAGTATCAGGGTTGCAGACGAGGCCGGTTCAACAGAAGGTCACGGCATCGTCGGCTCGCCCACTGCCACTCCCACCAATAATGGACCCCATGCCTTTCAATCTCATCATCCCGCGCAACCCCCCATTTCCGTCTCCACCAGCAACCCACCAAACGTTACCATTCCATCTCGACCCTCTCTCTCTTCTAAATCCTCCTCCTCCCCGCCCAGATCAAGCACAGACGTCGACTTTGTGGGAAAATCGTCCCCCTCGGTAACGGCCCGTTGGCGCAACAGCCTCGCCGCCACGCAACGGACGGACGTAACGTTAAGCGCTCAAAGCGACTCAACCACGATCGTAGAGCCCGGCTTTGATGAGAGTGTGCTTCGAGCTTTGTGTGACCTCGATGTGAGTGTCATGCCGTCTAGGTCATTATACCACACTCAACCAGCCCACCCCCCATCAAGTGCGGGGTGCCTCTATTACTCGACAGAATCAAACAGAGCATGATATCATGCAGGGTAAGTTGGCGCCTTCATGCAACTTTGGTGAATCCCTGAGCACCCTTTACCTTTACCTGTCAACTCCTCTACAGGAGGCGTCCGTGTTCTTCAAGAAGCGTGCCATGCTCGAGGAGGAATTCGGGAGGGGCATGCAAAAGCTTGCTAGGAACACGGCTGATATCTACGCCATGAATGACGGCAAAGCTGGGTGCGTCAATCCTATCTTGTCCTTTCTTTGATACTTCCAGTCCCGACTTGGCAATCTCCATTCATGCAGCTCTTTCGTCAACTCATGGCAGACAACCATGAAAATTCATGAGGTCCTTGCCGAGAATAGGTTGCGATTCGCGTCACGGTTGAACGAGATGAGCGAGGAGCTGGCGAATTTGGCGAAGGAAGTGGATAAAAATAGAAAAGCGGTATATCCACGTCTTATTCACAACTTCGTTCTCGAGCTTTACAAGAATGTCTCGTCCAGACCAAGGAACTTGCGACCCGGTACGAACGTAACTTGCAAGATTCAGAAATCACCACCGAAAAGAGCAAAGCGCGCCTCGATACTACGATGGACGAACTCGCTCGTATTCTGCTTCAGAAGGAGGGAGAACCGACGAAGGACTCTGTCGTCCAGACCCGTCCGCAGGCCGGCGGGAAGCGTGCGATCGGCAAAGCTGTGGCAAAGGGCGGACTGTTATTAAAGGGAAAGAACCCTGGAAATGTACCCTCCCTTTACTCCTTTTCATGGTCTTAGGATGACAACGCTCTACCCGTACTTGCAGATTCAACGTCAGGAGGATGATATCCGTGCTCGCGTACAGGTGTCTTCGCAGGCCTACCACAAGTCGGTGCAAGAAACGCAAGCGCTGAGGCAAGAATACTTCAATCTTCGGCTTCCTCAAATTCTTCGCGTCCGTGCTTTTAAGCTACTTGATTCCGCGGCTTCTCTCATTTCTATTTTTTTAGGGTTTGAAAGAATGCGCGGACGAAATAGACCTCGGAACACAATACCACCTCACGCGCTATGCTTTCTTATTCGAGAGCGTTATCTTGAGCGACGGATCAACCTTGGCACCAACTGCAATCGAAGAGGGTAAGCGTGAGAAAAGATCCCCAGGGAATTGCCCCTCTTAACCAGGAACGCAGGGCCTGGGATCAAGGCCACCATTGAGTCTATAGACAACCGATCAGACTTTAAAGTTTATATGCAGAATTACGCGTACGCCCATGGCGGTGCACAGCGGGGTCCTCGCCGCACAGGTCCCGAGCATGAAGGTTTCGTGAGTTCATGCGCATTCTGTGGAGGTATAGTACGATCTGATCCGATACTGTTTAAGCTGCCTCCCCTACCCCAACACATTGACCGCAGCGCCAACACCCCTAGTAGTAGCCATGCACAACTACCCGATCGGTCCAGGCCCACATTTGGTATCGACCTCGCAGAACAGATGATCCGTGACGGTGTGGAAGTGCCACCCATCATGGTTAAATGTTGTGAGGCGATTGAGAAGCACGGCATCACGACGGTGGGCGTCTATCGGATTGGTGGGACGATGAGCAAAGTTACTCGGTTGAAAGAAAAACTCGATAAAGGTGCGTGATCGGCAATGGTAGATTTTGCAATTGAATACAACTAACGCTTATGCACCCTACAGATTTAGAGGCCACAAATCTAGATGCTGACGAGTGGTCGAGCGACATTAGCAACGTGACGAGCGTCCTGAAACTATGGCTTAGAGAGCTACCGGAACCGCTTTTGACGATGCAATTGCATCAAGGTTTTTTAGACGCATCTAGTAAGCATTTTTTAGTCCCCCTCCCCCCTTCCTTCTGACGTGACGACGGGTTTGTGTGACTGGTCTGGTTGAACAGAAATCGAGAATGATCGTTTGAGGCACATCCGGCTTCACGAACGAGTCAATGACTTGCCCGACGCCAACTACGCGACCCTGAAATATTTCATGGGCCACTTATACAAGTATGACTCCAAAGAGACGTGGTGACTAGTCGCGCTGATGTTACTTGCAGGATTGTACAATATGAAGCGCAAAACTCAATGTCCATAAGTAATCTGTCGATTGTCTTTGGGCCCACATTATTCCCACCCACTGCACCTCATGGTGCCAACGGGCAGGATGGTCTTCTTGGTGCAACGATCCAGAACAAGGTACGCCAAATCCCCTACCCAGAAAGTGGGCTTCTCAAAGCTGGTCACATCTTTCCAGGCGATTGAGACCATTCTCGAACACTACTCCGACATATTCGTCGATGAGTCTGAAGACTCATGAGCTTCAATTTCTTCGCCGTTATTTATAAGGACTAGTACCTACATCACTATTTTGGCCTCATATAACCTCTGTATACCCTTCCCCACTGTGTCGTCGTACAACCGCGGGCGTTGGAATAGCCGTATCATGTAATCTCTCTCTAGCAAGCATTGGTCTGGCCATGGCGATCGGGATATATGCGATATATTCCGAAACATGACGGTTACTTACGCGCTGATATCCAACATTCGAAGGAGAGTCAGACGAGGTGCGATGATGCGGAGATGCAGGACGTGTTGGAGTAAGGGATGGTTCTCAGACATGTACCGGATCAACCGGTCGGGTAGGCGTTGCTGGAAATAACGTTAGTTTCGAAGGGGCTGGCAGGCTAGGCGTGTCTGTGTACATATGACTGCGACGCACCGAGATAGCAACGAGGAAGAGAGCCTGGAGACCTGGAACGTGACCCTGATCCAGACCCAGAAATCCATGTGCCGGCTTCGGAGAGTAACCACTCCGTCTGAGATGGGAACACGACGCGTCGCAGAGATGGGCACGCGCCCATCCAGGCGATACACAGATGCTGTTCTTCCGCAGCGTTCTGCTGCACATCGGACGCGCTGGATGCCGATGCGGTAGGTTGTATTACGGCGTTTGTCGATGAGAGATCTAGGCCACGTAAGTTGTAGAAAGCCGCGAGGACGGTCGTAAGCGCCGTCAAAAGCCGCTTTTATTTTATTTTTTTTTTTTCAGAACAGAAAACAATAAAGAAAAAAGGGCAGTCGAGTCAGTCAGTCAGCACCGCAGGTAAAGGTAAACGCAGGGAGGATGACGCATGACGTACTATACCGGAAAGTGCGTAGTGTAGCGTGTGCCGCAACGCGAGGCGGACTTTGAGCCATTCCACGTGGGATAGGTGACGGGATACGCTGCGGAGGAGCGTAGGCGTTACGTTCATACCTGATAGATCCAACGCGCGAACTGGGATGCTCCCCGAGGCGATACGCGCTAGATCTTCCTCCGTCGCCAACTCGCAGCAGCCTACGAGGCCCAGCGTCTGCACGGGACGTCCTGGGAGGATAGAAGCAGCTGTGGTTGGGTATCCGCGGAATGAACGTAGATGAGGTACGTCTGTTGGTGAGAGATGTAGTAGAGCGCGATTGTAGTCGCTTAGTCGGAGGTGTAATAGTTTTGGGTGGTTTTGGAGTATGCGCTCTAGTTCGAGAGAGGGTGGTATGCCTATGCCGCGGAGTGAGAGCGTGCGTAGAGAGGGGAGGCAGATGGGGGGGAGGAGAAGGAGGTGCAGTTGATGTTGATGTTGATGTTGTTCCGTGCTGTGGTGCTTCCGAGTGTGGGGCAGTGGGTGATCCAAGCTTAGGGGGGTCTGGGGTGGTGGCACATTGTTGTTGTTGGGGACGCTTTGGAGAAAATGCGGGGCAAGGTCAAAAGAGAGTTCGAGCGAATCGAGGTGGACGAGGGTGGGGACGAGCGTTCTAGCGATATGGTGGGCGATGCGGATGAGGAACAAGGGGGACTCGACAGCGTCCGTTTCCCATCGGAGATGGAAGCGCCTAACGTACTCCGCTAAATGCGGATGAGAAGAGAGCGTCTCGCAGCAGCGCAGCGTGGTGATGGGCACAGCCGGCATGATGGTGGTGGTCATCCGAGTCGTCGTCGTCTGAAAGTCTTTTTTCAGTTCCAGCTTTGTGGCGGGATCATCGGCGGCAGTGGTGGCGAAGGCCAAGGCGGGTGAAGGTGAGGCAGGGGGCAGGACTTCATGGAGGATGATGGTAGAGTAGAGGACGCGCTCGGCGTTGGCGAGCCATCGACGGGAGACGAGTGCGACGCGGGTGAGTGCGTCTGGAGAGAGGTAGTCAAAAATGGCACCGAGTATTTCGTTCGGAAGGCTGTTTCCGAGGTCTACTACGCTGCTGGTGGTAGCCTGAGGAGCTCTAGATCTAGCTCTCGGCAATGGAAACATCGTTGTTGGTTTCCTCAGCGTCAGAGAGAGAGGTCACGAGAGCGTAGTAAGTTAATGGAACACTGGCCCGAATAGCGAGAGCGAGAGCGACATTGATGTGAGCCCCTCCCCCCCCTCGAGATTATATATATACCTGTAGGAGGAGCTCAAACCCATTTACAGTAAGTCAGATAAGCGTTATTTGTTTACCGAAAAGCAAAAGGTGAAGGCTCGGAGCGACCACGGGGCTATTTTGTACACCTTCCTCGCCCCTTGGCGTTTAGCTAGGGCGACAGGCGGATTAATCACGGCCTTTCTCGAACACGAGTTTTCCAGGGTTCTGGCCCGGAAATCAGGAGCGCATTATAAGCGCGAATAAGAAGAGACCAAAAGACAGGCTGAAATGAAAATGAATCATGATGATGAAATGAAAATGCGTTTCAAAAATTGTTCCCACACAACCGTTTGCCGTAAATCTTAGCCACGTGCTCAAGCTCAAGACTCCTCCTTTGCACTGTTCTTCATGTTTTCTTCGTCGCTGCTTATTTTTATTTTTATTTTTTATTACTTTTTAAGCTTTCAAGTTCTGCCATGCTAATTCTTTTTCACATCGCGGGTGACTGGTCGGTGACCCTGGAAATCCATTCCGTACCTTCGAGAAAAACGAACATCGTGTTTATAAACGTAAAGCCACCGGCTGTCTAGGCTTCGGTACAAATTTACGCACCCACGCCAATCGTCATGTGTCGAGATCCAAGCCCGAAGGGATCTTATGACCGCGGTGGATAGATAGACTCGGACCCTGGCACGTTCCAAGTACATACAGTAATGCAAACGAGACACAACAGTCACACAGCGATCGCTTGTACTCCCTCGTGCCAGTGCAGGACACAACCATGGGGTTTTGGAAAGGATAGCCGAATCATCATATCTAACAGGAGAATAACTAGAGAAAAGAGTGTATCGATGTGCACGTGTCCCGGACTTTTGTCGAGTATATGACGCCTGGACGGGAGAAAAAACGCTCGCGGAGGTGGGGTTCTCAGGTTGTTTCTGTTCGGGAGCGACCCCCTGACGTACGACACAAATTAGTATGTCTGGCGTGTGATGGTGTGTTCCTGGGGAGAGTCATCGGTAGTCAAACGTAAAATGATAAGGGCGCTGCGGCACAATCACAAATTACAATGGAACATCGCATGAGCCACAAGGGACACTTTTGGCCATGATCACCGAACATCACCCTTTTTGTTCGCATTGCAAGGTACAAAGACTTTACTTTTACGGAAGACAGTCTGTTTGTGATATTGGACGTCGGTCTAGACGTGTCTGGCCAGGCTCGAGAACACCACATCATCCCTTCCTACTTTCTATATATATCACGCAAAGGACATTAGACGGATCCCATTGACACCACTACATGTGGTAACATCTGCAGAACCCCGTAGGCAGTAAACGGACATCAAAAATCCATTTTCCATTCGAGTCAAAGACAAGCATTGGGAATGCGAGTCATGAGAAAAAGATGATAGAATAGATATGATTACAATAGCAATACAGGTACACCAAGCCCAGAAAGTGAATGTGGAACCATCAGGCTCCGAAACCGTAGAGGGTACGTCCAGACCGCTTAAGGGCGTAGACGACATCAAGTGCGGTCACTGTCTTGCGTTTCGCATGCTCAGTGTAAGTGACAGAGTCACGGATAACCTTTTAGCTATAGTCAGCAACTACGAAAAGTCTAACAACGGAGACCGTTAAACGCACGTTTTCGAGGAAGATCTTGAGAACACCACGAGTCTCTTCGTAGATGAGACCGGAGATACGCTTCACACCACCACGGCGAGCGAGGCGGCGAATGGCGGGTTTTGTGATACCCTGGATGTTGTCACGAAGAATTTTACGATGACGCTTAGCACCACCCTTGCCAAGACCCTACCATGCCGCAAAGTCATTATCAGTTACCCGTAGTTCGAAAGAAAGAATAAATTTTTAGAAAGTTACCTTTCCACCTTTACCGCGGCCAGACATGTTCTATAAGTTTTCTAAAGAGAGGTGTTGGTGGGATGAAAAGCAGTTGCGACTTGGTAGTAGCAAGGTCGGAGAATGACACGAGTGACAATACCGGTAAGGCGTGGCAGGGTTTAAATAGGAGCGGGATAAGGGCACGTGCCAGAAATAAGGTTTTGTTGATTGCCCACTTTTGCGCGTCAAAGCGCGTTTTGTTGACCACAACACTCGCGCGTCACGTCAATGATACTTAAATCAGCCGCTCCATTTCCATTCCCCTTTCATCCGCAACTGCATTTGAGTTAAACTCGAAGGCAACACTACCAACCCGCTTCCCTTGTCACTACATCCTTCGATCAAACTTCATTATCATCAATGGCTCGTACCAAGCAAACCGCTCGCAAGTCCACTGGTGGTAAGTCACTTTATTTTTCATTTGCCATCTCACCAGTGCCTCAATTCATTCATTCCATCTAGGCAAGGCACCCCGTAAGCAGCTCGCTGCCAAGTCAGCAGCACGTAAGACTTCAGCCGCCGTGAGTAGGAGTGTAGTTCACTTGGTGTTACCATTCTAAACTTTTGTGATATCCTCTAGGCCACTACCGGTGGTGTGAAGAAGCCTCATCGCTTCCGTCCCGGAACTGTTGCACTCCGCGAGATCCGTCGTTACCAAAAGTCAACTGAGCTCCTCATCCGGAAGCTCCCCTTCCAGCGTCTTGTGCGTGAGATTGCGCAAGACTTTAAGGTCAGTAGCTTCCCTTGTAGAAGTAATGGCTTTTCAGAGGTCTCACGATACTCTTGCAGACCGACTTGCGCTTCCAATCGTCTGCCGTTATGGCCCTGCAGGAGGCAGCAGAGGCTTACCTTGTCTCACTCTTTGAGGATACCAATCTTGCCGCTATCCACGCTAAGCGTGTTACTATCCAGCCCAAGGATCTTGCTCTTGCGCGTCGTTTGCGTGGAGAGCGGACGTGAGAGTAATAGCTAGATCATCGACCTGTTTTTGTTTCTGTATTTGACTGTATTATTCTAATTTTATTGCCTCCACTTGGACCCGGATGCCAAGCACGTGATCGGTCTTACAGCCTGAATGAATGTCCAGTCCAGTGGGATTCCGAGTTTGCCCGTGTGTCGTTGTTCATGTGGTGGTCAACACGCTCAAGCTTTCTTGTATTACTTACAACAGATGATCGATTATGATTAAGCGAGTTGATAAGGCTTGTCAGGTCATGGTGTTGATCGGCCGACGTGCAGCGCAGGCTGCGCAGCAACGGCAAGGCTGCCAAGCCAATTAATAGCTACCGAAGGCCAAGACTAGGATGAGCAACATAATCCAGTACAGTACATGAGAACGGGAGAATATTTACGGTCGGAAGGTCGGAAGGGGCTACGCCGCTACAGTACGTGGTGCGCAGTCAAAAGCGCCGATAATAATATCACGCGCACGCAGGATGCATGCCGCGCCACAGCATCATCTTTCTAGAATGCAGGATAAGTGGAAAATGGATTCTTCCATCCTCGCCGAGAAAAATCAAGCCTAGCAGCTAACCACAGTGAGGTGAATCATCCAACTAGAGGGAAAAAGTGATGTTACCGGATTACACAATGCTGCGAGGAGGATAAACGAGTTAAATATAGGGCGAACTGCCTCCTCGCGAGCCCCCATTCGGTTAACATACTGATTCCGTGGTTGCGATGTGGATTTATCCGATGCCTTCAAGCAACATAACATCCCGCTGAAGAGACATCACGTAATTGTCCAGGTTACAGTAGCAATAGCACAATTCATTGTTTAGAAGAATTTCATGAAATGAAAAGGATGTGTGAGCGCCAAGCGGCACCGCGGTGCCAAGTGACGAATGCGGTCCATATGAGGCCATGAAGTTTGGTGTGGTGTGTCTGTGCAGCGGCGTATAGGGTGGGTCCGTGGCGGATGCGCAGTCGTGTAGGAAGGACATGTGACTTGATTGATGATACGGGTGCTGATGCTGACTGGTCGGGAGTGGAATGCTGGGTCGTCATGTGTGCTGCGCAGCCGTGTTTGTTCCTTACTCCTCCTGCTCCTTTCATTTCATCCCTCGCTGGTCGGGGACCCCTTTCTCCGCTGTGCGCCTATTTTGCTCTGTTTCCGATCTGCCGCTATTTAAAAGAATTTCTCTGATTCGCTCTCTTCGTCAATCTTTCCCCCAGGCCCCGACCCCCCCACCAAAGGGTGTTGTTGCGTTACCCTCACTCGAAATCTCTCTCCAGCCGATCACAATCTTGGTTCACGTTCGCGATGCTTTTTGATGCCCTAACTGTGTCCTTGGCTTTACATCTACTTCTCCTCGGCGATTTCGCACTGGCTCTCCCTTCGTCACCTAGATCACCGTCCTCCCCTAGTCGTTCGCTACATATTCCCCTCCTCCGCCGTGCCGTACCAGAGCGCAACGACACCGAGTTTGGACTATGGTTGAAGCAGCAGAAGCAGTTACTGGAGGGCAAATACGGTGGATCTTCGAACACGAAACGTTCCTCTGGCACTAATTTGTGCGTGAGATGAGCTCCTTTCCTTTAACCCTTACTGACATCTGAGCAGGCTCGTCAACCAAGACCTTGACTCGAGGTACGTTTCTTGATGCGTATGTTTCCGTCTGCGTGCGCTGACCATGGATGAATGTACAGCTACTACGGTTCGCTAGCCGTTGGAACCCCTCCCGTCGCATACGACGTCGTCCTCGACACAGGTTCAGCAGATCTCTGGCTCGTCAATTCGCAATGTACCCAAAACTGCGAGGGTTCCCAACCCTATAACCCGTCGTCTTCATCTACATTCGCCAACGCTAGCAAGCCGTTCTCAGTTACGTATGGCAGTGGACAGGCCAGTGGGTACCTTGCTCAGGATGTCGTTCAAATGGCCGGTTTCCAGGTACAGAATCAGTCCCTTGGTATGTCTTCAGCGCTTCTCCTACAGACTGTTCAATGACCGTTCCCTCAGGTTTGTGCGATCAGATCTCCGATGGCTTGTTAACTCAACCTGTGTCGGGACTCATGGGCCTCGCCTGGCAAGCATTGTCGTCCGTAGGTGTCACGCCCTTCTGGCAGGCCCTGTACGAGAGCAACGTCTTGGATGAGCCCCTCATGGCATTCTATCTCACGCGCTACCAGAACGTGACCGACGCAAAAGCGCAGGAAGTCGGAGGGGTTTTCACTCTAGGTTTGTCAAAAGTTGCAGACCACCGTTCTCCAAGCTTATCATGTCTTCATGACAGGCTCAACCAACACTTCTCTCTATACGGGTGAGATCGACTTTCAAGATGTTCCGTCGGGCTTCGTCTCCTATTGGACCCTTGCCGTCAAGAACCTGACTGTGAATTCCAACTCGGTAACGCTTCCTTCGGGCCAGTCTTCGTACGCGGCGATCGACACGGGAACAACGTTTATTGGCGCGCCTGCTGATCAAGTCGCTTCCGTATATGCTCAGATTCCCAACTCTGTTGCGGGCACCGGCAATTACGACGGGTATTATCTCTACCGTGCGTTGCTGATTTATTTCTCTTGCCGTGCATGGTACTAGTGCATTGACCAAAAAAAAATTGTTTTCATAGCATGCTCAACGACTGTCAACGTCGCGTTCTCTTTCGGCGGCCAAACCTGGTCCATTTCACCGGGCGATTTCAAATCGGGGCAAATTTCGAGCGGCCAATGTGTCGGGTCCATTTTCGTGTATAGCGGATCTAGCAGCGGGCCAGGGTGGATCATCGGTGATACCTTCCTCAAGAACGTTTACTCGGTCTTCCGGGCGAATCCTGCGTCCGTCGGCTTTGCCGCACTCGCACCAGGCGTACAAAGTTCCGTCACCGAAAATGGTGTGCCGACACCAACGATCGGGTCCGTGAGCGTGAGCGTCACTGGCTCGACCGGCTCGGGACGCGATGGTCAGAATGCTGCGTTGTCCAGCAGGACGCCGCACATCGCTTCACTCTTCTTTGTTGCGATGAGCACTGTTCTCTTTTACCTCCTATAACGGCTTTTACTAGTAATGTTTTCTCTTGTGGATTCTGGATGGACTGGCATTTAATGGATGGATGGAAGGACAGATGTTTTGACGACGCTATTCAGGCAGATTGTCATCCTTTGTTTATGTTTTCATGCATATTTTGACGATTTTCACGATGTAATTTAGATGCGGACGATGAACATAGAACTACAGTATAATCATCTGTATAAAATAATACCAGTATTTAGACAAGAAACGATTTGTGAATTTGTAAGGGATAACAAAGGTGAGGTTGAGAATCTATACTCTGGCACTGGAACTTGAAGCTTGAAGATCTGAATGTCCCGAGAAACCCGAATGTCGTTACAGTAACTAATTGGTCGGGTAGCTCGGAACCGCTTAGTGATACTGTTCTGTGCTCCAACGAAATTTAATTGCCGTAAGCGAATGCCAGGCACGAACAACCCGTCATGAGTGATTGTAATCGTAATCGTCGCGTCACGGTGCCTCTGAGCGTCGCGCCGATGACGCGTCATCATGATCAGGGCGTGGGCGCTGATACTGACTTGGGGTCCTCGGCCGAAGGTCCTCAGCCTATTATCGTCCTCATCAGCGTCCTCATCATTGCAACATCATCGTGACGCAACGTAGGAGAGGCAACAAAGCGCTGTGGTAGGCTTCTTTTTGTCTCTGTTTTTTTTTTTTTGAATCGAGTTTGTCTTAGTAAACTTGATTGAATAAGCCTGGGTGTGCGGGTGAGGACAAGACATCATGCATGCATCCCCTTGTACTGTACTGTACGTTGTTTTTTAAAGTGCTGTTCTGTTACAACAGCGATGTTTCAGATTTATAAAAAAAAATGGGAAATAAGCCCAAGTGAAAAACAGAGTTGTCCGTCCCGTCTGGTTGCCCAGTAGCTAGCCCAGGCTGGTCATTTTGAAACAGCAGGGGTGTGCTCGTGGTAATAGGTAATAGGTAATAGGTAAGTAGGGGGACTTCCAGTTGTATATACATCGTACCATGTCTTCAAGATGATGATATCCCACAGCGAAAACGGTAGGTTCGTTTCAAATCTCTTTCGCATAGGCTAATTGCATTGATGATCATGAAGCCAACGGGAACCGTGTGAGTTTTTTCTGACATACGACTGAGAGCGGCCGATCAACGAGGATTCGGTGCTGGGATGGTAGGGGAAAACCGGTTGCTTGGGATTACCCACTGCTGCGGGTTTATATGAAGCACCGAGACTACTACTGTAGTAACTTACTACAAACACATGTTGCATTGCGTGTTTCCCCTTGAACGCTCGAGGGGAAATACGCAATGCAACTTGTGTTACGTATGATATGGCTTTTTCAGATGAACCAACCGAGCGTTCATTGGATCATCGGTTCAGCTTTGACTGAAAAAGCCATATCATACGTTCAAAGGGAAACACGTAGCAGTACGAGTACATGAAAATCAGAAAATGGAAAAGTGTTGATGCGATGCACGTCATCTTCTCAGCGCTTCTCAGTTCTCAGCGCTCAGCGCTCAGCCTCTACGAAGGCGGTTTGTTTTACGCCCGTGGGGTCTCGTTTGATAACTGAGCAAGTTAGCAAGTTTAAAGGTATACTCTTGGGTGAGCGTCCTCAGGCTCCAAATACTGGCTGACATCCTATAGCAGACTCGCGTTGCGCCGTCTCCTGTGAGGGCAACGTGTACTCAGCGAAACTAGTAAGTTAATCTGCCTTGTGTTATCGAGTACAATAAATCCTCGACGTTAAGTAAATGTTAAAAAAGCTGATTCTAAACATGTGCTGAAGAAAGACTGGAACCTTAGTTCGGATAGCGATACAGTGTAATCCGTGCCAAGCTCAAATCGCAAGCCCGAGGACGTCCACCCCAAATAGGCCTCAGTGTTGGCCTCGAACAGCAGCTGTAATCTCATATACAACGACGCCACCACATTAAAGAGTGCAGATCAACCATGCACAGACATCTGAGGGGTGAATACGTCAACTCGGAGAAGTTGAGTTTGCCTTGAACGCTTGAGCACTGGCACATGCCAGTGTCTGTGGTTGTAGATGATGACTAATTTATTGACCTCTATCATCCTACACAATGATATCGAATAAATAAGTCTGATCAACGTGATACTACGGAAAATGGCGGCCAGTAGTAAGTAGATAGGACCAAAGTTAACTAGGATAGAAGACTGATCAGTCATCAAGCACTGAAGAGTCATCGAGCACTGAAGAATAATCGAGCAACGAAGAATCATCGGGCACTGACTCGGACGAATCATCGACAACTGGAAGATCATCGGCGACCTCGGATTCCTCTTCCCCTTCACTGTCCCAATGAGAAACGGCTATAGGTTGATTGGCAAGCTGTCGCGCGGAAACGAACTGCTGAATGGCTTCCTGGACAGTCCCCGATAAGTGGAACTCCTCCAAGAAAAGGTTCTTCAGGGCGGGTAATACTTCCGTCACACTTGCTCCGACGAGCTCTTGCAGGGTGGGCGCGATACGTGGCACGAACTCCCGGGACAAGTAGAGATCCTTCACAGCGGTAAATGGACGTAATACTTCCAACCATTGGTCGTTCTCGATATCATCTTCCAAATCTGGTTGTGGTTCTACAGTATCGCTAATGTAGAGGTGTTCCACCGCGGGAATGAGAAACTGAGGGAAGGACGAGCTACAGACTTGTGCCAGAGACGAAAGTTGCCAAATTGCAGGTCTGCATAAGATTTCCAAAAGAAGCCTTCCCGGAAGTGCCTCGGGAAGTGTGACCGAAACGCTTTCATCGGAAAAGACCACGTGTGCTTCGATGGGTGCCTTGAGGTTCGGTGTGCGACTGACGAACTGGACAAGTTGTGGAGTGTCGAGTATGAGTTGATGGAAGAATGTTATTACCAAGCTGTCGAGTAGCGGGGCATCGATCGGAGCCACGAGATTCTCGAAGTACCTATTAGGCCCTTTAAACTTGAGATACTTGAGAACGGGGAGGACAGAGCGTATTGGATGGTGACGTCGGTTGTCCTGGTAAAGGCGAGGTAGAGGAGATTCGAACCCCAACCAAAGTACTTCGAGCTTAGTCAACGCAGAGAGGCAATGGACCATCGCCTCCGGTGAGAAGTACCCAGATTGAGGAATTTTCCAAAGATAAAGGTGGACAAGGTCAGTGACCGTCAAGAGCAGTCTCGGCAATCCCGGAAATGGAACGCGGTAAAAGTCGAGATGTCGCAGACGTGGTGCATTTCCACCCAAGAACGAATCAGGAACGACCGCCGGCCCATCTTCATCAAAAATTTCATCGGTTTCGTCATCTTGCCACCGAATCCCCAATTCTGCCAGCGCTGGGAATGGCTGCTGCATCGCTTCCGAGGCTTCTTCCAACTGGGGACTTGGAACATCCAAGAGGTTGATTTCACATACACGGTCGTTGTACTCAAGAGCCTCAACGATGTTATCCAAACCCCACGTTTGGTTGCCAGATTGCCATATAATGATAGGCAAGGGTGGCCAGACGGCCAGCGTCTCCCTCACTGGTGTTCCGTTCGTGAGGAAAAGTCGGAGATTAACGGTGATGTGGCGACCCAAAAACAACGGCTCGCCATCTTTGACACACGTGCACCAGTGTATGCCATGCCTCTACGTCCAGCGGGTAGTCGTCTGCTTCCTCTTGGGATTGAAACAGATAGCAGTCGAATGTTTCTAAGAGGACAAGGTCAGGGAGAACGTCGACCGTCACCCGGCCTACTATCATCGCACCAATCAGCAACGGTTCCAGGGCGTTGGGCAAATGGGAGACTTACATCGGCCTTCTTGGGCAGATCCCTCTTCAGTCCCTGGAAGCGATGTTGGGGCGATGGCGGGGGATGCTGAGGAGACTGGCTGATGTAAATGCTCTTGAGAAAGTCTACTCGAGAGTTAGTCCAGAAATCTGGTGAGTAAATTACCTTGACATACCGCGGTGAGCTCATTTGATGAAGGCCTCGATGAGGATTCAACGTTCGGGAGGTAAAGGTATTGCTTTGAATGTACTCACCGCTAGTCTACTGCAGTTTTATAACACGTACAACGCGCAAACCGTACGACACAGCCATTACCCACTTCTTGATCCTACTCCCAATCGTGTACGTTGTCCTATACCATACAACAAAAGACAGACCCCATACCTTACGTACCAGTGCTCTGACTTGAAAGACCATCACAGGGCATCTTTCAGCAGAAGAGAACCGGTGCCGAGGGATTGTCAATGGAACAAAAAAACATCGTACCGGCCTCGAAGTACAAGTTATGTAGGCTGTAGTCATCATTTTGTTGTGAGCGTAATAACCCAAGCACCCATAATTGTCCCATGCTAAACAGAGACAATGGAAGACTCGCCACCGAGTACTGTAGTAGCGCGCATGCTATCAAAGCATACATTAGAGCCGCAAGGGCTCGGGGATCCAAGCCAGTGTCGTTGAGATCACCGCCTCTCCGTGGTAAGGCCTTCGCGATTCCGATGTGCCCAGGATCACACTCGTATTGAAGAGGTGGCATTAGTGTGGCACCCTTGGCTCCTACGCGATCTTTTGGGATTGCTACCGACCTGGGGTTAGGGTCAAACTTGTCCAAATAACCAGCCACCTGACCCGAACAACTTCATTCATAACGCTTCCCTTCGCATACAAATAGTTTCGCGCGCAGCGTCAAGTACTATTTTGAACAGCATTTTTGGATATACTGTCTGCCAAGGTGCGTTGCCGCTAGCCAAACCCGGATCACTGTAGGCGTGTCATGATCAACGTGACAACCTGTCTTGCTTTAGATATACTGCAGGTAGACAGGATGATATCTTGTCTTGTCGTTTGTTTTCAAATTTAAAAAAAAAAAAAAAAGTCAATAATACTGTATGCCTCGGGACGTCTTGGAAGCTTTGCCGGTCTCATGAGGGAAGTGGACAGCCAGACGACGACCGAGACGACTCGGATGTAATGCGTCCTAGGTCCGCTGGAAGACTGGATACGCACTGCTGCGTAGTACAGGGGAGCCGCGGGGGATTTGCCGCCGTATGGTGCGAACAAGTAAAAGGTTGCATCAAAGTTGGGCCTGATAGTCTATATCGCATAGCGTGAGCCACACCTTAAAGTGTGGTGTGTTCGCGCCGTCGAAGAGATATTCCATACCTTTGTGTAAACGTGACGACACCTTCCCAAATTGCGCATGAATCGTCCAGTGCTCGGCAGCGTATCGAGCCAGCATATCATGGTCCTCGGGTGCATACCCTTCAACGCCATCTTGTATTTGTAGTAAAACGCCTAGGCAAGCTTGCGCCAGGATCGTACTATGCGTAGGCTTCGAATCAGCAAGGACTTGCTCATTTGGCCTTGCTTGATTTATTTTGTAGCGGCGATGGCAAGAATGTTGAGGACCTCAACCATTATTGCCGTGATCGTGTATCCACCATCCCTTGATTTGGCGCGTCGGAAAATGCCTCTATGTGTTCGAACAATTAATGTTCGAACACATACAAGCATTTTTCCGACGAACATCTCAAAAGGAGTGTCTTGGTCCGCGCGAACGTCCTTAGCTGTTTAAGAATCGTCCGTATTACGATGGATCGCACGAAGGTATTAAGAAGGGCTCTACTGATGTTGCATTGGTGTATCTATAGGATCACCCAACAATCTGGTTCGACGCGCGCAAAAGCGTCGTGATGCCTTTCGTGCTCATCTTGAGCGAGTCTTCAACCATGGCATTTAATGTAGCCCTATCTCACATTTACGTTGCGCAGGCCACATGACCGCCTCACGCATCAAGGACGACTTCCTCTGCAGTTTTTCGATTTCTAGAACCAGCGCCAATTCGCCAATTGATACAAAACATTTGACGTTAGAGAGGATTTAAGACGATATGGGTGGTATGTTTATGAGCAAGTGCATGTGCGAGGACGTGTCAGACAGATCATGGTACAACGTATGATATATGGAGGAGAGAAAGGGAGGGACGGGGAAATTTTCAGGAGAAATGAAGAAGTAAGCAAGAGGCGAGGCGAGGCAAGTTGAGCAACAGCAAGCTCTTCTTGCGCGGCTAGAGTGATACAAGATGAATGTGAAATCTAGAGAGCATGGGCTGTAACTTACCGGCTGCATCACTCCGACTCCATGTCAGAGTCTTGGTCCGAGTCTTGGTCCCAAAACGAAATGGCGATAGGGTGATCGGAGAGCTGTCGCGCGGCAACGAACTGCCCAATGTTTTTCTGAAAAGGTCCCGATGGCTCGAGCCTCTCCACGAAAATATCCTGCAGGCTGGGCAACACTTCTGATATTCTGCCCCCAACAAACTCTTGCAGGGAGGCCGCGATACCCGGCGCGGATTCCTTGGATAAATAGAGATTCTTCACCGCGGTAAATGGAAGTAAGAGTCCCAACCATAGGGTGTTCTCAATGGCATCATTCTTCCAAACTAGTTGCGAATATTGATGGTTGATGTAGAGGTCCTCAACCGTGGAGAGGGGGTGCAAAGAGGTGTTACAGACCTGCTCGACGGACGAAAGCTGCCAAGCTGGTTCTATGCATGAGACACCTATCAGAAGATCGTCGAAGCCAAGCTCAGATGTCCGGTATCGAAGTGTGATGCTGGCGGCGTAATCATCGAATCGCACATGTGCTTCTTCGTATGGTCCGAGTGTTGGTGTACAATTAATGAATTGGGCGAGTCGTGGGCAGTCAAAATCGATTTGATTGAAGAAAGTTATGCCCATTTCGTAGAGTTGAGGGGTGTCGATGCGGGTCACGAGGTCCTCTAAATATTCGGTAGCGCCTTTGAAAACAGTTAGGCGGAGAGCGGGGAGGACAGAGCGTTTTGGTGGAGGCAGACTTCGGTTTTCCCAGTCAGGGCGAGATTGAGGGGATCGGAATACAAGTTCAAGTATTTCGAGGCTGGACAAAGCGGAGAGTAGAGCGACCATCGCTTCGGGTGAAATATACCCGGAATGAGGAATATTATAGAGCCGAAGGCTGACAAGGTGAGTAGCAGACAAAAGCAGTTTTGGCAATCCCGGAAATGGAATGCCATCCAACGAGAAGACTTCCAGACGTGGGGCAGATCCATTCAAGAACGAATCAGGAATGACTGGCACCGTTTCACCATTTGAGATGAGCTGCAGTTCTGTCAACTCCGGGAATGGCACGTGCATCGGTGCCAACACTTCTTCCAATTGCCAATCCGCAAGGTCCCAGAGGAAGACTTGACATACGCGATTGCTCTGCTCAAGTGCTGCGATGACGTTGTCCGTGCCAGATGATAAGCCGATATTGCCCTCAATGAGGAGAGGCAAGGCTGGCCAGACGTCCAGTGTGTCCCTTACGGGTGTTTTGGGTGTACAATAAAGTCGCAAATTCAGGCGACGTGGTGATCGAAAAACAAGGCTTCTCCATCGTCGACACACATGAACCAGCGATTGCCATGCCTCTGTCTCCCTTTTGACATACGATGGATACATCACATAGAAATCAAAAATGTCTAGTAGGACGTCATCAGGGAGTACGTCGATCCGTTTCACCTGGCCTACATCACATCACGGGCAGTCAGCAGTCATTGCGAGATGTTGCATAATGAGAGACATACGACGATTGTTTGCCATCAGCAAGCCTTCAGAATGGTGATCTATTCGGATCGACATCCCGGGGCGGCCAGGAAATGGTGGAGATGCGAGGGCGGTACTGGAGTATGGTGGGAAGATCTGATGAGGGGTACGCTTTGTTAGTTGTGATGCAGCGTGTGTGTCTTCTTGACATACAACTGAGAGCGGCCGATCGATGAGGATTCGGTGCTGGGATGGTGGGGGAGAACCGGTTGCTTGAGATTGCCCACGGCTGCGGGTTTATACGAAGCACAAGTACTATTATACTAAACACGTGTTGGAAACGTGTAAATCCGATGTACGTGATCTTGTCAGCGCCCTCTTCCCCATCGAGAGTGGTAGGTAACCCAGTGGGTCCTGTATTGCGCACAACTACGATTTTCGTTTCTGTCACGGTGCTGTAGATCGCCATCATCTTCGATGTCTTCAAAAGATGCTTAATCTCATATTAGCCATCACAATGAGCTCCCCTTTCATTTCAGTTCAAACTAGGACAGCATCACAAGCACCCCTCAACACCTCTGATCCCGAGTCTCCCGCTATGGCGCAGGCGCAGCTTGAATACTACATGCAGGGCGTACCGGCACCAATGCAATCCCGGAATATCCCCCCATGAATGTATATATATTCTCGATCCCAAGCCGCGCTGGGCGCTATACAGTGAGGTATGTAGATGACAGCGATAACACAATAACATATAGCAGGAAAAAAAGAACGCAAAAGCAAAAGGAATGGGGGTTGCAGAGCAGGAGAAGGGCGTCAATGTGGCGCAGGTTCCAGGATGGAACTGCTCAAGTGCTTCAGCGTCCCATGGCGCAGGGATACGCGCGACGTCGCCAAGATTCTTATCGGCATCTGCTGTAGCTAAGCTGGGGCCGCGAGATGGGGATGTCGTCCAGCGAGATAAAGAGAGAACGAGTGGCGACATCGGGTGTGTGGACAGCGGTTACACCGTAACGAGGCCCGTAGTCGCAGAGGGGAACGTAACGCGCAGACGCAGGGCGGCGATGAGTGCGAGAACAAATCACACAGAAAGCGAGAAAACAAAAGGAGAACTCACTTCGAATTGGAAGTGATGCCCTCCTCAACTAGGAGGCTGACTTTGAATACATGGACTGTCCCTATTGAGAGGCTCAAGTCAGCGGCGATATCCGGAGCGAGTACATGCGAGCGTTAACGCAGTGCTGAATGTACAGAAAAAATGTAAGAAAATCGTTAGCGAAGTGCATGACACTAGGATTGAAGCGTCAATGAGAGCGAACATCTGCCGCGCTGCGGCTAGGCTTGATCATCGTTGTCCGAAAGTCGAAAGAGGTGAGCGAAGGAGATAAGGGGAAGAGTGGATGTGAAGGGGGGAAGGAAGAGTATTTGTTTGCCAGTATCTTGCGCCGGTGGTCGAGAGGGGGCGGTCAATTTTGGTGTTGACGCGAGGCGATGAGAGGAAAGAAAAAAAGTTGAAGTTCGGCACGTGATTCAGAGGCAGGCGCCATAACTTAGACGCAAAGCTGAGCATCGTCCAGGACAGACAGTCTGAACTACTCGCAATGATTGAGAACAAAGTCCACCAAAGTTATCCAGACCACTGCCAAAGAGCTGGAAGACAGGGTAGGCAAAGTAAACGAGACCACTGAGAGCACCACCACTGCACCTCGTAACGCGACGTTCAGAGGGGGTAAAGCGTTTAATTTTTCGGTGATAGCGCACAGCACTCAGTAAACTTGTTTTGACATGTGACAGGAAAGAGAAGATTCAATAGGAATGTGCGAACGGCGGCCAACTGTGGACGGACATCAGCGGCCGCAGGTACGGGACCGGTAACCCCCCTCTGCATTTTGCACAGCGGGTTTTTCCAGTTTGAACGCGGCGTTCATCGTGCGCCTGTTGGCGGACCTCGTATTCCAGGTTTGTTGCGGATAGTCACGGTGATTAACGCGGTGGGTACGCGTGCATCTGACAGTTCCGGTAGACATGCATATATACTGCCAGTGCTCATCATTTGACGCTACTCAAGCTTGAAATACGCTGAGGAAGCTTGAATTGATCCGGTAAAACTGTCCTGTTTTTCTGGATCCATTTCCTGATCTGATTGTTTCTGACGGGGTTTATTACTGTAACTCGGATAGAAGACTGATCAGTCATCAAGCACTGAAGAGTCATCGACTCGGAGCACTGAAGAATAATCGAGCACTGACGACTTATTGACAACTGGAAGATCATCGGCGACCTCGAATTCCTCTTCCCGTTCACTGTCCCAACGAGAAACGGCTATAGGTTGATTGGCAAGCTGTCGTGCGGCAACGAACTGCTCAATGGCTTCCTGGACAGTCCCCGATAAGTGGAACTCCTCCAAGAAAAGGTTCTTCAGGGCGGGTAATACTTCCGTCACACTTGCTCCGACGAGCTCTTGCAGGGTGGGCACGATACGTGGCAAGAACTCCCGGGAGAAGTAGAGATCCTTCACAGCAGTAAATGGACGTAATACTTCCAACCATTGGTCGTTCTCGATATCATCTTCCAAATCTGGTTGTGGTTCTACAGTATCGCTAATGTAGAGGTGTTCCACCGCGGGAATGAGAAACTGAGGGAAGGACGAGGTACAGACTTGTGCTAGAGACGAAAGTTGCCAAATTGCAGGTCTGCATAAGATTTCCAAAAGAAGCCTTCCCGGAAGTGCCTCGGGAAGTGTGGCCGAAACGCTTTCATCGGAAAAGACCACGTGTGCTTCGATGGGTGCCTTGAGGTTTGGTGTGCGACTGACGAACTGGACAAGTTGTGGAGTGTCGAATATGAGTTGATGGAAGAATGTTATTTGCAAGCTCTCGAGTAGAGGGGCATCGATCCGGGCCACGAGATCCTCCAAGTATACACTGACCCCTTTGAAAATAAAACAGGTGAGAGAAGGGAGGACAGAGCGTGTGGGTGGAGGAAGACGTCGGCGTTCTTGGTTAGGGCGAGATCGAGGGGATTCGAATTCCAAGGAAAGTCCTTCGAGGCTGATCAATGCGGAGAGGCAACGGACGATCGCCTCGGGTGAAATGGGGAGTTTTCCAAAGGTAAAGATAGACGAAGTGAGTGGCAGACGAAAGCAGACGAGGTGCTGATCCATCCATAAACGGATCGAGAACGACCGGCGGCGGAGTTCTATCATCTTTCCGACGAATCTCCAACCTTGTCAGTGCCGGAAATGGCTCCTGAATATTCAATATTCAGCGTCGGGGCTCAAAGGGACTGCTTTGAACTCAATCAAGTACAGTATAAAAACTCTATTACACCGCCACAGCCACCCGCCTGACAATATATTTGGACTTCGTTGCAAGTTCGACCATGTGTGAGGTCCGCGGATCCGGAAAAAAGATTGCAAACGGGAGACCCGCGCTACTCATGTGCGGCGAATCCTCAAACTTCCTGGTCTGATTGCAAGGTTACGGTAGTATTGCCTGCCAGCGCTTTGCCATGCACCCTCTTGTTCTCTTGTTTACAGAATCATGATTCATGATTCTCCCGTGGCAGATGCCAGCCACATCTCTGAGCCTCCATGTCAACTCTCATCGCACTTCGCTCACTAATAGTGTATACACACTCGTTTAATCCAATCCACCATCTGTGGAAATTTGGATCCGTCAATAGGTCTTATCCCAGCTAAAGTCCAACACCAACCCGAGGCGCCTCAACTGTCCCCGTGATCGGCAACGCCGAATAACTTTTTCATCATTTGTGTTTCTCAGATGCGATATATCATATCCGAGGCATTGATCTTATGTAGCATCCATCAATGATTGAGGTCCGGTCTCGACGCATGCAAATAGTATAAAACATGTCAACTCCCGGCTTTAATCGTTGCTCTAGTTGCTTCGCTCACCTTAACATTACTGGGTGCTGGATAGTGCGTGTGTCTATTTTCCTTCATATCAATTTATTACATCTTCGAATTTTTCAGCCCACTTTCGTTTGCTCTGAACTTGGTCTCTTCTCGATAATCGAACGCTCTCTTCAACTACTCAACTGACAACGACTCGGACGTCTAACCTACCTCGAATATCCCGCAGAAAATGCGACAGCATAAGATAGCCTCTCAGATCCTTCTTATCCTTTCCACGATTCCTCATTATTCCGCCGAGCCCTATAGACAATATTCCGAAGGGGCTAAATGCTATATTGACAACATATCTAGCCTCGCTTGCACCCAATGAAGGACCTTAGGCCCCATACAGCAACGGGATAAATCCAGGATTTTGAGAAATAAAGATTTTCGGGGTTTTCCGGACGTGACTAGCGTGACAGAGGTGTGCCATGTTACATGACATAATATGAGTTTTTTTTTGGCGCTTGTCAGAGTCACAAGGTGTGTGATGCGTGATGCATGTGACTGCACATACATGAAAAAACATTTATGCCAGGTTGAGTGCTGAGTTTGGGAAATTTCGGGAGCACTGAGCTCGGGAAATTTCGGGAGTTCCTCATCTTTATCTCAAACTCAGCACTCAACCTGGCATAAATGTTTTTCATGTATGTGCAGTCACATGCATCACGCATCACACACCTTGTGACTCTCTGACAAGCGCCAAAAAAAAACTCATATTATGTCATGTAACATGGCACACCTCTGTCACGCTAGTCACGTCCGGAAAACCCCGAAAATCTTTATTTCTCAAGAATCCGGATTTATCCCGTTGCTGTATGGGGCCTTAGTTTTTAAAGCAAAAATGCAATGATAATGTCCGAGTCACTGCATGCGACAGCTTAACAGTCCAGGTAACAGTCAGTCCATGATTCCGATTAATGCTCGTTGTTGATTTTGAGCCCGAACACAGTTGTGTTCCGCCCAACATCAACAAACAAGCGTCCAATGGTTTTGATGTTGCCATTATATTATACCCTCATCGAGCCGAAATTATCTTGAACAACTTTCCAGCCTCCATTTGGTGTTACATATACCCACGTAGTTCTGCAATCTTGCATAGAAATATGCAGATAAAGCGTTTAGAGAATGGGAAAACAAGGATGCTACTAATTCTTTCTGCTGATGCAAAACTTGAAGACGACGTGACTGACTGGGACCTCACCTCACCTCACCATCTTCTTCTCAGGCTCTTCCTTTTCCCCAACCAAATCTCGACGGGAAGCCCGCCCGCTCCAGCTTGCCTCCCGACACAGTCGAGCACGATACCCGTCTCGCGCGTCATCATGTCCCAAAGCTGTCGTTCTGCAGGATCGCGTTCCTTGTACGCTAGCAACACTAGCGGGTCGTGGTCGTGCCCACCACACCCACCTTCATAGTCACTACGATCGTCGACTTTTTTCTTTCGCTCTTGCGATACCGGATCATCATCATCACCTGCGTCGTTCGGAGCGTCGTCATCGTCATCACGGTGACTTTGAGCATTGCTCAGGGCGAGGAGGGAGGCGAGCGTGCGAAGGAGGGCGGGGAAGGAAGACGTGTTGTAGGCCACGTCAGCCATTCTGTGAGGGAACACGGGAGGGAGAGAGAGAGGGTGTGAGTTCATCAAGGCCAGATATAAGAGCGTTGCGCGTGTCGGCGGCTTACACGATAAGGTCGAACCCACCACTCTCGCGAATATTCAGTACCGTTTCGGGGAGCTCCTCGTCGTCCCAGTCGAGAGGAAGCGGCATCGGGGGACAGTTAGGATAAAGCGCGGCGTTGGTGCGTATGTTGTAAGACATGAGTTCCATCGAAGACGCTAGTCACGCAGGATACGAGGGGGCGCGGCGCATTTCGGCGGGTCTGATAGTAACGAACTAGGTTCGCAGCAAGAATTTAAAAATCGAAAACTCACGAAGATCCGTGGATAGTATGCAAGACTCTACGTGGGAGGCCGCTGAGGCCGAGGAGGAAGCCGAGCGTAAACCCGCGAGGACCAGCGAGACGATCCCTGTTCCAGCACCTAGTACGCAGCCACACACAAAGTCAGTTGTAAGTTGTTGCTTATGTTGGTCCCAAAGCTTTGGAAAAGAATAATAATAATAAAAAGTGGATACGATGGCGCACCTAATTCGATGATGTTACATCCTTTGCTGCTGTACCCGAACAGCCTCTCCTTGAGCTCCTGGACGATGGTAGGTTGCAGCGGCGACGATATCGACTCAGACGACTCCAACTCAACCGCAGACCCATCCGAGTCCGCGACCGAAAGACGTACAAGCCACGCGCTCAAGCCAATTCCGCTGTCCCACAATTTCTAATGTAAATCATAGCTCATCAGCGCTCAGCGCTCCGAACCCCTCAAACACAGAGGGAGAGAGAGGTAAACTGCTGCAGGTAAAAAATTCCGTCACCTTGTCAAGGTCAAACGAGACCGTTTCTTTGATATGTATCAAAGGAGTCTGCACATCTCCGAGTCCGTCGTCAAAAATGCGGAATGTGCGGATGATCGCCTCTTGCTTTGAACTTTTGCTGGAGGTGGAGGTCGCCGCACTACCGTCTCGTCGTCGTTGTTGTTGTCGTGGAGATATTGATATTCGTATAGGGAGTGAGCAAACGGGGAGTGGGACTCTGCCAATCTCGGGATCGCGCAAGTCAATGACTGAAGAGGCAACGATTGGCGCAGGGGCGAGAACGAGACTACAATCGATCCCGGGCCCGGCCGCCGCTCCAATCAAATTTTTCGGAGGTGGGGGCGGGATTTGTAAAGGCTTGTATGCGTTCTCCTGACGCCAAGTGGTCAGTTTTGCGGGCTCTGAGAGCCTGGTAACATTCTGTGGCTCGGGCGCGTATGAGATCCACCAGTAATAGATGTCCATGCTAGTAGGAAAAGGCTCCGTGCGTAGATCATTGGTCACTTGGGGAGTGAATACAACCGAAGAGGATTGTAAACTCGACTGCGGAGGTGTTCGCAAGAAAGAAAAGTAGAAAAACATCTCTCAACGCTTAACCTAGAGGCTAGATCACGCAGTTCGGGCGGACAGCGGCCCGCGACAGGGAAGGCACACCAATTAATTACAACTTCCGTTTGTCGCTGTCTGATTTGAGTGTGTGAACGCGCATGGCATCCCACACGCGCATACCATACGTATAGTAAAGTGCTCCAAACGCCGCGCCTCCTAAATGCGCATAATGGTCAAAGAACCTGTCAATCGCGCAGAGTCGTCAGCACAATCCGTGAGAAAACCAGATCGGCGGGAGCGGATGGCCACATACCTCCATCCCCGTAGGATGCCTATACAGTCAAGTAATACCAGTCCACCAACTCCATATTGAATCGGAAAAGAGGGCGTGGGAGGGAATACCAATGACACTTCAGCATCGGGAAATGCGAGCGTGGACATGACGACGGTGGTGTAAATTGCGCCGGATGCGCCAAGCGAGGGCAAGATTGTGGGAGCGGCTGCGGCGGCATCCATGGTGGCAGGCCGCGCGCTTGACTTGGCAGCAGAAGAGAGACTGGAAGAAAATTTATCTATCACCCCAGAAGATGCTATTTTTTCGGGTTGAGCAAGCTTGGAGAGTAATCGAGGATAGATGAAACGAGTGGTGACAAGGTGTGAGGCGAGTGAGGAAAATAGACCAGCTGCGTGTAATATTACAGTTAGGTACGGTGGACCAAATGAGGGGGGATACACACAGGAGAGGTAGAGTGCAAGAAAGTGGTAGGTTGCGGTGGATTCTCTCAAGTGAGATGGGGCATGTACTTGTTCTCGGGTCATCCATGTAGATGCGGCCGATGCTGAGGATCAAACAGGTCAATATGATCTCAGAGAAGGATAAGAACAAACATACCAAAACTTGTGAGGGCCATGCAATTGAATATTAGATGCACGAAGGACGAGTGGCTAGTCAAATCGACCGTCACAAGCAAACCCAGGAGGAGGATAACGGTGAACTCACCTGAACATAGATGTCAACATGGTATACGTTTTCCCGCTGAGAGGGTGGTGGGTGAAGTGGGCCATCATAAAAGGCCGAAGAACAGGTATCTGCCATGCCACCCATATCCCTACATTTACCGCCGCAATGCCATAGCCAGCTCGTCGTCCCTCAGAAGCATTGAGATACATCTCAGCCAATCGTGCATACGAGTGCAATGCGACGCTCTTCGCAAAAATGGGAGCATCAGTGAGCAACTCCGTTAGCTCCTTTAACTGCATCTGGAATTTCTGTGGGGCGGGGTACATTCGATTGAGATTGGGACAGGAAAACGGACACCGAATCCACTACTGACCTTGAGAAGGATCTGCGATTGCGCGAATCGCATGTCACCCGTAGTTGGAGCTGTCGTGCCGCTCCACCGGCTCTGTCTGGTGAGATAACTTGTCCAGAACTTTGTCTCGATATTGGTGTTATGGGCAGCGACGACAAAGACGAGCGCAGAAGCCCCAAACACAAACTGCAGTAGACAAGTTCAATCAGAGGATGCCGAGACAGAATTCGTATGACTCGGTTCAACACACTATGATATGCTTCCCTATCCCCGGATGTTTGACGGCGTCCGCAAAACATGGCACCGGGCTGGTGCGAGCGACCTGCTCCCGAAAGGATGGGACGGCTCCCGATTGTAAAGGTGCATTGCGCAAGCGCTGGGATACGGATAGGTCTCGAGGAAAACGTGGTCTGAACGGGAAAGACAATTGGCGTCGTGTAGAGTTGAGAACGAGAAAATAGGAACGAGAAGAGGCCAACCAGCTCATCAGACTCGACTCAGACTCGCAAGACTCGGAAGACGCGACTCAGACGCGCACGTCGTGTGTGAGCACCGAATTACGTAATCGAATACTCTGTCGACCCGTCCCCTTCCAAAAAACCCTGCCACTCCTCTTCCTCTTCCTCTCCCGCTTCTGAATCTGACTCCCGCTTCCTCTTTGCAACCTTCTCAGATGAAGTCTGCTCAGCATGGTCCACTTCACCTTCCGCGAGGGTGACGCAGGTTAATCGAGTGCCTTTTGAGTCGTACGTCACTACGGGCGATATTTCTGGAATGTCGCTTGGTGCTATTGGTGCGGGAGGGGGTAGAACGGACAAGTCATAAACATTGACTGTCCCGTCAGAGGATACACTGCTCAGAATTGTCGTGGAATCTCGCCGCGTGGACGGGAGAGCTACTCTAATCGTATCAATTGCCTTGACTCTGCATGACTTCTTTGAGTAGGAAAGTGTTAGAGCGTTTCAGCAACGCACCGATTCTTGTGTCCAACCAGGTATGCGACCGGGTGCATGATGGTATGGATGTTGGGATGGACCTCGTAGACAGTTGTCTTTTTGTCCTCAGCAGCGACGAGGAGAACTTCACCTTCTCCATCAACTCTCTGGACGAACTTGACATCGTGTATACGAGACGCGTGCTCCAGTGTATATAGGGCTGCCAGTTCCTGAGGCGAAGTAAGACAGGGATAGACAGAAGGGATAACGGTATCTCACCGTTGAGTAGACGTTGATGTTTCTTTGGTACTGAACGATAAGCATTGACCCAGTCGTCGACCACCGTACAAGTTCGCCTTCTATACAAAGAAAATCTTCAAACATTTCTGGAAAACTCTTCGTGTCCAAGACTCACCAAAGCCGAGTTTCATACTTGCCGCCCTCCGCCCACGCATAAGGTCCCACATGTAAAGTGTCCGATCCTTTCCAACGCTAAGCACGACCTTCCCAGATGGATGTACAGACACCGAATTGACGCGTCCTTTGTGGCCCTTCAACGACCGAAGCACGGCCCAGTCACGCGCACGAAATACGCAAAGCGTGCCATCTTCTGATGAAGAGATGAGGTGCGAGCGTGACGGGAAGGTAAGATGAGTGATCGAGCCTTGAAGTCTCATCAGGTTCACATGCACGTGTGGAAGCAGGATAGGTAAAAACCTTCGTGTTGCATAAGTCCACCGACTTCCTTCCGTCGCCTGAGATCCCAGACCTTGACAATCTCATCTCCGCTCCCGCTCGCGAGCCACTTACCACCCTGCGGTGATGCGGCAACAGCTTTGATACACGAGACATGGGCGGGGAAAATAAAGATTGGCTTCAATGTCCATTCGAGTTCCGAGGCTCCAGTAGTAGAAGAAACAGATGTGGTCCCCTCAAGTCCATAAAGTAGACGCTCGTAAGAACCGGCAATGATTTTGAAGGAAGATGGAAATGAAGTCTTTTTCTCCCTTTCCTTTCTTGAGGTCAGGTCAGAGGCTTTCGTCGAGACATCGACCCGCGCATCTGCTGAGGTGCTGATCTCGCGTTCGCCAATTTTGAATGATACTCCCCGGGCTTTATCCGGCACAGATAGGACCTGTTTTTTCACTGGCTTAACGTTAGAGTGCTCTCCAGGCCCATGCCTTGCTTTCTTTGCAGATTTTGGGTTGGAAGACATGAGAAAGGACCCGAGATTGGGGTTAGGGGTCCGACGATTCACTGTTTGGGTAGTTTGTTGACACAAGTTGCTCGAAAAGCCATGCGACGATGTCTACAACAAAGAAGGACGCTTGGCCATCGTAATAATCTCTCCTCTCGCTTCTTTGTCACAGTTGCGACACAGGCTTCATGGCGTCACGCTGTCGAACAAAAGAATGCTAGCGTAAACGCGCTTGTACATGTCCCTGAAGAAGACGAGGCTGGTCCCGTTTCAGAGGGCCCATTGAACGGCATGACGGTAGCAGTCAAGGATAACATATGCACCAAAAATATGCCGACGACGTGCTCTTCAGCGATGCTTCGAGGTAAGTAACGTTCGTTCGTCCCGCTTGAGTCGAGCGCGCGATAATAACTCTACATATCTACACATGCACACCAAGACTTTCAATCACCTTTCGACGCGACTGTCGTACACCTGTTGTCCGCCTCAGGTGCAACGATCATCGGAAAGACAAACTGCGACGAATTTGGCATGGGGTACGCTCCTCGATGCTTATGCTTCCACCCACATCTAGCGCTTAAAACTTACATCCATGCACAACTGCCTTTGTGAAGGTCTTTGAACGTCCACTCGGTCCACGGACCAGTCGTCAACCCATATCAACATCCGTCAAGTACCTCAGATTGGCATGTGCGTGAGCGCCGCTCGGCTGGAGGCAGTTCAGGTGGTAGCGGTGCGGCGGTGGCCGCGGGGATGTGTGATGCGTAAGCTTCGTCGCGTTTCTTCGGCGCGCTGGTACTGTACTCGGTACATTTCCACACCACACACACACAGAGCCCTCGCAACAGACACGGGTGGATCGATCAGGCTACCTGCCTCATATTGCGGCGTCGTCGGGCTCAAGCCTTCGTACGGGTTAATCGGCAGGTGTGTAGTTGTTCTATATTTCTGATTCCATTCTTTTTTTTTCCAGAAGCAAAGAGATGTATTATTGACGATCCGTTTTTCGAAAGATGGGGCGTGGTATCATTTGCGGACAGCCTTGACTGTGTTGGGATCATCGGCAAGGACGTCACCTCCGCTTCTAAAGTATTCGGTTCGTTTTCTCCCGGCCTCTTTTTATCAGGATTTTTTTATACTCATCAAAGGCGTCAACAAGACGTTCTCTCTGTCTTTGACGAGAATGATCCCACCGCAGCCCGACCAATGACGCGTGAAAATGCTCGGGAGTTATGCTCGGAGCACATGACTGAATGGGCGTCATCATCGAATTCCGGAGACCTTACCAAACTTCGCATCGGAATTCCTCAGGTGTGTGCCCGCAGTCATCACCAGTCCATTATTCGATTTTTTAATAATTACGGGGTATGGTTATAGGAGTACTTTCCGACTTCTCTCGATAGTTCCATCGTCTCTCCCTTCCGCCGCGTGGTTCGCGCCCTCAAGAACCGTGGCGCGACCGTGCTCCCCGTTTCCCTCCCAAACACCCGATATGCCCTCAGCGCGTATTACGTTATTGCCAGCGCAGAGGCGAGCAGTAACCTCGCGCGCTACGACGGCGTCCAATATGGTTTGCAAGTCCCCTTACCGCCCGACTCTGTCGCGGCCGCCCGCTCTCCAGGAGCAGTATACGCATATACTCGCACAGCCGGGTTTGGCGCAGAAGTGAAGAGACGTATCTTACTGGGCACGTACGCTCTGACCGCCGAGTACGCTCAGCTCTCCTCCCGATCCAACATTCAAATGTTTCTCACATTGGAAAACAAAAATTATGATTTTTGCACTTTTTTTCTTTTTTTCATATATACAGTGCGTTCGACAACTACTTTTTGCAAGCTCAGCGCCTACGCCAACATATTCGCGACGACTTTATGCGCGTCTTCCGCGTGCCCAACCCGCTCAGCAGCGCGCGGTCAGTCGCTCCGAACCAGACCGGTGTCCACATCCTTTTGCACCCGTCAGCTGTTCGCACGGCTCCGCATCTGGATGAGGAGCAAGACGGACTGGATGCGTACACGCAGGACGTCCTCACAGTGCCTGCCTCCCTTGCAGGTCTCCCAGCCCTGAGTGTGCCAATTGCAGTTAGTGGCGGCGAGGGAGATGGATGGCCTTTAGGTGTGAGCGTCGTCGGGCAATGGGGATGCGAGAGGATGGCGCTAGCCGTTGGGGCGACGATTGAGGATGCCGAACGAGAGGTGCTGCAGTCATGACATCGCTCGGGGGGAGTAGATTATGTGATATTGCCTATGCTAACTATAGAGCAGTGCAAAACTAACCTGTGAGTGGGGATTATTAGCTAAAGTGCTCATGATTTAAATTACAGATGTGGGGTGCAAGGGGAATGAAAGCGGGGATACTGGCTAGGATCGTAAACCATGATGTGAGATGCGAAGAAGGTCGATTGACTGCTCACGGATGTCCGTGCTCTCTAAGGGCAATAAAGCAATAAAAATAGGGCTGTGGATCACGTCATCGGGTAGCGCCCCATCGAAGAATACCTTCATAAATTGAGTACATAACAACAGCGTTGGGCACGACGCGCATGAGATGCGCGCTAAGACCACCGTATAACGATCTTGCACCCTCTTCCGCGATGACAAGACGAAGGGTTTGGATCAACCCAGTATATCTTTTCCTCCCATTTACAAGAGGTTGTCGTAGCCGCGTTCGAAGAACCTGCAATAAGGTCATACATCAATCCTATTATCCACAAAAAAATAAGTGTTTGGGATGTCGAACCTCATGCGGATAGGTGATGAGGCTTGCGACGCACTTGGCCGTCCCGGCGGAGGCCAGCATGCCTGACCACTCCTGCAGGCCGCCTGCTCCCTGCGTGGAGGCCATCAGAAGCTTGAGGCGCTCATACAGCACCCACTGGATCGTGCTCTCCGTGACGCCAAGATAGCTCGCGCTGAGACCTTTATAAAACCCGCGAATACCCTCCTCTCTTGCAATCTGCGTTATCGTCGAGACGCTCCCGCCGAAAAAAGATCCTGGTAAAGAGGAGGGCGTGGGGGTCATGGTGGACGCGACCTTCGGTAATCGGTCAGAGGCAGAGAGCTGCAGGCGTGTCTTGACGACCCAGATTGGATTTGTCGCCGTACCGGTCACGATGCCCGCTATGGCTGCGGCGCAAAGATGCACGTAGGAGTTTTCTTGTCCGTTGTTGAATCGATTGGCGATGATTTGCTTGCCATTGCCATACGTAAAGAAGTTTATCGAGCGCGCTGGGATGACACCGACCAGAGTGGGCACGAGACCTTTAAATAACGCGCGTGGGGACTCGTCTCTCGCTATGTCCCTAATGAAATGGGTCACGCGTAATGGTATATATGAGAATACCGTAAAGGGGGAGGGGGAAATAGTAGAACGGGACGCGAACCGGAGGATATGCGTAGTCTCGACAAAGTGCCATAAGAACCCTCCCGGTCTCCGAACGAGCACGACACTATCTCCTACGACAGCGCCGATGCCCCCAGTATGTTTTTGACGGAACAGGTCTGATTGTAACCGCGTCTTGACGACATCAAAGGGGCTTGTGACGACGGCACCACACATGCCCCCAAGACTACGCAAGAAAAAATAAATTGGGAGAGAATTGATAAGAAGCAGGATTTCGAGTGAGTTGTACATGTGTGTGCGTACCCTCCAGCAAGAAAGTGCTGCCATGATTTTGCGGGCAGCCAATTTGTGGTGGTGGGTGTTGACATCGGAGGTTACAGTCAGGAGTCTGTTTTCCGCGACGTGGGTTGCAAAAAGCGCGTAATAGTAGTAGCCCGACCCGCCGTTCGGCTTGATCTTGACAGAGACGCCCATCAAACTTTTTTTGCTGGCAACCACAGGTTACACTTTACATTAGAGTTTTACAGTAACATGAACGCAGTCATAGCCTGCGGGTGCTCGCTTCGCCGCCAGACACGTACATTCACAGATTAAGTACCTTGGTATCTACGGACTAAATCTCAGCTGCAAGAATTTTCCGCCCAGCTTTTTCACCCGTTCCCAATCCATGTTCTCGATGAAAAGAGGACCCTTGAGAGATGTAACACGAGAAAGCGCAACAAAAGTCAGGCCACAGAGAAAACTCCTTCCTTCCAAGGTCCTGGCAGCGTAAGACCTCGTGACTTGTGGATGCGCCAGACTGACCGTAAGGGCAACTGAGTTCGAGTCATTGAGTAGATACGACATTTTCGCGCTGCACCCAATTGGCGTGGATGTGATTTTGAATGGCGGCATGATAAATTACTACGTGATTTCTAAGTCAAGTTAAAGTCACGCTGCTGCTATGTTTCTCTTCATGTTGTCCCTCAATGGCTATCAAGTCTTTCGATCTTTCGAGCGCCTATCATCCGCGTGGAAACACACACACGGACACGAGGCAGGCTGCGCCCAGTGAACCACTCCCCTCTGCCCAACTATCACCCAAATATCCGCCGTCGTCCTCAATCTCTCTGCTTTCACCCTCATGTCTCATACTCAGTCTGCCGCCGCATCTTCCTCCAATTTTCAAGTAATAATCACCAATGCCTTGGACACCTACAGAAAACGCACAAAGAAGGACCTTCTCACACATCCACTCGCCGTCCGGCTCCAAGCCTGTGACACTCCCGCTGCCATTCTTACCATACTTCGAGAGCAAATACATGGGCAAGATCAATCCCAGAGTAGCGATGAACGATGGTCGAAATGGCTTGATCCAACCATAAACGTCCTCTTCACATTCTCTGCGACGATTGGAACAGGTGTTGGCTTAGTATGTCTCAGGACTTGTACTCATCCGAGATCTGCGTTCTCATATTCATTTGGCAGATATGTTCTCCCGCGAGCGTGATTTTTACTGGAGTGGGGGTCCTCCTTTCAGTGCGTACACCTTTCAATATCCGCGTGTGGGCCCATTGTAACGGCTTATGTCTCTCAGGCAGCTAAGGACGTTCGGGCAGGCGAAAACACGCTTTTGGACATCTTTGAGCGAATTGAAATGTTCTTTCGACGTCTCGAGGTCTATACAGAAGTAGAGCCGACTCCGGAAATGACGGATATGATGGTTCAGATAACGGTCGAGGTTCTCTCTATTCTCGGGATTGCGACGAAAGAGATTAAGCAAGGCCGAACGAGTGAGTAATGCCTATACAAGCATGCGAGAGTTGACTAAATGAGATTCAGAAAAATATATAAAGAGGGTTATTGGAAGGACTGATGTGGAGGATGCACTGAAGAAGCTGGACAAGTTGACGGATGAAGAAGCTCGGATGGCCGTTGCACAGAATTTGAAGGCGACGCATGATGTCGATGAGAGAGTGAGAGGAGTTGCGAATACGGTGGAAGCTATCGACAATAGGGTGGCCGGCGTCGATGATCGAGTGGCCGGCGTCGACAGTAGAGTTGCCTGTGTCGATGATAAAGTCGCCAGCGTTGATGACACAGTGAAGATGGTCGATGACAAAGTAACCCAAGTTATTCACGGTGCGTAAAAGTACCTTCGATCAATCGCCGATGCGATTCTTAAACCCAGAACTGCTCAGATGGAAGGGAAGCAAAGATGGTTATGCGACAAGCTGCTAACGACGTAGATCAAATCAAACGTTCGTCTTCTCTTAACCTTATCAGTGCTGGCTGTTCAACCTTACGCGTTCCTCTCAGGGAAACAATTACGAGAGAGCATTCACACATGGCTCTCCCCACCGGACCCATCAAAGAACCATAACATCGCATGTGATACTCATCACAAGAAAACAGCAAAGTGGTTTTTCCAAGGCCGAATATACCAGGAATGGAAGTCAACAGGTTCTCTTCTCTGGGTCCACGGAAAACGTTCGTTCTATCCTGCTTCCCTCCGGATGCCCTCTGATGGCAACTTGTAATTGTAGCTGGATCCGGTAAAAGCATACTCTGGTTCGTGAATTCCTAATCGCTCTTGTCAGAAGTGACCAATGTCTTTTGTTAGTTCCACAGTGATCCAAGATATCAGGGCCATGTGCAAGGCTGGAAATGCATCAATGGCGTATTTCTATTTTGACTTTCGAGACGCCAACAAACAACGGTTGCGCGATCTCGTCTGCTCCCTTCTCACTCAACTTTCTGCTCATTCGGCTCCTCATTGCGACATTCTGTCAAATCTCTATTCGGCTCATGACGAGGGCAAGAGCCAGCCTAGTGATGGTGATTTGGCGAAATGCTTGAAAGAGGTGCTCACACTCCCAAATCAACATCCAACCTACCTAATCATAGATGCTCTCGACGAGTCTCCGAACACCCCTGGGATTCCATCACCTCGCGAAAGGGTGCTTCAGTTTTTGAGCGAACTCGTCGAGACTTGCGCTTCGAATCTTCGTATTTGTGTCACCAGTCGGCCAGAGATCGACATTCGAAAGGCACTCGAACCTCTGACCTCTTGCCGAGTGTCCCTTCACGACCAAAGTGGGCAAAAAGAAGATATTGCGGACTATGTCCGGTCGGTTGTTTATTCGAATTCCGAGCAATTCATGGGGAGATGGAGAACGGACGACAAGGAACTTGTGATCAAGACGCTCTCTGAACGAGCCAATGGCATGTAGGTGGATCGCCTTGTGCGCGTAATACTTGCCTAAAATTGTCAAACAGGTTTAGATGGGTATTCTGTCAGCTGGAGGTTCTCCGGGACTGTCTTCCACCGAGTGTGCGGCGCACCCTTGATGAATTACCGGAATCTTTGGACGAGACATACGAACGTGTTTTGAAGGAGATCAAGAAGCCGAATCGAGACCACGCTCGCCGTCTATTGCAGTGCCTGGTTGTTGCCATTCGACCACTTCGAGTCGAGGAGCTTGCCGAAGTCCTCGCGGTTGACTTCGATACTGCAGATGGGATCCCAAAATTGAACCCAAAGTGGCGGTGGGAGGATGAAGAACAAGCGCTTTTGGCATCATGTTCCAGTCTAATCATCATTGTCGAATCCGGCGAATCGCGTGTCGTCCAGTTCTCACATTTCTCTGTCAGAGAATTCCTGATATCGACTCGCCTTGCTAGTTCAAGTGGAGATGTCTTGCGTTATCATATCGGTCTCGAGCCTGCGCATACGATCCTTGCGCAAGCTTGCATGAGCATTTTGCTCCGGTCGGACGATCGCGACGAACATAGCGGCAATGACGTTGGGAAAAACTCTCCTCTGGCTAGATATGCTGCTGAACACTGGGTGGCACATGCTCGGTTTGAGCATGTGTCATCGCACCTACGAACTTCGATGGAATCTCTCTTTGACCAGGAAAAGCCATATTTTGCGGCCTGGCTCGAATTGTACGACATTGACACCCCTTTTCCCGCGGATTTAACCTTTAACGTGTTCACGCCCGATGAGGAACGCGGCGCATTTCTCCTTTACACATCTCCCCTTTATTACGCCGCACTGTGTGGATTCCAAGATCTCGTCCAAAACCTGATCGTCAAGTATCCACAGCACGTGAACGCCAGGGGTGGCTGGTATTCGAGGCCGCTAGTTGCAGCATTGGCAGGGAAGCATTTTCAGACGGCAAAGTTACTTCGTCACAGCGGCGCAGACCCTAACGTCCAGTGCTACGGAGAGAACACTCCCCTACATTCCGCCTCTTTCTATGGAGATGTCGAGATGGTTCAGGAATTACTGGATTTGGATGCAGATGTCAATGCCCGGAATGAAGAAGGCCAGGCTCCTTTACACTATAGCCCTCTAACTCCTTTAGCTTATCGCAACGTACCCACTTTCCCGATATTGTTGGGTAATGTCGCTCAATTATTGCTTGACCGTGGTGCGGACATAAACGCACGGGCTAACGATAGCACGACCCCGTTGCATACCGCGGTGATCTTTGAGTGCATCGAGGTCGTACGTGTGCTGCTCGAGCATGGTGCGAATGTAGGCGCGGAAGACGAGAGTGGCAAAACCCCGTTCACCTTGGCGAAGTCGAGGGAATCTCAATCTGATGAGATTATGAAATTACTTTCGGAACATGGGGCCCAGTAGGACGGTGCAACGTCGCGATTTATACTACTCTATATTTACCTTGGCGAGGAAATATCATGTCTCTTTCTGGTATATATTTGTGATACTAGTATGCGCATAGATGTTTGCCCCTCGGACACGTAAGGAAGGGGAACTGGATGATCATTGTCCATCGTCATAGCTTCAGATATTGTCTTCTGTATTTGAATACGGTCGGACTGCATTAACAAGGGTCAGAGGGTTGATGATTATTGGACAAAGAATTACGGGAGAGCCGCAGAAGTGTGCGAAGTGCAGCGCGTCCGCATCCTAGAAAGGGTCCTCACACCATTCGAACGCCAGATCGAGGGTACAGTACGTCAATTCTTGAATGGAATGAGCGATTGAGAAGGTTTTACAGTGAATCACCCTCCCCAACTCCGGACGAGATGTGAAAAGGTACTACCCTGGGCTGTACTGTATAATATTGGCGGCAGATGGCGTTCGTGACCACGCCATTTTGCAACGTAAATACACTCGGTGGAAGGCAAGAATGCCACAGCATTTCCAACTGACAGAATAATACCCTTCGGAACCCGCTCGACAGTTTGAAAGAAAAAACCATCATGAACATTCAAGTAATTTACTTACATTCCATCAGCTCTTTCAAAGAGCGCCACTTGGCTAATTTTTTATTTCAAATTTCGAGATACCAACAAACATGGCTTGCGTGATATAATCCCTTCCCTTCTCACTCAACTTTCTGCTCACTTGCGGTCCTCATTGCAATATTCTATCTGATCTTTATACCACCCACGACCAGGGCAAGAACGAACCTAACAATAACGTTCCAACCGAATGCCTGAAAGAGATGCTCACACCTCCTGATCAACGCCCAATCTACCTGATTATGGAACGCACTCGACAAGTCTCCGAAAGTTTCTGGGGATACGATCACCTCGCGAAAACTTGTGATGGAACCTGTCGAGCTCAATCTTCCAAACCTTCGCATATGCGTCACCAGTCGCCCAGAAATCGATATTCGAGATGTCCTTGAACCTCTGACTTCTCACCGAATGTCCCTTCATGACCAAAGTGGGCAAAAAGAAAGATATCGTGGACTATATCAAATCGGTTGTATAATCAAACTCAGAACCGATTATGAGGAGATGGAGGAGAGCGGATAAGGAGCTTGTCGTCGAGGCAGAGAGCTGCAGGCGTGTCTTGACGACCCAGATTGGATTTGTCGCCGCACCGGTCGCGATGCGCGCTATGGCTGCGGCGCAGAGATGCATGTAGGATTTTTCTTGTCCGTTGTTGAATCGATTGGCGGTGATTTGCTTGCCGTTGCCATACGTGAAGAAGTTTATCGAGCGCGCTGGGGCGACGCCGACTAGAGTGGGCACGAGACCCTTAAAGAACGCGTGTGGGGACTCACCTCTTGCTATATCCCTAAATCAATAGTTTTATGGGTCACGCGTATAATACCGCGACGTCTATGAGAATTTCCGCAAAGGGGGAGGGGGAAATAGAACGGGACGCGAACCAGATGATATGCGTACTGTAGTCTCGACAAAGTGCCAGAAGAACCCTCCCGGTCTTCGAACGAGCACCACGCTATCTCCTACGCCAGCATGTTTTTGACGGAACAGGTCTGATTGTAACATCAAAGGGGCTCGTGAACTGTGCACCGCACATGCCCCCAAGACTGCGTAAGAAAAGAAAAAAGGTTGGTAGAGATTTGATGAGAAACAGGATGTCGAATGAGTTGTACACAGTCAGGCAGTGTTGTCAATGACCCGGTCTGACGGGGGTTAGTTCAGCCGGAGGGTCAAGGACAGTCTTACTGACCCTTTTTTGGTCAGCGAGTCAGTCCGGTCAGCATCAATTTCAAATCAATGGGATCATTGGGATGAGAATCTGATAAAAAATGGTTCCATGATATGACAAATAAAATTTCGGGTCCCCGCCACAATCAAACATGTACAAATAAGGTCACCGACCCCAGTCTGACTGGTCAGACCGGTTCAGACGTTCCGGAGGGTCAGCCACTTACCCAACCTTTTTTGGTCAAGGGTCACTGACTCACTGACCTTGACAACACTGCAGTCAGGAGTCTGTTTTCCGCGACGTGGCTACAAAAAAGCGCGTAATCATAATACAGTAGTAGCCCTTGATCTCGACAGAGACGCCCATTAAACTTTTTCGCTGGCAACCACAGGTTACAGTACTGTGTTCGGCAACCATGCCTTCCTGCCAAAACCATGCCAAATCAAAAGCGATCCTCTTTTGATCTGGCAGGCGCTTTTGATTTGGCATGATTTGGCAGGGACCGCTTTTGGAAGGCGTGGTTGCCGAACCCGCTCTGAGATGTACAGTACAGTACGAGAAAGCGCAACAAAACTCAAGGCCACAGAGAAAACTCCCTCCTTCCAAGTCAAGTTCAAGTCACACAAGTGTTACTGTAACTTGAACATGGGGATGGCACAGTGACTCGCCTCTCAATCGCCTCATAAAATACTGTGCCCCACGAATGGCTGCATCGCACCGTGACCAGGAACGGCAGCTGACGCGTCCAATCCGTTCGCCGGCCCCCTGTGTGGAGACATCCCTTCAGACAAATCGCCCAACAGCTCCCTCGCGTGTCCACCACAACGCGGCTGCGCGCCTAGAGCTCATCGCATACCCAAACGTGCTCAGTCGTCTTTGCGCCGTTCCACGCTAGTTCACTGGACCACATAGTACATAAGTAGTAAAAGAATCGCATACAGTCGCAGAAACGTAAGCTGGATGGTCACTTCTCGGAGTCCATAAGGTAAGACAAGGCGACTCATCGCAAAGGAATCGTCTCGTTGTGCCTTGTCCAGCCGGACCAGACAGTCACTGATAAAAATGGGGACCGAAACCAGCGTGAGCAATTGCTGCTGCTCTTCGGAGGAAACTGAGACAACACCCTTATCAGACATAAATATTCTGCCAGCTCTCCTACACTCGCTATGTTTCTTTTCGTGTGGTCCCTCATTGGCTGTCAAGTGTTTCGAAGTTTCGAGCGCCTATTATCCACGTTTATTCCCAGGAAAAACTTTCACACACTGCCACGAGGCAGGCTGCGCCCAGTGAATGAATCACTCCCCTCTGCCCAACTATCGCCCAAATATCCGCCGTCGTCCTCAATCTCTCTGCTTTCACCCTCATGTCTCATTCTCAGTCTGCCGCTGCCTCGTCCTCCAATTTTCAACTAATAATCACCAATGCCTTAGACACATACAGAAAACGCACAAAAAAGGACCTTCTCACACACCCACTCGCCGTCCGGCTCCAAGCCTGTGACACTCCCGCTGCCATTCTTACCATACTTCGAGAGCAGATACATGGGCTAGATCAATCCCAGAGTAGCGCCGAACGATGGTCGAAATGGCTTGATCCAACCGTAAACGTCCTCTTCACATTCTCTGCGACGATTGAAGCAGGTGTTGGCCTAGTATGTCTCAGGACTTGTATTCATCAGAGATCTGCGTTCTCATATTCATTTGGCAGATATGTTCTCCCGCGAGTGTGATTTTTACTGGAGTGGGGGTCCTCCTTTCAGTGCGTACACCTTTCAATATCCGCGCGTGGGCCCATTGTAACGGCTTATGTCTCTCAGGCAGCTAAGGACGTTCGGGCAGGCGAAAACACGCTTTTGGACATCTTTGAGCGAATTGAAATGTTCTTTCGACGTCTCGAGGTCTATACAGAAGTAGAGCCGACTCCGGAAATGACGGATATGATGGTTCAGATAACGGTCGAGGTTCTCTCTATTCTCGGGATTGCGACGAAAGAGATTAAGCAAGGCCGAACAAGTGAGTAATACATATACAATCATGTGACAGTGGACTGAATGAAGTTCAGAAAAATACATAAAGAGGGTTATTGGGAGGACTGATGTGGAGGATGCGCTGAAGAAGCTGGGCAAGTTGACGGATGAAGAAGCTCGGATGGTGGTTGCACAGAATTTGAAGGCGACGCACAATGTCGATGTGAGAGTGAGAGGAGTTGCGAATACGGTGGAAGCTATCGACAATAGGGTGGCTGGCGTGGACGATCGAGTCGCCAAGGTCGACGATAGGGTGGCCGGCGTCGACAGTAGAGTTGCCTGTGTCGATGATAAAGTCGCCAGCGTTGATGACACAGTGAAGATGGTCGATGACAAAGTAACCCAAGTTATTCATGGTGCGTAAAAGTACCTTCGATCAATCCCGATGCGATACTTAAACCCAGAACTACTCAGATGGAAGGGAAGCAAATATGGTTATGCAACAAACTGCCAACGACGTAGATCAAATTAAACGTTCGCCTTCTCTTAACCTTATCAGTGCTAGCTGTTCAACCTTACGCGTTCCTTTCAGGGAAACAATTACGAAAGAGCATTCACAAATGGCTCTCCCCACCGGACCCATCAAAGAACCATAACATCGCATGTGATACTCATCACAAGAAAACAGCAAAGTGGTTTTTCCAAGGCCGAATATACCAGGAATGGAAGTCAACAGGTTCTCTTCTCTGGGTCCACGGAAAACGTTCGTTCTATCCTGCTTCTCTATGGATGCCCTCCGATGACAACTTGTAATTGTAGCTGGGTCCGGTAAAAGCATACTCTGGTCTGTGAATTCTTAATTGCTTTTGTCAGAAGTGACCAATGTCTTCTGTTAGTTCCACAGTGATCCAAGATATCGGGGCCATGTGCAAGGCTGGAAATGCATCAATGGCGTATTTCTATTTTGACTTTCGAGACGCCAACAAACAACGGTTGCGCGATCTCGTCTGTTCCCTCCTCACCCAACTTTCTGCTCACTCGGCTCCTCATTGCGATATTCTGTCAAATCTCTATTCGGCTCATGACGAGGGCAAGAGCCAGCCTAGTGATAGTGATTTGGCGAAATGCTTGAAAGAGATGCTCACACTCCCAAATCAACATCCAACCTACCTAATCATAGATGCTCTCGACGAGTCTCCGAACACCCCTGGGATTCCATCACCTCGCGAAAGGGTGCTTCAGTTTTTGAGCGAACTCGTCGAGACTTGCGCTTCGAATCTTCGTATTTGTGTCACCAGTCGGCCAGAGATCGACATTCGAAGGGCACTCGAACCTCTGACCTCTTGCCGAGTGTCCCTTCACGACCAAAGTGGGCAAAAAGAAGATATTGCGGACTATGTCCGGTCGGTTGTTTATTCGAATTCCGAGCAATTCATGGGGAGATGGAGAACGGACGACAAGGAACTTGTGATCAAGACGCTCTCTGAACGAGCCAATGGCATGTAGGTGGATCGCCTTGTGCGCGTAATACTTGCCTAAAATTGTCAAACAGGTTTAGATGGGTATTCTGTCAGCTGGAGGTTCTCCGGGACTGTCTTCCACCGAGTGTGCGGCGCACCCTTGATGAATTACCGGAATCGTTGGACGAGACATACGAGCGTGTTTTGAAGGAGATCAAGAAGCCGAATCGAGACCACGCTCGCCGTCTATTGCAGTGCCTGGTTGTTGCCATTCGACCACTTGAAGTCGAGGAGCTTGCCGAAGTCCTCGCGGTTGACTTCGATACTGCAGATGGGATCCCAAAATTGAACCCGAAATGGCGGTGGGAGGATGAAGAACAAGCCCTTTTCGCATCATGTTCCAGTCTAATCGTCATTGTCGAATCCGGCGAATCGCGTGTCGTCCAGTTCTCGCATTTCTCTGTCAGAGAATTTCTGACATCTACTCGCCTTGCTAGTTCAAGTGGAGATGTCTTGCGTTATCATATCGGTCTCGAGCCTGCGCATACGATCCTTGCGCAAGCTTGCATGAGCATTTTGCTCCGGTCGGACGATCGCGACGAACAGAGCGGCAACGACATTGGGAAAAACTCTCCTCTGGCTAGATATGCTGCTAAACACTGGGTGGCGCATGCTCAGTTTGAGCATGTGTCCTCATACCTACGAGCTTTGATGGGATCTCTCTTCGACCTGGACAAGCCATATTTTGCGGCCTGGATCGAATTGTACGACATTGACGCCCCTTCTCCCGCCGATTCAACCTTTTACGTGTTCACGCCCGATGACGGATACGACGCATATCCCCTTTATTACGCCGCACTGTGTGGATTCCAAGATCTCGTCCAAAACCTGATCGTCAAGTATCCACAGCATGTGAACGCCAGTGGTGGCTTCTATGTGAGGCCGCTAGTGGCAGCATTGGCAGGGAAGCATTTTCAGACGGCAGAGTTACTCCGTCACAGCGGCGCAGACCCTAACGTCCAGTGCTTCGCAGAGAACACTCCCCTACATTCCGCCGCTTACTATGGAGATGTCGAGATGGTTCGGGAGTTACTGGATTTGGAGGCGGATGTCAATGTCCGGAATGAACGCGGCGAGACTTCGTTAGTCTATATCTCTCTGACTCCTCCAGCTGATCGCAACGTACCCACTTCCCCGATATTGTTGGGTATTATCGCTCAATTATTCCTTGACCGTGGTGCGGACATAGACGCACAGACTAACAATGGCCAGACCCCGTTGCATTTCGCGGTGAATTTGGGGTGCATCGAGGTCGTACGTGTGCTGCTCGAGCATGGTGCGAATGTAGGCGCGGAAGACGAGCAAGGCAGAACCCCGTTCACCTTGGCGAAAGAATATGAATACGATAAGATTATGAAATTACTGTTAGAACATGGGGCCCACTAGGACGGTGAAACGTCACGATTTATACTACTCCATATTTACCTCCGCGAAGAAATATCATGTCTCTTTCTGATATATATTTGTAATACTAGTATGCGGATATAGATGTTTTGCCTCTCGGACACTTTTTATCTGATCTTTATACCGCCCATGACCATGGCAAGAATTCGAACCAACCTAGCGATAACGTTTCAGCCGAATGCCTGAAAGCTCACACTTCCTGATCAACGCCCAATCTACCTGATTATGGAACGCACTCGACAAGTCTCCGAAAGTTTCTGGGGATACGATCACCTCGCGAAAACTTGTGATGGAACCTGTCGAGCTCCATCTTCCAAACATTCGCATATGCGTCACCAGTCGCCCAGAAATCGATATTCGAGATGTCCTTGAGCCTCTAACTTCTCACCGAATCTCCCTTCATGACCAGAGTGGGCAAAAAGAAAGATATCGTGGACTATATCAAGTCGGTTGTATAATCAAACTCAGAACCGATTATGAGGAGATGGAGGAGAGCGGATAAGGAGCTTGTCGTCGAGGCAGAGAGCTGCAGGCGTGTCTTGACGACCCAGATTGGATTTGTCGCCGCACCGGTCGCGATGCCCGCTATGGCTGCGGCGCAGAGATGCACGTGCCACGTAAAAGTTTTCTTGTCCGTTGTTGAATCGATTGGCGGTGATTTGCTTGCCGTTGCCATAAGTGAAGAAGTTTTTCGAGCGCGCTGGGAACCTGGGACGACACCGACCAGAATGGGCACGAGACCTCTTAAACAACGCGCGTGGGGACTCGCCTCTTGCTATGTCCCTAAATCAATAGTTTTATGGGTCAAGCGTACTGTATAATGCCGCGGCGTATATGAGAATTTCCGCAAAGGGGGAGGGGGAAATAGACTCGGAACGGGACGCGAACGCTATTCACCCACCAAAAGGTGACGCCTTCCTAAATGGGATTCATCACGTGCAGCGTCCCATCCCTATTTTTGGGGCAACGTTGTCCCCCGGCCAGACGTTTCCAGGACACGCAAGGCGCAACAGGTTATTCCGAAATACAGTAGCCGCGTATACCCTGACGGCACCCTTGACCACTGCTCGCAAAGGCTCTCACGGTTACCGGCACCAATGTGGACACTGATGATGTTAGTGAGTGTCTCAAATGTCAAAAGTGCAAAGCACTACGGGCGACGTAGCAGGATTTTACTTAGTATTCTAGTATTCTATACACGATTAACTGCGGGGTGCATTGGGGGAACCAAACAGTATGTATACATCAAGAATATGTAGGCAAAGTTATTATGAAGCAGTAAGATCCGAGTCATAGGTAGATGGTATATGTATAGTTCAATAAAGTTGGTAGGGCAGAGTGCTTGCGCTTCTGACTTGATAGTCGACCTATCAGCCCATCTTTCTACATCAATTTCAATCGCCTCGCCGGTGTCCATTCTTTCGACATGTTGCAATACAACATTGGCAATGTCGCGGCCGATGTCACGATCAACCATACTTGATGTCCAGATTAAGTTCCAGCGAGGTATCTGGGAACGAATAATGTCAGCGGCCGGCACTAACTCAGAGCCTCAATTTTGCGAGTAAGCTGCAAACAAACCACGACTGAGAACTTGGAAGAAATTTGAGTAAGTACACACCTCGACCTCATCTCCCTCATCATCGGCTCCGGTATACTTCATGAGTACTTCATGTACTGTACATATGCATCGGGAGCAGAATCTCTCCAACTTCCACCAACTTCCAACACATCTTTGTCACTAAGTCGTCTGTAGTGATTTGCATTTTTGAGTGTCCACATTGTTGACGGCAACCGTTAGAGCCATTGCGAGCGGTGGGCAAAGGTGCCGTCAGGGTATACGCGACTACTGTTTTTCGGAATAACCTGTTTTTTTATTTTTATTTTTTTTTATTTTAGAATCCGCATTTTTTACACGCTGCATGTATGTAGTTACAAAGACCGGTAGGAATGGGAGTGCAATGGGGAATATGTGTTGTGAGGTGGTGTGTGGGTAGTGGAATTGAGACGGGGCCATGAGGCCCCTTGTAACCGGCTCCTGGGACGAGGCTAGCTTGTACGCCTCGTGGACCGGGGTAAGTTCCTGAACCGGGCTAGTACTGTATGGATTGATCGGATCACTTGTCATTGATACGTGTAAAGCCTCGTTTTGATGTGGACGGACAGCAGGCCAGCATCGTGTTGTTTCAGATTGCTGTGCCCCCTCATGTTTGGTTTCTAATACTTTGTACGCGTTTGTAGCTCTCCCTGTGTACTTAAGGACGACCAACTTGGCCCATGTAGCGGCAAGTTGAGTCTCCTGTCCAAATAACAGAAGTCTCTTCCTTCTATTCAAAGCGGGGTCTTATCGACGTACTGATAAGGCGGGAACCCTCTACTCCTCAGTCTCCTAAGTCGCTGTAAAGACTTAGCTTATGACCCAGCGTCCCTCCAAGGACACGGTCACTCTACCCAAGTACGCCTTCTGCCAGGAGGTGTTCCCCGACTTAGTGCACAAAGGAGGACGCTGCACGTGCTTCGACGCCCCTCGTCCCAAGGCAGAGACGACTACTACGGACACTACTGAGCTCTAATCGTCTCGTCCATACCGGCGGTGACATTAGACTCAACTTTGTTAAAACTACGGCTAGCAGCAGCAAAGACAGCGCAGACACCAACCACCCAAGATACCTAACGAAAGAACAACTAATCGTCACAAGGCCTAACTCAAGGATCAGGATACTCGAAGCACACGAGTCAGCCAACAAGAAAGGGAAGGCCATCCAACTGTTCTGTAGGAGCAGCGACCTAGAAATCAAAGACGCTGGACCGGTGACCCTACACAACGGAGTGTGGCACCGCATCCTACCAGGAGCAAACAGGAAAGAATTCGTACTCGGACAACCCGAACCTAGTATACACAACTTCGACATCAGTATCGAAACCAGCGACGCAACTACCCCGAGCATAGTGGTAGAAGAACCGGCCAAAGAGAAAGAACCGGTCAGGGAGAAGCCGAGCCGAGACTCCTCAGACGAAGAGGACCACCAAATAAACGAGCAAATTCGCCGAAGCCCAATTCAACAGGGCACATCCTTCACACAAGCAGTAGCGACAAAACAGAAACCACAAGCCGCCCAAACCACCCTGACGCAACCCCAAAAGACGACCACAATGGCAACCCAAACCACCACCCAAACCACCACCACTGCAACGACCGCCGCTCAAGCCAATGTCACCAAAGCCTTCCAGAAAGCCCTCCAACGCGCACCTCCGCCAGGAGGCGGTGGCGGAGGAGGAGGTGGAGGCGGAGGAGGCGGAGGCGGCGGAGGAGGAGGCGGTGGGGGAGGAGGAGGCGGTGGGGGAGGAGGAGGCGGTGGAGGAGCGGGACCAAACCCACTCCAACCGGTGGCCGTAGCACAAGATGTGCGAGCCATGGGCAAACTCCCGGAGACGTTCGATGGCGACAGAACCAAAGCCGACGACTTCATCGAGGAAGTGAAGGGATACCTACACCTCAACGCGGACGTAAGCGGCTTCAATTCACCCATGAAAAAGATCGCCTTCACCCTCACCCACATGAAAGGAGAAGACGTTACAGGATGGACCAGGGACATAGGAGCCATGCTCGACGCATTAGACCCCATCGCCGACAACATCCCCATGCTATGGGACCAGTTCTTAACGGAATTCGCCGCCCAATACCTCGATTCGGCCAAAGAAGACCGAGCCCGCACCGCCCTACAAAACCTAGCCATGAAGCCGGGCGAGATAGACCTATACATATCAAAGTTTGAAGAACTGGCCCAAAGAGCTGGCTATACCGCGGGAGACAATGCAACAACCCGACTTTTCCTACTCGGCCTGACCCCGAAAACGATGACAGACGTCATGGCCAGCCCACCAGTAAGGGGATACGAGGCCATAAAACAAAGAGCCATCGAGAGTACCATCGCCCAGAGAACTATCCGCGATCTACTCGCAATACGGCACGATCCGACCAAGGCAGACAACAGAGCGAACTTCCCCTTCCAACAGAACAGGGGACAACGACACCCCTTCTTCCAAAAATCAGCAAACCCACAACCATACCGACAACCATACCACTCGTCGAACGCCCCAAGATGGATGAACAACCAAACCGTGCCAATGGACCTCAGTAGATCGAGAGCGCCCAACCTTTATCAACAGAGAGGAGGGCAACCGCAAGCACGAGGACGAAACAACTGGCGCTCCAGGGCTAATGTCGCCAACTTCCCTCCCAGGAACAACAGCAACGCCTGCTTCAACTGCGGAGAAATAGGACACTTCGCCCGAGCCTGCCCAAGCAAGGGAAAAGCAAGAGCGAACCTCATCGATTTCGACCCAAGCGAAGAAACCATCTACGAAGGGAGCACCCCCGAGCTAGACAGAGTCGCCTTCCTCAAAGCCGAAATCAACGCAATGACCTTTGACGAGAAACAACAGCTGGCGAAGGAAGTAGGAGAAGAGAGCCCACAGGATTTTCCTACAGCTTAATCAGGTCGGCACTGATTAAGCAGGGAAGCGATAGCAATAGCGATGTATATATATCAGCACGAAAATCAATGACAGTCCGATGCTACATCCATTCGATCACGAAAAGAGCCGAGACGATCGCCCTGGTCGACTCCGGGGCAACGGAGAACTTCATGAACCTCACCTACGCCAGATGGTTGAGGTTACCAATCAAACAACTAGCAAGGCCACGGAAGTTATTCAACGTTGACGGAACGGAAAACCGAAACGGCGAGGTCAAGTTCTACACTGACCTACAAGTACAAACTGGATCGACGCGAACCCCGCTGAGATTCTTCCTCTCTGACCTAGGCGATCATAAGGCAATTCTAGGATACTCATGGTTCGCAGCAGCCCAACCCAAAATAGATTGGAGGAAAGGCTGGATCGACCACACCCAGCTACCGATCATCCTACGAGCCCATAACGCCAAAAAGGCAGTCTTCGTGCCAAGGAACCGAAATACCCCCCGGAAACCTGACCAGAACCGATACTACATCGGACGCGTCACGGTGCACCCAGCCCAACCAAACGAAAACCCACGACACGCCATTCCAGCCGAATACGAACGACACAAAAAGGTGTTCAGCGAAGAACAATCGCAACGACTGCCCAAACACACCGTATGGGACCACGCCATTGAATTATTACCCAACGCCCCCACGACGCTCCCCGCAAGACTTCTCCCCCTCAACCAAGCTGAATGAGAAGAAATGCACAAGTTTGTGGCCGAACACCTAAAAAGGGGGACTATACGAGAGTCATGGAGCCCCTACGCCGCCAACTTCTTCTTCGTCAAAAAGAAGGACAAGAAACTACGCCCGGTGCAGGACTACCGTCCGATTAATAAATGGACCGTGAAAAACAGGAATGTCTCCCCCCTGATTCCCCAAACCATCGATCGCCTTAGTGGATGCACCCTATTTACCAAGTTCGACGTGAGGTGGGGATACAACAACATTCGCATCAAAGAGGGAGACGAATGGAAAGCGGCGTTCCTCACTAGCGAGGGGCTATTCGAACCAACCGTCATGTTCTTCGGCCTTACCAATTCACCGGCTACCTTTCAGATGATGATGAACACCATCTTCCGAAGGGAAGTGGCGCAGGGATGGCTATCGGTATACATGGACGACATCGCCATCCACACTAAACCAAGGGAGGGCGAAACTGAAAAACAACATCAGCAGAGACACACAGACTATACACACCTCGTCCTCGACAAACTCGAGGAAAACGACCTATACCTGAAGCCGGAAAAATGCGACTTCGCGAAAGACGAGATCGACTACCTAGGAGTGATCGTCGGAAGGAATAAAATACGCATGGACCCCACGAAACTCAAAGGGGTCGCGGACTGGACAACTCCCCGCACCCCAACCGAAGTACGACAATTCCTAGGCTTCACTGGCTACTACCGATATTTCGTCCCAAACTACTCAAAGATCGCCCGCCCACTGCTAGACCTCACAAAGAAAACCACTAGTTGGCATTGGGGAGAGAGCCAGCACCGAGCATTCGAGGAACTTAAATCCAAGATGTGCTGCAGCCCGGTGCTTACACAACCTGACTTTAACAAGCGATTCTACCTCCAAACAGACGCCTCTGCATACGGCGTGGGCGCCGTACTCTCGCAAAGGGGAGAAACCTCACCAACTTTAGCCAAACGCTCAAAACCAGTCACGCATCCAGTCGCCTACTACTCCGCAACGTTCATCCCAGCAGAACGAAACTATGACATCTACGAGAGGGAGCTGCTAGCCGTGATGAAATCCCTCGCACACTGGCGACCATACTTAGGCTGGACGAAAGAACCGTTCACCATCCTAACAGACCATGCCAACCTCCAATACTGGAAGTCACCACGAAACTTGAACAGACGAACGGCACGCTGGCACGCGGACCTCCAAGAGTACGATTACGAAATACAACACGTACCAGGGAAGGACAACGTCCCAGCTGATGCGCTGTCACGACCACCAGGCATAGATCAGGGAAAGGATGATAACCAAGGAGTCACCGTACTTCCACCATCGAAATTCATAAATCGGTCAGACCTGGAAGTCATACCATTCCCCGAAGAGAGGAAGAGGATGGCCATGATCCTCGCCCACGACCACGTTACTGCGGGGCACCCAGGAAGAGACGAAACGATAAGACGAGCAAAGCAGGGACCACGATGGCCAGGGATGAACCAATGGATCGCCAACTACGTCAAAGGATGCGCAACTTGCCAACAAAACAAAATCATAACTCACAGGAAAAAGATTCCCCTGTTCCGCATCTCTACTGACGAACAGACCCTCCCCTTCCGACAGGTGGCAATGGACCTCATTACGGGACTCCCGATGCACAAAGGGAAAGACGCCATCCTCACTATCGTGGACCACGGGTGCTCGCGAGCGGCCATCTTCCTTCCATGTTCCACAACGATAACAGGGCTAGGGATAGCCCAACTATACCTGGATAACGTCTATAGATGGTTCGGGCTCCCCACCAAGGTCATCAGCGATAGGGACCCACGCTTCACTTCCCACTTTGGCCGAGAACTCGCGAAGAAGCTGATTACCCAACAAAACCTGTCGACGGCCTTCCACCCACAGACAGATGGGATTTCCGAAAGGAAAAACCAGTGGGTAGAACAATATCTCCGACTCGTAACTTCGTCAGCCCCCGAAGACTGGACCCACTGGCTAACAATAGCGTCGGCGGTACACAACAACCGGAGAAACGAAACGACCGGCCTATCGCCCAATCAGATCCTTCTGGGGTATGAACCGGAGCTGCTCCCAGCGGAAACACCACCATCAAGGAACGAGGCCGCTGAAAATCGAATCTCTGTCATGAACGAAAGGCGAGCCCAGGCCATCGATGCCATCAACCAGGTCGCAAAAGGGAAATCAGTAATCCCGTCACAATACAAGGTCGGAGAAGAAGTCTGGCTCGAGGCAACCCACCTGAAAGTCCGGCATCAGAAGACCAAGCTAGCCCCGAAGCGGTATGGACCCTTCAGGGTCATCAAAGAAGTCTCACCAGTGGCGTACAAACTGAAACTTCCCGTCTCATGGAACATCCACGACGTGTTCCACGCATCCCTCTTATCGCCCTATCATGAGACGGCCGCCCACGGGCCTAACTTCTCCCGACCGTCACCAGACCTTATCAACGGAGAAGAAGAATTCGAGGTGGAACGCATCGAAGGTCATAGACAATATGGGCGCACTAAGCGCCTTCAGTATCTGATCAAATGGAAAGGGTACCCCGATCACGACAACACATGGGAACCTGCTGACCAGGTCCACGCGGACAACCTAATCAAGGAGTACCAACAAAGACGCCCGACCAAGGGGATAAAAGGGCGACGGGGAACGTTGAGACCGCCATCCTCTCCATCCTGGCCTCTCGACCAACCAACCAACCCCTCCTTGAGTACATCCGCGACGACAAGAAAGACTCGCGGCCACTCCAACAAGTCCTACTCCTACACCTGCAGTTCCACATCGTCCCTCGTCTACCAAAGCAACCCCTCATCGAATGCCTCCACTGCACCGTCACCAGGGACAAAAAACCCGCCTACTCTGAGTTCGCCCCCGGCCAGCCCTTTCGACACTTCCTCTACTTGTACCTCAACAAGCTTCCCCAGGACCACATCCTCCTACATCAGGAAAAGTGTCAGTACTTTTTCTTGTCTTTCAGTACTTTTTTCATGACTTTTTTGTCTTTCTTGTCTTTTTTAAAAGTCAAAAGACAAAAAAGACATGAAAAAGTACTAAAAGACAAAGAAAAAGTACTGACACTTTTCCTGATGTACACCGTTGCTTCTGCCGAGACCAGTACTGCGTATTCCACGGGTAAGTCATGTCCGACGCCTCCAACAACCCCTCCGTCTGCTCGCCCAAAGGGACGCCACCCCCAATGGCACCACCCCTCTCACCATCTACTGCCGCCGTCGGTCTCCAGCTCGAGCCAAACGACCCCATCTCCCTCATGCACATTGCCCAGGGGCTCCTGGCCACCATCCGTAAGAGGGAAGCTGACCACCGCGCCGAGTCCGACAACTGGAGCGAGCAGATGGCCCTGCAAAAGCTCCGCTTTGAGGAGGCGCTGGCCCGCGTACAGCCAAGGGAGAACGCACCGGAAGGGTACGTACTCAACATCAAAGAGAGGGCCCCTAACTTCGTCATCCCCATCCAAGACGGGTACTACCAACCCGCATGGTGGGTCAAGCAGCTCGCCGACGGTAGAGTTGCGGGGCTCCCCAAGAGTCATTCCCCCGATGAGACCCCCTATGTTGCCGAGGTACATCAGGAAAAGTGTCAGTACTTTTTCTTGTCTTTCTATACTTTTTTCATGACTTTTTTGTCTTTCTTGTCTTTTTTAAAAGGCAAAAGACAAAAAAGACATGAAAAAGTACTAAAAGACAAGAAAAAGTACTGACACTTTTCCTGATGTATATGCCGAGCGCGACATCGACAGTGAAGAGGAAGACGTCGTCCTCCCCTTGCAACCCTGGCTACTCGCCCTACTCAAGGGCAGTGCTAGTGTCTACAGCATGCTCGTCCAGGAAGTCTGGGACAACGGGGATTGGCCCCTCCAAGCCGAGGTCGCACGCTTCAGGGAGCTCGAGATCTCGCTCCTTGACGTCAAACTCCGCATCGACCACCTCCAGGCCGAGCAACGAGGCATGCGGGAGGCCCAGGAAGGGTCGAGGGCGCGCCTTGAGATGGCCCGGCTGGGCAGCAAAACAGGCAACCTCCGAATGGTGGGGCGCCCCGAGCAACGCATCCGGGGGTATCGAGGGAGGAGGATGACCCAGTTCAGAGGAGGCATGGACTAGATGCGGACATCTAGTCTAAGCAGCGGTGTGATGTAACCGGCTCCTGGGACGAGGCTAGCTTGTACGCCTCGTGGACCGGGGTAAGTTCCTGAACCGGGCTAGTACTGTATGGATTGATCGGATCACTTGTCATTGATACGTGTAAAGCCTCGTTTTGATGTGGACGGACAGCAGGCCAGCATCGTGTTGTTTCAGATTGCTGTGCCCCCTCATGTTTGGTTTCTAATACTTTGTACGCGTTTGTAGCTCTCCCTGTGTACTTAAGGACGACCAACTTGGCCCATGTAGCGGCAAGTTGAGTCTCCTGTCCAAATAACAGAAGTCTCTTCCTTCTATTCAAAGCGGGGTCTTATCGACGTACTGATAAGGCGGGAACCCTCTACTCCTCAGTCTCCTAAGTCGCTGTAAAGACTTAGCTTATGACCCAGCGTCCCTCCAAGGACACGGTCACTCTACCCAAGTACGCCTTCTGCCAGGAGGTGTTCCCCGACTTAGTGCACAAAGGAGGACGCTGCACGTGCTTCGACGCCCCTCGTCCCAAGGCAGAGACGACTACTACGGACACTACTGAGCTCTAATCGTCTCGTCCATACCGGCGGTGACACCCCTGCAGTTATCCATGGTCCTCATCCTCGTCCTCCTCCGGCGGCGCCTCGCGCCGCCATGGTCTAATGCATGCCTGTGACGCTGCCAAGAAGTTTCCTAAGGCCTCGCCTCCTTTCTCCGTGCCAAGGATGATTGATAGTGAGAGTGTGTTCGATACAGGCAGGAGGAATTGCCTCCGTGCAGCGGTGTGTAGCGGGCATGCTGCGATGACATGTTGCGCCGTTTGGAGGGGTTCCCCGCACTGGCAATGATGTGGGTCAAATGAACTAGGGCGGAAGCGGGCAGTGTACTCGCCGGTGAATGCGTGACCCGTGAGGAGTCGTATACATGTGGCCACTATGGGCCTTGGGAATTTGGTGATGCCCCGGGTGAAGGGGGGAAGACTGTTACGAGCGGACTATCTCGTATGGCGCGTAAGCAACCTCCCAATGGCAGTTACTTACACGATGAGCTTCTGTATAAGAAGAGCCTTAGTACGTCAAGGCTAACCTCAGTACGTCGAGGCGTAAGCTAACTCAAACAGGAGTTAGATCTGGTGGCTGACTTAGGACTGGAACCTAAGCGCAAAGGATACGATGTGATAAGGGAGTCGAGCTGAGCGGCGAGCGTAGTAATAAACCTGGCGAGCCAGCGAAGCGAGATGGAGCTGATCGAACAAGTCGCAAGGGAATAAGCGAGCGAGTCGAAGACGAGTGAGCGAAGCTCAATGGAAGTTTATGGTCCTGAATTCACAAAGGAGACCAAGTCTGAAGCGACTTAGGTCTTTACAAGCATGCTAATATACAAGTACAGAAAGGCCACGTCATTGCGAGCCAAGGAGATCACTAAGCGAGTTGGTAATCGACTTAGTGATGGTTCGTAAGGTACTGAGTAATCGTACAAGTTTATGAGTAAGTAAGTGGAGAAATGACGCACGCGTGAGGAGTATAGTAGGAGGGAGTCAAAGTGAGTCAAAGTGACTGAGACTCTCGTGGCGTGGGAACATCTGACCGAATAGGAAGGTATGTAGGAACGAATAAGAAGAAGACATAGCTGCTAAGTATCGAGATCGCGGCAATGGCCGAAAGGAGTCCGGAAGGCGCTATAAGCGGGCCGGTGGTACACATGGTGAGAGAAAGTAAGCGCGTGACACCAAGAACAGACGAAAGGCGTAACAAAGACTGCCATCTGGTGGGTTAGTGAGCGCCAGGTAGGCAGGTTGGAGGCGCGGAGCTGCCATCCAAATGTTTCTCCACTCATCTATTGCTTCTTGTCGCATTGTGCTTCGTAGTTGGGCCTTTGTTGGGGGGGGAGGGGGAAGGGTTGGGCCTTGGCGCACCGTTTCCACTGCGATGGCTTTGAGTCTTTGGAGGGGGATTGATTCCTTGGCCACCGGAAGCCATCCTATGTTAACCTGTAGCAATGGTTGAGCATCAAGGATGTCGGAGAGGGAGGTGAAAAGGTTCTCAATTTGGACGTGGTGGTCGCGGGTGCCTGATCTGAGGCACTCCTTGGCAACTTTGGCATCTGTGGATCGGATTTCCGTTGGGCCATCTTCGCCATTGGGGGGGTGGTCGCGTATGTAGCTGGCGGCTAGTAGGATGGCCTCGTGAGCTGCATCCGTTGTGCTTGCATTTGGGCCAAGGCACCTCGTCGCGCGGCCGGTTTCCTTGCCAAGTCGCCAAGCTATACATACTGCAACCACGGTTGGGGTGCCGTCTCTGTCGTTCAGTTTTGAGCCTTGGCAGAATATGATAAGTGTTTTGTTGCGTCGGTTCGAAGTTGCCTGTTTGATTTGTGTGGTGAGGAGTTTCCTGTCTTCACCTCGCGGGATTGCTTCAAGCGCGTGGAGTCGCTCATTTCTGGGGGGAGTCTTGCCCGGGGGTTGGGGTGGTAGTTGAACGGCGGTCTGGCTTCTTGAGGGACGAGCGCTGCAAGTCGGGTGAGCGGAGTGGAAGGTGCCGGGTGGGGTGTGAGGGGGATGTTGTCGTCGATTTTGTCTGCATTGCACCACGGCAGTCCGAGCCGTTGGATTAGTTGCGAACTGTGTGGAATGGAGAGCAGGGAGAGCGCCGCAGTCTTGGATAGCATCTGTAGGCGGATGTGAACCGGGTAGGGTTGCTGCAGTTCGGTTCAGAACCAAAGTTCGAACCTGAACTTTTCCGAACCTGACCGAAGTTCGGTCCAAGGTTCGATGGCTGTGCCGAACCGGACCACAAGTCCGGTTCTGCGTTTGAGAAAGGCAGAACCGCCTTGAACCCAGTTCAAACCGAACTTTTAACTTCTCATGACTCTCATCCAATTTGGTGCTGGCAATGATCACAGTCTCACTGGCCTTCATGCTCATAATAGAAAGATGAAAGGAAGACTTTTTTGAGAGACCTAGAGAAGAGTCAGCGGCGATGCAGTGATCAGATCCGTGTGTTGGCTCGGCGGCTCGGATCAGCGTGAGGCGTGAGGCTTCGTCGGGTGGGCGGCAAGGATGCAAAAGACAGGCAGAAGGGGAGGGGAAAGTGTCCTGAGATGGCGAGCACACAGAGAAGAAGAGATAGAAATGAGAGCTAAGATTCAAGGACCCGCGTGGTCGCTCTCTCCTTGACTAGCAAGGAGGCTGCTTAAATACATCATGAGTGCTACAGTACTAGAGGTCCGTGTCCGGCGAAAGTGATGTCCGGACAACTGTATGAAATATGTCAAAATGTCAAATAAGTGGTCAATAGCTAGGATACAGGGCTAAGGAATAAATTCGAGCGATGCACTCCCGGCGTGTGGTTTCGGCTAGCGTCGATCTTCATCGTCCAAAGGCCGAAAGGGGAGGGCGAAACCGGAGCGAAAAGGGTGAGGAAGGGCTTTTGATTGCAGGAAAGCATCATATCCACTCGCTGTTGTCTTGCACCAGAGGTCGAGGGAGAGGTGATGAGCGTGAAGCGATAATAAAAAGGGAGTGTGTGAAGTGATGATAGACAAGCGTGTGAAACTGTACAGTTGTGGCTGGGCGCTCCGGCGTGGGCTGTTCCGTTGCTCTGTTCCGCACAGGGCGCTTGGACGGTGCATGCGCAGCCGCACTGCACACCTTACAAAATCAAAATCGATACCGCCCACAAACCTTCAAAAGCCACTGAACTTACTAAGCCCCACATCTCCCCTCTCACACCAAGCCCGCCGGCCTCAGTGCCCACAACCTTAGCTCTGAGCCTAATGAGCCTACTAACAGCATCACGCATAGCAAGTTTCTCGCACGCACACAAATACATGCCCAATTTTGAGCATATGACATGGAAGGACACGGTCGTCATGGATGAGGTGCACTCGAGGCGCAGTGTCGACACACTTGGGGTGCATGCCCACATCATTCGGCTCCGATCAACACTCATATTTTTTTCATTCCCTTTTGATTCCTGCTCGCGCTCATCATCCTCACACATCAAACGCGACTTGCCCTATGCACTCGCGCCCTCGCTTAGTAGCTTTACCTTTGTACCTGTTTCACTTTCCTTTTCATCCTTTGTCCTTTCGTCCTCGGCATGCTTCACTCTGATCATACTATACCTCCTGATGTGTACATACAAAGAGTCCTGTATGTACTTAAGTCCCCTGTCTAGTGCCCGGAATGTTATTGCCATCGTCTCCAGCTCCTTCTTCCTCCCTCTCGTGTGAGTGCAGCTGCACATCAGCCCCATCGCCGTCTTGTTCTGGTGCTGCCTCATCACCCGGCCGCGTTGTCTTCACCTCTCGCGCCCCATTCCCATTCGCTAAGGATCTCCGAGACTCGGGCAAAGAGTTGATGGATGATATCATGATATGATCTGCAGAATCGTCAGTATACACGTTGCAGTGCTGGGAGAGTGAGAAGGTACACACATGACGCGTGGTAGGCTGAGCTGCGATGAGCAAGAGTTCATCCTGAAAATACTTGAGTAACTTCGGTCTGAACCTTGCTGAACCTGAACTGGACCGTCCCGAACCTGAACCGATGGTCCAGTTCAAGGTTCAGGAAATTCCCTGAACCGAACCTGAAGTTCAGTTCAAGGTTCAGCAAAATACCTGAAGAACCGGACTGAACCGGACTTCGGCAACCCTAGAATCGGGAGGATGGCGATAAGTTGGTGAAGTGGCTCAGCTGGTGTTGTGCGGAAGGTGCCCATCATCCACCTTACTGCCTCTTCCTGTACCATCTGTAGCATCTTCGACAGGTTCTTTTGTTGTTTGAACCATATTGGGGAGCCGTATGTTAAGACTGGGAGACATATCGTGTTGTATGCAAGACGCCAGCTGCCATGGTCAAGACCCTTCACGGAGTTGCCTAGCAATTTCATGGACTTGAGTGTGCCACGTGCTCTCGTTGCCATTATTTTGACGTGTCTGTTCCACGAGAGTTTGTGGTCGATGAAAAGGCCCAAGTATCGGACATTGTCTGAACAGTTGATCACTGTTCGTGTGCCTACACTTGTAGGCAGTGTGATTGTGCCGGGCTTTAGTCCGTGGATGTCCGGGCGAGCCCTTGTGAGGCTATAGAATATTGCTTCCATTTTCCCGCCGTCGATAGCGAGACCTGCCTTTTCGAGCCAGGCGCGGCACTCAGCGTATCTGGTTATGAGGCAAGCACGTACCATGTGATATGAGGCACCCCAGGCCATGATATTTCCATCGTCTACGTACATGTAGAGACGGCTGTCAGACCATTGGTTGGCTTGACGGAGCAGCGGGGCGGTGTATATGCTGGAGAGGATGGGTGAGATTGGCGAGCCTTGTGGCGATCCCACTAAGATGTCGATGGGGTCGGACACAAACCCGTTGAATCGGAGTTGGACGCGTCGACCAGTAAGGAAGGATGTCAGCCACTGGCAGATCTCCTCGGCAAATCCCAGGATTCGGAAGGTGTGGATCAGCCTGTCATGGTTGATGTTGTCAAAGAATCCTTGGATGTCGATTTGGAGTGAGCTGCAGCAACTTCCTTTGGCGTGTGCAGTGGCGATGTCATGAGTGAGCGCTAGGCCCGCGTGGATTGTTGACGAGTGGGGGCGTGCACCGAACTGGTTGGTGGGAACGAGATTGTAGGCCCCCACATCGTGTAGGATCCTTTTCGTTATTACCTTTTCTAGCAGTTTACCCAGGCATTCGAGGAGGGCCAGCGGTCGGTAGCTCTTCGGGAGAGAGTAATCAGTCTTCCCGGGTTTGGGGACCACCACTATCATAGCCGTTTTCCAGGCTCCGGGGTGTATCCCCACGTCAAGGCATGAGTTGAAGAGTACAACGAACCAGTCTGGGCATGCTTCCCATGCCCATTTCACTAGTTTCCATCCGTGGCCGCTCTTTCCTGGAGCAGAGGTGTTGCTGGTGTCTCTCAGCAACTCAGCGATTTCTGCATCTGAGATTTCGTGAAATGGGCGTTGCGGGAGGGGGTCTGGGTCCTCTGGGAAGACCCTTTCTACTGGTGGAGGGTTGTCTTTGAAGAAGCGGTCTCATAGCGCGGGTGCCATGTTCGGCTTGTCGCTCGAGAGCCCCTCATCCGTAGATAGGGCAGGGATGTTTCGTTGACGTCGGCCATGACGCCATCGAGCAGCTTTCCAGAGAGACTCTGTGGTTGCGTTGTGTAATAGACCATTTGCCCAATCTTTCTTGGCCGTGCGGATGGTGGAGCGCAAAGCTTTTTGGGCAGCCTTCTTTTCTTCATTGGTGGTCGCGTTCCTGACTTCACTGATGGCTTGTTGGCATTCAGCGTTCCACCATCGTGCTCCTCATGGGCTGAACTCCTTCCGCTGTTCGAAGGTGGCGATTGAGGTCTCCTCAATATAAGACGAGAGGCGTGTGGACTCAGCTTCGATTATTGCCGGGTCGAGTGTATGGTCCGGTATGCGGGCATCGGCTCGGAATTTGATCATCCAAGCTTCCTTTGCTGTGTCTTGGATCATGTATGGTGGGAGCCAGCTGTCGTGGGGAGCGTGGTCCACCGCCTGGAAGAGGTAGTGCATCAGCCAAATTCCCGCATGATCGGAGCCAAGGGATGCTGCGAAATCGATACTTAGTTCTTGAAAGGTGTCGTCATGCATGGCTGCCTTGTTGATCCAAATCAAGTCAATGGTGGTGTTGCGTTGTCTTTGGTCGCCACGACGTGTGGGGATGCCTGGGGTGTTCAGCAGGTCCAAGCCCTGTGCGATCGCCCACTCCTCGATGTCGATCGCCCATGTTGATTGGCGGACATCTGGAGGGGACCAGGTTCTGGCATGTGTGTTGAAGTCGCCTCCGATTACTGTGGGCACCAGTGGGTCTATTTCTAGACCAGTGATGTGGTCGAGTGATTGGATGTGGGTGTCTCTTGCTGCTCTGTCCTGGTCATTTCCTGCGTCGGTGGTGTGGGCGTCGTGGTATATGTTGTAGACGCGGAATAGTGTTTCGGCAGCTCCAGCTAAAGCTTGGCTAAAGCCGGCGCCTGAGTCGGCTAAAATGCTAGCCGAGCCGCGCCGCATGTCACCGAGCTGACCTTTTTAGTCGACTTGGGAAAATCAGCGCAAGCCATTGAAAGCCGGCGCAAGCCGGCTCCACGTCACCCGTTGCCATTATGAGCACCCCCCCCCCCCCTCAAACGCTTCTCTACCGCCTGGGACTCCTGTTCACACACGGAGCACCACCACTGACAGGTATATCGACAGATATGAAGATAGAACTTCAATTTTTTCCCGTCTTGCAACTGAAATGAGCCCTTTTTTCGTTGGACCGATAAGCGCGGAAGCCTTTTTGAATCGTTTCCTACCCCCTCCCTCAGATCCCTCCTCTGTTCCCCAATTCCCCACAGGATTGTTCGACGATTTCATTAAATCGCTCTCACAAACGGAGAGTGCATGGTATGATAAATTTGTGAGTTCTGACCCACGTCGCCCACCGCACTTGTTCTGTGACTAATCCTACCCTTTTAGATTGAAGCCATTTCTCCGCATGTCTCAAGTTTAATCATAGTCAACACATCCCGTTCCTCAGACAAAGCACCGCGTGGCAAATTCCATCTCAAACTGAAGCCCGACTGCTCGGTATATATGCATGGGAAAAGGACAAAAGATGATCTCGACCTCTCTCGCGTGGATTTTGTCATTGAGATGAAATCAGAGGCGGACCCATTTGTCCTCAAAGTTCCGTCTAACCCCAGGGACCACACTTCCAACAGCGGTGACGACTTAAACTCCTTCCTACACCTGACATCTGGTTCACGATCAAATCTAGGCCAGATCACAGCATATGCCACGGCGATAATGAGCGCTCAGTATCACACACATACATTCTCGGTTCTCATTATGAAAGACTATGCAAGACTCATTCGATGGGACCGTAGTGGTGCAGTCGTCACCGAACCGATATATTACAATTCGCAACCACACCTTTTCAACTTTCTCGTCCGCTATGGTATCGCAGATTCCAAAGTTCGCAGCCATGATTCTACGGTTCACTCATCATCCACCCCGGAAGAAATTGCACTTGCCAGAGCCATCGTCCCTGAACTGAAAGACGTGGAGTCGTTTCTAGTCCTAACCATACCAGATGATTCAGATCGACCGTCAGAGCGCCGATATATCATCTCCAGCCCAGAACCTCGACCAGATATCCCCGTAGGTCGGTGGACTCGGTCGTTATTCGCCTTGGATGTCAAAGAAAGGCGTCGTGTCCTCGTCAAGGACTCTTGGCGTGTCCTTTTGAAGGACATCAAACCAGAAGGGGAGCTCTATGATCTGCTCCATCTGGGAAAAGTTGACAACATTCCTTCCTGCTTATCGGCTGGTGATGTTGGCGCCGACATCTATCACCAAACTCAAACTCACAAAGTCGGCAACGACATGAATTATAAACTAACTCCTCATCGGCACTACCGTATTGTCCTAGGTACCATAGGGAGGAAGTTGAAGGAATTCAAATGTACTCGGGAGTTTGTAAATGCAATGTATGCTGCCCTGAAAGGTGAGATGACTATTTTCTTAGCAGTTTGTCTATGTAACCTGATTCACATTGTAGCTCACAAAGCTGCTCATGACATTGGGATCCTTCATCGAGACATTAGTCCAGGAAATATCTTGATCGCCTGCGACGATGAATTGGACCATAATGACCCACATGAATCGAAGATTCAGGGCGGATTACTCATCAATTGGGATCTCTCCAAGGTGATCGACCAAGATGACGAACACAGTGGCAGTACCGCACGCCAGCAAACACGCACTGTAAGTTATTACATGACCCAGTATTCCTGACTCCTGACATATCTTTCCGCCAGGGAACCTGGCAGTTTATGGCTGCTGAGCTTATCGAACGCCCCAAGATCCGCCACACATTCAGTCATGACCTTGAATCATTTTTCTGGGTTCTTATGTGGATTGTTGTGACACGGGTGCCAACTACCTGGGATGAGAGCGCACGCTCAATTTTCATCAACGGGGTGATGAACCCAAAGGTATATTCTAACATCGGAAGCACAGAGAAGTCGACGTGGCTGAAAGCAGGTAATCCACTGAGGGAGAAAGGATTTCGAATTCGCGACAATCCTATCCTTCACGAGCTTGCGATGGAATTGTATGATTCTGTCGCCGGCCAATATCGTCCACGGCCATCAGACCAAGCGCCGCCTACAAAGCTCAACCCCTACATACTCTCTGGTCGTAGTCTACGCAAGAATCCAGAGGAAGAAGACAAGAATTATGAAATAGGGTTGACGTTTTTGAAGGATTATGACACCCTGCTCAAGCAATTCGAGCAGGCCCTTAACGCCGAGTGGCCCTCCAATGACAAGGCCAGTCTTCAGAGTATTGCACGATCGAATGCTTCGATCCACTTCTATTCCCAATCACAATCCAAGCGGTCGAGGCCTGTAGCGGATGAGGGGGGTCCCTTTAATAAGGTGTCTGGGAGCAAGCGGCGGCAGGGTTAGCAGTGGTTACTATGTTTCTCTCGTGTTTGTTCTGTACGTAAGTTACTGCCTAATGTGCCGTTCAGTATGATGTGATCCAATCCAATCCGATCTGGGTATTTCTGAGTCATGAATCACGTGATTCAATTGAACGTACGTGACTCAATTTGAACGTACAGTGACTCGACTGACATCGTGGCATGTGCACGCCCATTCACCCATCTTACTTCCCAAGGTCCTCATCTTGTCTTTGTTATTCCGTTCACTTTCACTCAGTATCCAAAAAAGAATGCTGTATTTAGCGCCAAGATTACAAGTCTACAACACCACATTTTCACTTTGAGTCGTTCGCCCAATGCTTGGTGACAGACCCGCAATCCAACGTCAATGTCATGGACGTAATCTATTTGGTCATTTTGGTCATTTCCCGTGGAGTGCCTGTGGGTAGCGCAAGTCTCGGCCCACAAGCAATACACTGGCCTTCGGGATTTTAGGCCATAAATCCCCCGTTCTCTCGATTCCCCATTTCTCTTGAATCCCCCGTTCTCACTGATCCTTCGTTTTCTCTTCGTGCCATGGCTCCGTGCAAGACAGAACAGCCCCTTGAACCGTCATCAGTAGCTGCACCTGTGGCTGTGGGACGAGCCAATGCCAAGGATGCTTCTCGTTGTTCGAGTGCATGTCCCGTTGGCTCGTCTCTGACTCAACCAAAGGTGACTTTCCTGGGCTCTCTACGTACCTTGAGTCTTGAGACTTACTGGTTAATCCAAGGCAACTACCACCCAACTCGACACAGTCGCCAATGCCAAAGAATTCGACTTGCAGGGGAAAGACGGTGACGACGAGATATCCGACACATCTGGTCCTCCAAATCCCTTGTCTGAGCTAGAGCCTCAGAACACGGGTTCCCAACAAGCTGACCCCCTCAATGGGCCCGTTGACGTGATTGCAACCCTCGATCTCCTGTACTTCTTCACTGGTATTGAACAACCCACTCAAGGCGGCCCAATAATTTTGAAGCAAGGTCCGCCTCCACCTAAAGTCTGCAAGCTATGCTCGTATGTACAGACTTTCTGATATCCATTCTGCTTTCTTATGACAAACAGCGAGAAATATGGATTCGATAAGTCTATGCTCCCCGGTGTAGCCAGATATATCTACGGGCCAACCACCGCAAACACGAATCTCCGAAGGCATCTCTACCAAGCACACGCTGAGGAGTACGACAAAGCGGTCTTGGAGTATAAATGGACATATAAGCTATCGAGCGAAGTTGGCAATGCATCCACCCACGCTGCTCGAGCATCTCGTAGTTGCAGATGATCAGGTGAGTCCCGACGCTCAGTTAATTCAAGACGGTCCTTGACAACGAGTGGCCCTCCAGTGACAAGGCCAGCTCTCAGCATATTCTGCCATGTAAATATGGTTTGCATCACCCATTCCGGTTCCAAGCGGTCGAGGTCTGTGGCCGAAGAGAAGGCTTTTTATATGGTGTCGGCGAGCAAGCGGCAGGGTTAGCAGTGGTGCAGTGGTATAGCAGTGGTACTGTTGCATCTCTCACATTTGTACTGTATGTGCGGCGTGCGTTGCCTGTCTGTCCAGTGTGATGTGATCCGATCCGAGTATTCTGAGTCATGAATCTGATTCACATGAACGTACGCGACTCAATTGAACGTACACGATCTAACCGATAACGGTTGACAAGACTGACATCGTGGCATGTGCACGTGCACTCCCTTCACTGCTTGCGGCTCACCCATTCACTGCCCATCTTACTTCCCAAGGTCCTCATCTCGTCTTAGTTATCCTGTTCACTTGCACTCACTTTGGGTTTAGCGACCGTCAGAATGCCATCAAAGTATCGTTCCCAGGCCCAGCGGTTCGGCTCTTGCACAGTGCACACATTTTGATTTTGAGTCGCTCGCCCAATGCTTGCCGACGGACCCGCAATTCAACATCAATGTCATGGACGTAATCTATTTGGTTATTTTGGTCATTTTCCGTGGAGTGCCTGTGGGTAGCACAAGTCTCGGCCCACAAGCAATGCACTGGCGTCACAAATCCCCTGTTCTCTCAATTCCCCATTTCTCTTGAATCCCCCGTTCTCACTGATCCTTTGGTTTCTCTTCGTGCCATGGCTCCATGCAAGACAAAACAGCCCCTTGAACCGTCATCAGTAGCTGCACCTGTGGCTGTGGGACGAGTCAATGCCAAGGGTGCTTCTCGTCGCCCGAGCGCACGTCCCGTTGGCTCATCTCAGACCCGATCAAAGGTGATTTTTCTGGGCCCTCTATGTACCTTTAGTCTTGAGAGACTCACCAGTTAATCTAGGCAACTACCACCCAACTCGACGCAGTCGTCAGTGCCGAAGAATTCGACTTGCAGGGGATAGACGATGACGACGAGATATCTGACATATCTGGTCCTCCAAATCCCTCGCCTAAGCTAGAGCCTCAGAGAACGAGTCCCCAACAAGCTGACGCCCTCAATAGACCAGTTAAATCAAATGTAGCCCTCGATCTTGTGCACTTCTTCACTGGCATGGGTCGTACTAGAGGCAAGCGTTCTTTGAACGGAGAAATGCCTCCACCTAAAATCTGCAAGCTATGCTCGTACATACAGACTTTCGAATATCTATTCTGTTTTCTTACAACAAGCAGCGAGATATATGGCACCGATAAGTCTACGCTCCCCGATGGTGTAGCTAATTATATCTACGGGCCAAATACCGGAAACACGAATCTTCGACGGCATCTCCGCCAAATACAGTACACGCTGAGGAGTACGATGGCGCTGTTTTACAGCACAAGTGGTCATATAAGCTATCGAGCGAATTGGGCGATCCATCTACCCATGATGCTCGCAACAAACGCGACCCCGAGCTCCCATCATTTTCACCAGAGGCGTTCCTGGAGCATCTCGTTCGCTTTGTAGTTGCAGATGATCAGGTGAGTCCCGACGATCTCGCGTGCTTTCACACTCTCACTAGTCTTCAGTCGATTCGTGTTGTAGAATGCCCCAAGTTTCGACAGATGTGTATGGTTCTTTGCAAGACTCTCGTTGACGCCGACATCCCTCGCCGCAATAAGATGAGGGAAGCAGTCATCAGTGAATGGCGGAATTCATTCGAACGGTTGAAATCGGACCTTTCTGTGGGTATAGTCATTTTGTCTTTCCGCTTTGTCAACTGTCTTCGGTCATAGAAATCCTGCGGGCAGATCAGTTTCACTTCAGACGTCTGGTCAAACGCGAACCTAGAGGCCTACTTAGCGTTGACCGCACACTGGATCTCAAGTGACGAGTCAAGTGGACGCCTCGCACTTAATGCTGCACTTATTGGCTTTCATCGCCTCAAGAAGAAACACACAGGCGTCAATATAGCGAAGAATATCCTACACCTACTTGATCGAGCTAATGTTACACTCAAGGTATGTATTTCATATGATATCTATTCGCACGTTTGCCTTACTCTTTGTAGATCGGCCACTTTATGCTCGACAACACTGAGAACAACGCTGTAGCCATGGAAGAGCTAGAGTCTCTGCTCGCCGAACGTGAGGCGTTCGCCACAGCTGACTTCGATCACCTTAAACATCGCGTCCGGTGTTACGCACACATCATTAACATCTGTTCGTCTCACGTCATTTCATCGATGACGTCTGTTTCAAAGGGGTATCTCTCCGAGCTCAAAGTTGCCGTCGATTCAAACCACATAGATTGCGATGACTCCGAGGATGAATTGGATGGTGGTGACATTGATATTGGTGATCACCATATTGACGAGTTGAAGCTGGGTGATTGCTACGATGACCATTCTAACCTTAAGGAATGGGTTGCGGGTATCAAGCGCGATCCCCTCAGGCGTGCTCGCAGAATTATTCGTCTTTTACGCTCTTCGGACCAACGCAGGGAAGGCTTTCGTAAGTTCATCCAAGACGGAAATGAACGACAATGGTTCTCTGAAAAAACTCAGAGTGGCAAACGTCGTATCGTCCAAGTTCCCGAGCTTCAACTTCTGAGGGATGTGAAGACGAGGTGGGATTCGGTTTTTATGATGCTGCGACGTCTAAGAGTTCTCCGGCCGGTAAGTTCATCTCAGCGACTGGACGGTGTTTGTCACCGCCGGTACGGACGAGACGATTAGAGCTCAGTTGTGTCCGTGGTTAGGGAGTGACACGGGTATATCGCGGGTTTTATGTATTTTTGATGTAGCCCTTCATCGTGTGATCAAAACGAGCCCTTGAGCATGCAAAACGGACAAGAATTGAGTGAGCTATATCTCCATCAATTTTCAACCAATTTGGATGATTGGGGGCTCATTTGGAAGCTAATCTTCGTCCGCAGACCCGTGGGTATATACCCGAGGGTTTTTAGGTGAAGATTAGCTTCCAAACGAGCCCCCAATCATCCAAATTGGTTGAAAATTGATGGAGATATAGCTCACTCAATTCTTGTTCGTTTTGCATACTCAAGGGCTCGTTTTGATCACACGATGAAGGGCTACATCAAAAATACATAAAACCCGCGATATACCCGTGTCACTCCCTATCTGTGGTAGCTGCTTCTTCCTTGGGTTTGGGTGCGTCGAAGCACGTGCAGCGTCCTCCTTTGTGCACTAAGTAGGGTTGCCGCAGTTCGGTTCAGAACCAAAGTTCGAACCTGAACTTTTCCGAACCTGACCGAAGTTCGGTCCAAGGTTCGATGGCTGTGCCGAACCGGACCACAAGTCCGGTTCTGCGTTCGAGAAAGGCAGAACCGCCTTGAACCCGGTTCAAACCGAACTTTTAACTTCTCATGACTCTCATCCAATTTGGTGCTGGCAATGATCACAGTCTCACTGGCCTTCATGCTCATAATAGAAAGATGAAAGGAAGACTTTTTTGAGAGACCTAGAGAAGAGTCAGCAGCGATGCAGCGATCAGATCCGTGTGTTGGCTCGGCGGTTCGGATCAGTGTGAGGCGTGAGGCTTCATCGGGTGGGCGGCAAGGATGCAAAAGACAGGCAGAAGGGGAGGGGAAAGCGTATGCCGTCCTGAGACGGCGAGCACACAGAGAAGAAGAGATAGAAATGAGAGCTAAGATTCAAGGACCCGCGTGGTCGCTCTCTCCTTGACTAGCAAGGAGGCTGCTTAAATACATCATGAGTGCTACAGTACTAGAGGTCCGTGTCCGGCGAAAGTGATGTCCGGACAACTGTATGAAATATGTCAAAATGTCAAATAAGTGGTCAATAGCTAGGATACAGGGCTAAGGAATAAATTCGAGCGATGCACTCCCGGCGTATGGTTTCGGCTAGCGTCGATCTTCGTCGTCCAAAGGCCGAAAGGGGAGGGCGAAACCGGAGCGAAAAGGGTGAGGAAGGGCTTTTGATTGCAGGAAAGCATCATATCCACTCGCTGTTGTCTTGCACCAGAGGTCGAGGGAGAGGTGATGAGCGTGAAGCGATAATAAAAAGGGAGTGTGTGAAGTGATGATAGACAAGCGTGTGAAACTGTACAGTTGTGGCTGGGCGCTCCGGTGTGGGCTGTTCCGTTGCTCTGTTCTGCACAGGGCGCTTGGACGGTGCACGCGCAGCCGCACTGCACACCTTACAAAATCAAAATTGATACTGCCCACAAACCTTCAAAAGCCACTGAACTTACTAAGCCCCACATCTCCCCTCTCACACCAAGCCCGCCGGCCTCAGCGCCCACAACCTTAGCTCTGAGCCTAATGAGCCTACTAACAGCATCGCGCATAGCAAGTTTCTCGCACGCACACAAATACACGCCCAATTTCGAGCATATGACATGGAAGGACACGGTCGTCATGGATGAGGTGCACTCGAGGCGCAGTGTCGACGCACTTGGGGTGCATGCCCACATCATTCGGCTCCGATCAACACTCATCTTTTTTCATTCCCTTTTGATTCCTGCTCGCGCTCATCGTCCTCACACATCAAATGCGACTTGCCCTATGCACTCGCGCCCTCACTTAGTAGCTTTACCTTTGTACCTGTTTCACTTTCCTTTTCATCCTTTGTCCTTTCGTCCTCGGCATGCTTCACTCTGATCATACTATACCTCCTGATGTGTACATACAAAGAGTCCTGTATGTACTTAAGTCCCCTGTCTAGTGCCCGGAATGTTATTGCCATCGTCTCCAGCTCCTTCTTCCTCCTCTCGTGTGAGTGCAGCTGCACATCAGCCCCATCGCCGTCTTGTTCTGGTGCCGCCTCATCGCCCGGCCGTGTCGTCTTCACCTCTCGCGCCCCATTCCCGTTCGCTAAGGATCTCCGAGACTCGGGCAAAGAGTTGATGGATGATATCATGATATGATCTGCAGAATCGTCAGTATACACGTTGCAGTGCTGGGAGAGTGAGAAGGTACACACACGACGCGTGGTAGGCTGAGCTGCGATGAGCAAGAGTTCATCCTGAAAATACTTGAGTAACTTCGGTCCGAACCTTGCTGAACCTGAACTGGACCGTCCCGAACCTGAACCGATGGTCCAGTTCAAGGTTCAGGAAATTCCCTGAACCGAACCTGAAGTTCAGTTCAAGGTTCAGCAAAATACCTGAAGAACCGGACTGAACCGGACTTCGGCAACCCTAGCACTAAGTCGGGGAATACCTCTTGACAGAAGGCGTATTTGGGTAGAGTGACCGTGTCCCTAGTGGGGCGCTGAGTCATAAGCTAAGTCTTTACAGCAACTTAGTGGGCTCTTTAGGAGTAGCGAGTTCCCGCCTTATCAGTGCGTCGATAAGACCCCGCTTTGAATAGGAGGAGAAGAGACTTCTGTTATTTAGACAGGAGACTCAACTTGCCGCTACCTGGCCAAGTCGGTCGTCCTTAAATATCCTAAGGAGACTACAAACGCATACAAAGTATTATCAACCAAACACGAGGGGCACAGCAATCTGAAACAACACGATGCTGGCCGTCTGTCCATCCACATCACAACGAGGCACTACACGCATCAATGACAAGTGATCCGATCAATCCATACAGTACTAGCCCGGTTCAGGAACTTACCCCGGTCCACGAGGCGTACAAGCTAGCCTCGTCCCAGGAGCCGGTTACAGTGTTACAGTGGAGACTAATCAAATATCTAATGTAGGCTCTCGATCGGTATCTTAACACTGAATTGGTTGACTTCTCCGATTGGAAGCTGTTGGAAATTGATTGGTACATCCTTGAAGGGTTACAGTGGCGCTCAAAAGTACTGCACAACAAGTACAAACAAACGTCGTCCGCTGCCAGTTTCTGAAAACACGCAAAAGTCCAATGTATTGCAGTTCAGTCAATAGCTAATCGAGTGTAGTATATGATAAGGAGTGCCTAAGGATACTAAAACGAGTGTATGATAGATAGGAAGTATTCTATGCAAAAGATTGTGTGCAGTACTTATGAACATAGCCCCTACCCGAGAGAGATGTGAGCTGCTGTCGAAGACCAAAGAAGAGTAAGACTTACTGGGTATCAGTACTTGGTATGGTGACCCCGAGCATCCTTAAGAGCAGCAACACGGCGGGGCATGCTTTCGTATAGCTTGTCTAGGGCCTCCTTTGGGAAGTTGTTCCACTCCTCTTGAAGAGCGGCCCACATCTCATCCTTGTTGCGAGGAAGAGGGTCCCGAGCACGAATAAGGTGGTCCAGCTGATCCCAAACGTGTTCGATAATGTTCATATCGGGTGACGACGGTGCCCAAGGAAGGACAGTGACCTTCTTGTCTTCGAACCAACTGCGTGCAACATGTGATGTGTGTTTTGGATCGTTGTCCTGCTGAAAAATGATCTTCGTCTTGCCCGTTTTCTTCAATTTCCGATCCTTGAGAGTGCCCAAAAGACTTTTGCTGAGAATGTCGACATACCCAGGGCCATCCATGATTCCCTCAATGCGATGAAGCCTTCCCATCCCCTCCCCAGTGATGCAACCCCATACCATCACACTTCCACCTCCGTGTTTGACCGTTTTCATTGTGTAGCGAGGATCCAGGGCCTGTCCAGGCTTCATCCAGGCATATTGACGCCCATCCAACTTGAAGAGCATGAATTTGGACTCATCGGAGAAAATGACATGCTTCCAATCATCGACTTCCCAATTGATGTGCTCAGCTGCCCAAGCCTTGCGTTTGATCACGTTGGCTGGGGAAATCCAGGGTTTGGATCGACGAACGCGAGAGACAAGTCCATACTCATGTAGAGCCCTGAACATTGTTTGGCGAGAGACATGAGGGAAGGCCTTTTTAACGAGCTCAGTGCAGTTGGCAGCCTCAGTACGAGCAAACATAATGGCAGCATGGTGGGCATCACGCTCTTGGAGCTTTCGAGGGTGACCAGGCTTGGATCTCCGGTAGTAGACATTACCAGATTCCTTGAAACGAGTGATGAGACGAGGGATGGTGGTGCGATGGAGGTTGAACCGACGCGCGATCTAGTGATCAGATTGGCCAAGGTTCTTGAGCTCGACTATCCGAGTGACCTTGCTTGGGGAGGTGTAGACCATAGTATAAAGAGCGACAGTGAGTTAAACTGAATTTTCAAGGACTTTCTGGCCAGTATTTATTCCTAGAGCCTCGTGCAGGCCTCATGTTCAAAAGTACCGCACACACATTTTTTAGTAATCCAATAGCGTACGTTTCAAAACTGCATCCTTTACCTATTAATGACTGAATATATATCTTTTACATCTGAAGACACAATGTACAACTATTCATTCTGTCCCAACCTTGATGTCTGAAAAACACGATGCGATTCATTTGAAAATATGTGGCTGTGCAGTACTTTTGAGCGCCACTGTAGAAACTGTCTTGAGCGTGAGTCGTCTATTTAACCCATGGACAGTCACTCATGTGACAACAGGTTTCGCACGCGTGTCAACAAAGCATGTCGTCCAAATCCACACCGGTTTTGTTGCGTGCGATATCCAGTTTTGAGATGTTTATGACAGAATGGGAAAAACTTGGGGAACAGCACGAGATGCTCCGGCCCTGGACGGAAATCGGCCTGCGGTGGGCAAAGAAATACTACATTCGAATGGACGATACAGACGCTTATGTCGTCACAATGTGTCAGTCTTTGAATCAAGATTTGTCGCTCTAACCTCTGACTTCATTGAACAGTCCTCAACCCTGCTATGCGCCTCTCGTGGATCCAAGCTGAATGGGAAGGTCACTATATCCGGCGTGCCAAAGATATCATTCTGGCGCTCGTAAGACTACACAATTCAACTCCTCAGTCATCTTTCTCACGACTTGCAGATGCGTCAGTACCGTAGCCAGAAGTCGTCAACGTCTGAAGCTACAACGACGGATTCCCCTGTCCAACCCGATCCAGTGGTTTCTGTGGCTCCAACGCGATTCAAAGTCCAAGATTCTGTATACAAAAAAAAGTCCACACGTAATGTGTCCAGTGTGGATGTTGAATTCCAAAAATATGTTTCGGGTCCAATCTCGTCTGAGGAGACCAACATCCTGCGGTTCTGGGAGGTGAGGTGATTCCTATAATTGAATGGCGTTTTGGTACTACAACTAACTCCCTCAACAGGCTAATAGGTTGGAACTCCCAACACTGTTCTCAATCGCGATGGATTATCTCCCGATCCAGGCAACGTCCGTCCCTTGCGAGCGTGTGTTCTCGTCAGCAAAGGACACGGACACCGCGAAGCGAAACCGAATCAGCCCAATTCTCATGGAGGCCCTTCAAATGCTGAAATATTCACTCAAGAAAGAACGCCTCAACTTCATGAACGGATGGTCAATATCGGAAGCTGCCATGAGTATGTCGGTGCCAACTGGCGAGCTTAGCTCTCTCTTTGTGGATGATCCTGTTGTTTCGTTTGACAATTTGTTGAATGACCTTATTAACTACGATGATTGCGAGTCTTAACCCCAGCTTTTTTACGTCACTGCAATGAGAATATATTTTCCTTGGCCACGTTACTGTCTGTACTGACAGAGATGATCGCACAGCAGTTGCGTGCGATATTGTTGGTGTTTATTTGACATCGGAGTTCGCAATTTAGTGAACCGACGCATCCCCCAAGTTGACTTTACCCATCATTTCTCTCTCTTAACGTTGATGACGACTACGCGCCTTCGAAATCCACAACATACCTCGGAGAAGCGATTCTCTCCCTCGAAGTCAGATATTGTGCGTGTTGGTGGCCGGTACAGAGTATGTAACCTACTCGGTACTGGGGGATCTGGTGAGTTCGACTCTGACTCGAGTTTGACACACTTTCCTGAGTTCGTTAGGGAGTGTCTATCTAGGAAAAGACATTGCGACGGGGGGTGATGTTGCTGTGAAGATAGGGCACCCATGCGGCTTACCTTCAAGGCTCAGTCATGAACACAACGTGTATACAACTATCGCTGGTGGCAGAGGAATCCCTCGAGTACTCTGGTACGGCAAGGAAAGTATATATGAAGTTATTGTCCTCGATCATCTCGGAACTTCACTGGGCGACCTGATCGATCAGCTTGAGTTTGACCACAGGAAGACATTCTCGTATGCCACCCAAATGGTACGTTATATAAAGCAAACAATCATACTAAACCTAAACACACCCTCACATGCAGCTCTTAGCAGTCCAGTCACTTCATGATCGACACTACATCCATCGTGACATTAAACCTGGGAATTTCATGATTCGTGCTGATAACCTTCCTCCTACCCTCTTTCTCATCGATTTCGGCTTGGCACGATTGTTCCGTAATCCCGCAACTTATTTACATATCCCTTTCACAACGAATCATTCGATCGTTGGTACCCTTCCGTTCGCATCCATCAGTGGCCAGCAAGGCAATGTCCAGTCGCGTCGTGATGACCTAGAGTCTCTCGCCTATACCATCATTTATTCAGCACTCGGCGAGTTGCCTTGGACCAGCAATTCCGCAGGCAACGACAAGGAGGTAGTCCTCCGTAAGAAAACATCGATCACAGTGGAAGAGCTGTGCGAAGGCTTACCCGCTCCCTTCTGCAAATTCGTCACCTATGTCCGTTCTCTTGGCTTTGACAAGAAACCGGACTATCAGTTCCTTCATTCCATCCTCTTACAGTGCTCGGAAACCGTGACTGATCAGCCCATCAAAGCACCACCCCATGTCAGCGTGGACCGTGCACCTATCTTCACTGGTCGGGTGTAAGTGACCTCGCCCTCTATGAATAGCGGCACTAACTAGATTTATTTAGCCTTCGCTCTTCGACTCGCGCGATTGCTAAACCGTCTCGGTACATACATCAAACACCCGCTCGGGCCACTTGTACAAGGTCCTGGAAGTAGCATGTTTTCGTAGTTTGAGACGTTGGGCTTTGAGGTACATGTAGGCGATGATGTATCACGCGTCGATTTTGTTGTAGAGCTGTAGTTTGATGTATGGGAACTAAGATTTGACTACAATTTTCGCGATCTGGATTGGGAGCTGAGCCGCACTCTAGCCGGAGAAACGCCGGCTATTTTGGCAGCGCGGCTCGGCGCGGCTAAGTGGCATGGGTGCCCACGGCGCAGCTCGGCTAACAAGCTGACTGCCCGGCTAATTGTGGCTCGGCTAACGGCTCGGCTCGGCTCTTGTAGCCGCCGAAACACTACACCATCCCAGCCGAGTACGAACGACACAAGAAGGTGTTCAGCGAAGAACAATCGCAACGGCTGCCCAAACACACCGTATGGGACCACGCTATCGAACTATTGCCCAACGCCCCTGCAACACTTCCTGCAAGACTCCTCCCCCTCAATCAAGCTGAACGAGAAGAAATGCACAAGTTCGTAGCCGAACACCTAAAAAGGGGGACCATATGAGAGTCGTGGAGCCCCTATGCCACAAACTTCTTCTTCGTCAAGAAGAAAGACAAGAAACTACACCCGGTACAGGACTACCGCCCGATTAACAAATGGACCGTGAAGAACCGAAATGTCTCCCCTCTGATTCCTCAAACCATCGATCGCCTTAGTGGATGCACCCTGTTCACCAAGTTCGACGTAAGATGGGGATACAACAATATCCGCATCAAGGAGGGGGATGAATGGAAAGCGGCCTTCCTCACCAGCGAAGGGCTATTCGAACCAACCGTCATGTTCTTCGGGCTCACCAACTCACCAGCCACCTTTCAGATGATGATGAACACCATCTTCCGAAGGGAAGTCGCACAGGGATGGCTGTCGGTATACATGGACGACATTGCCATCCATACCAAACCAAGGGAAGGGGAAACCGAAGAACAGCATCGACAAAGACACACGGACTACATGCACCTCGTCCTCGACAAACTCGAAGAAAACGACCTGTACCTGAAACCGGAAAAATGCGACTTCGCAAAAGATGAGATCGACTACCTGGGAGTAATCGTCGGAAGGAACAAAATACGCATGGACCCTACGAAACTCAAAGGGGTTGCAGACTGGACGATCCCCCGCACCCCGACCGAAGTACGACAATTCCTAGGCTTCACTGGCTACTACCGATACTTCGTCCCGAACTACTCAAAAATCGCCCGCCCATTATTGGACCTCACGAAGAAAACCACTGAATGGCACTGGGGGGAAAGCCAGCACCGAGCGTTCGAGGAACTTAAATCCAAGATGTGCTGCAGCCCGGTACTTACACAGCCCGACTTTAACAAGCGATTCTACCTTCAAACAGATGCCTCCGCATACGGCGTGGGCGCCGTACTCTCGCAAAGGGGAGAAACCTCACCAACCTTAGCCAAACGCACGAAACCAGTCACGCACCCAGTCGCCTACTACTCCACAACGTTCATCCCAGCGGAACGAAATTACGACATTTACGAGAGGGAGCTGCTAGCCGTGATGAAATCCCTCGCACACTGGCGACCATACTTGGGCTGGACAAAAGAACCGTTCACCATCCTGACCGACCACGCTAACCTCCAGTACTGGAAATCACCCCGAAACCTAAACAGACGAACGGCACGCTGGCACGCAGACCTCCAAGAGTACGATTACGAAATACAACACGTACCAGGGAAGAACAACGTCCCAGCCGACGCACTGTCACGACCACCGGGCATAGACCAGGGAAAGGACGACAATCAAGGAATCACCGTACTTCCACCATCGAAATTCATCAATCGGTCAAACTTGGAAACCACAGCATTCCCCGAGGAAAGAAAGAGGATGGCCATGATCCTCGCCCACGACCACGCCACTGCAGGACACCCAGGAAGAGACGAAACGATAAGACGAGCAAGACAGGGACCACGATGGCCAGGGATGAACCAATGGATCGCCAACTACGTCAAAGGATGCGCAACATGCCAACAAAACAAAATCATAACCCACAAAAAGAAAATTCCTTTGTTCCGCATAACAACTGACGAACGGACCCTCCCCTTCCAACAGGTAGCAATGGACCTCATTACAGGGCTCCCGATGCACAAAGGGAAGGACGCCATCCTCACCATTGTTGACCACGGGTGCTCGCGAGCGGCCATCTTCCTTCCATGCTCCACGACGATAACAGGGCTAGGGATAGCCCAATTATATTTCGATAACGTCTACAGATGGTTCGGACTCCCCACTAAAATCATCAGCGATAGGGACCCACGCTTCACCTCCCACTTTGGCCAAGAACTTGCGAAGAAGCTAACCACCCAGCAGAACTTATCAACGGCCTTCCACCCACAAACCGATGGGATTTCCGAAAGGAAAAACCAATGGGTAGAACAATACCTCCGACTCGTGACTTCATCGGCCCCCGAAGACTGGACCCACTGGCTAACAATAGTGTCGGCTGTACACAACAACCGGAGGAACGAAACAACCGGCCTATCGCCCAATCAAATCCTTCTGGGGTACGAACCAGAATTGTTCCCAGCGGAAACGCCTCCATCAAAGAACGAGGCCGCCGAAGGCCGAATCTCCGTCATGAACGAAAAGCGGACCCAGGCCATTGATGCCATCAACAGAGTCGCAAAAGGGAAATCAGTGATCCCATCACAATACAAAATTGGAGAAGAAGTCTGGCTCGAGGCGACCCACCTGAAGGTCCGGCATCAGAAGACCAAGCTCGCCCCGAAACGGTATGGACCCTTCAGGGTCATCAAAGAAATCTCACCGGTGGCGTACAAACTGAGGCTCCCCATTTCATGGAACATCCACGACGTGTTCCATGCATCCCTGTTATTGCCCTATCACGAGACGGCCGCCCACAGGCCTAACTTCTCCCGACCATCACCAGACCTTATCAATGGGGAAGAGGAATTCGAGGTGGAACGTATCGAAGGCCATCGGCAATATGGGCGCACCAAACGCCTCCAGTATCTGATCAAATGGAAAGGATACCCCGATCACGACAACACATGGGAACCTGCTGACCAGGTCCACGCGGACAACCTAATCAAGGAGTACCACCAAAGACGCCTGACCAGAAAGATAAAAGGGCGACGAGGAGCACTAGGACCGCCATCTTCTCCACCCTGGCTCCCCGACCAGTTAACCAGCCTCTTCTCGAGTACTTCTGCGATGACAAAGAGGACTCCCGACCGCTCCAACAAGTCCTACTCCTGCACCTACAGTTCCACATCGTCCCCCGCTTACCAAAGAGGCCCCTCATCGACCGACTTCACTGCATCGTCACCAAAGACAAGAAGCCCGCCTACTCCGAATTTGCCCCCGGACAACCCTATCGCCACTTCGTCTACCTCTACGTTAACAAGCTTCCCCAAAGCCACATCCTTCAGCACTCCAGTTTCTGCCGCGACCAATACTGCGTATTCCACGGGTAAGTTATGTCCGACGCCTCCAACAGCCCCTCCGTCTGCTCACCCAAGGGAACGCCACCTCCAATGGCACCACCCCTCTCACCATCCACCGCCGCCGTCGGCCTCCAACTCGAACCCAACGACCCCAACGCCCTCATGCACATCGCCCAGGGACTCCTGGCCACCATCCGAAAAAGGGAAGCCGACTACCACGCCGAGTCCGACAACTGGTGTGAGCAGATGGCGACACAGAAGATCCGCTTCGAGGAGGCGCTGGCTCACGCCCAACCAAGGGAGGACGCACCAGAAGGGTACGTACTCAACATCAAAGAGAGGGCCCCCAACTTCGTCATCCCCATCCAAGATGGGTACTACCAGCCGGCATGGTGGGTCAAGCAGCTCCCTGATGGTAGGGTCGCGGGGCTCCCCAAAAGCCACTCCCCCAACGAAACCCCCTACATCGCTGAGGTATACGCCGAGTGCGATGGCGATGACGAGGAGGACAACGTCATCCTCCCCTTACCTCCCTGGCTACTTGCCCTCCTCAAGGGCAGCTCTAGCATCTACAGTATGCTCGTCCAGGAGGTTCGGAACAACAGGGACTGGCCCCTCCAAGCCGAGGTCGCGCGTTTCAGGGAGCTCGAGATCTCGCTCCTTGATATCAAGCTCCGCATCGACCACCTCCAAGCCGAGCAACGGGGCATGCGAGAGGCTCAAGAGGCGTCAAGGGCGCGCCTCGAGCTGGGTCGACTGGACTGACGAGCGGGCAATCTCCGCATGGTCGGGGCCGCCAACACACGTGGCCGGGGAGGGTTTAAAGGGAGGAGGACGACACAGTTCAGGGGGAACATGGGCTAGATGCGGACATCTAGTCTAGGTAGGGAGGTGATGTAACCGGCTCCTGGGACGAGGCTAGCTCGTACGCCTCGTGGACCGGGGTAAGTTCCTGAACCGGGCTAGTACTGTATGGATTGATCGGATCACTTGTCATTGATGCGTGTAGGGCCTCGTTGTGATGTGGATGGACAGGCGGCCAGCATCGTGTTGTTTTATGTTGCTGTGTCCCCTCGTGTTTGTTCGTAATACTGTGTACGCGCTCGTAGTCTCCTTCGTGTATTTAAGGACGACCAACTTGGCCATGTAGCGGCAAGTTGAGTCTCCTGTCTAAATAACAGAAGTCTCTTCTCTTCCTATTCAAAGCGGGGTCTTATCGACGAACTGATAAGGCGGGAACTCGCTATCCCATAGTCCACTAAGCCGCTATAAAGGCTTAGCTTATGACCCAGCGTCCCACTAAGGACACGGTCACTCTACCCAAGTACGCCTTCTGCCAGGAGGTATTCCCCGACCTAGTCCACAAGGGAGGACGCTGCACGTGCTTCGATAAGCCGAAGCCCAGAGAAGAGGCAACTACCACGGACACAACTGAGCTCTAATCGTCTCGTCCGTACCGGCGGTGACACTCCCAGTCTTTCACATCTTTCATTATCTCTTGTTCCCACACCAATGCCACCCACTCTCATCGGTACACATCTATATCACCTTCCACTAATAGCAGCGGCACAAGGTGTATGCGTGACCAGATCTTCTCCCTTTGCAACTCCCTAGAAATCAGCACCATCTCAATCAGTCATCCTGCGTCTCCAAAAGTAGACACGGCCCGATCTTGAGCACAATAAGGTATCGCGTGCATCACACGGCCGGATCCCATAGAACCCCACGTCCCCCGTTGGGCTCGACATATCACTTGACACGTTTTCTGTTCCCACAGACCGAAATGGTTTGCACACGCGCTTCCTTTTGTGAGCACGCACCTCCTCTCAATGTTTCCCTTTCCGAGACGATAGAATCCATATGCACACAGGGCTGTTACGCCACCGAGAATGGCTAACCCACTCGGCCCGCATAATGGGAGGTTCCGCTTATACCTAATGGCTTCAAATCCCCCCGCAGGGTGTAGCGCGGATGGAACGCGCGGGTGAGTCCAAGCGGACTGAGATGAAAGAGAATAAGGAACCTAGAGAAACGAGGGTGTCAGTGTCGGAGCGGGGATCAGAAACGCACGTCGGCTCGGAGCAGCGTAAGCCTTTGTCGGGCGGACGGCGAGGGTGCAAAAACGAGGGAAAAAGAAGAGAGAAAACGTCCTGAGACGACTGGCACGCCGAAGAGAGAAGACGGAAAATGGGAAAATGGGATTCAGGGTGGATGATTCGATCGCCTCCCTCTACGAGCGAGGGTGGCTTTTATATACAGGCTTTTGTCCCTACTGAGCGCCTGCGTCGGTGAGAACAAAGGCCGGAAATGAATGGACGCGTGCGTTGCTGCTGCGCCGGATGTATGAAGTATGTCAAAATGAAAAAAGAGGAGATCAGTAACTATGAAAAAAGAGCTAAGGACTCAATGGGAGGGGTATACTAGTGTCGTGCTGTCGCGGCTAGAGTCGATCGTCGCTGTCCCGAGTTCGAAAGGAGGGAATGGAGTCGGTGAGAGGGGTGCCAAACAAGGGGCTGTGAAGGCGGGAAGGTTTTCGATTTGTTCGCGGATATCTTGCACCGGAGGACCAAGGTAGGGGTGATGAGCGTGAAGCGATAAAAGGAATAAAAAAAGGGGAAGTGTGAGGCGATGATAGACGAGCGTGTGAAACTGTATAGTTGTGGCTTACGACCGTCTAAGCCTTTGTCAGCGGTCCTAGGCACAGGACAGTCGGCACGCTGTGTTGACTTCGGAGGAGAAGATCAAATACTAGGGCACCCCGGACGGCTCAGATCGCATGGCTAGGCTTTGGAGTGGTCTGCTCATGCACAGCCGCGCTACCAACCTTACAAGGGGGAATGAGGGTGTCTCAGCAGAGGAGATTGCAGCTGTGGTGACGAGTTACGACGTGCGGAAGCGGTGGGACGAGCGCTTCGTGGAGGCCCACGTGCTCAAGGCGTTTGTAGGCGCCGGCGGGGCACATACGGCATTCACGGTGAGCAAGGTGGGCTTTCCATTCCGCAACTGCAGATTTTACATCGCGTCCATTCTCGCACGTGGCGCACGCGAGGGCAGGGAACGGAACGGTAGACTGTCATGAGCGAGTGGAAGCTCGAGTTTCCGGCACTGGCGTGTACCATCTCATCGCGCACTCCGCGCCACTGCCTCAATTGTCGAGCCGTTGGCCTCTTCGACCAAACTGGACATTGATGACTTCTTCGCCACACTCATTTCTCCAGTAACCCCACCAGCCTCGCCCCATTTGGATCGTCATCCATATTTCTCTCACCCGTCCAACCCCTGCCCACCTGTTGGCTCAACTGATTCCGACTTTGGTGCATACCGCACCGGCGCGGTGCAATACAATGGCTCTTCGGGGAAGTGCAGAGCGATGCCCAAGCACAAGGTCAAAACGAGCATTCCATGTCCGCGTGGGTTTGCGTGCGTGACAATGGCTTGTATGTGCTCAGGGACAACATACATCTTTCAATGTACACATTGACCATGCCATGTGCGTACATTCATCCCATTCCCATTCCCAATGCATGCCTTGTCACCGCCGGTACGGACGAGACGATTAGAGCTCAGTAGTACTTGTGGTAGTTGTCTCTTCCTTGGGCTTCGGCGAATCGAAGCACGTGCAGCGTCCTCCCTTGTGCACTAAGTCTGGGAACACCTCCTGGCAGAAGGCGTATTTGGGTAGAGTGACTCTGTCTTTGTTGGGACGTTGGGTCATAAGCTAAGCCTTTACAGCGACTCAGACGACTGAGGAGTAGCAGGTTCCCGTCTTATCAATCCGTCGATAAGACCCCGCTTTGAATAGAAGGAAGAGACTTCTGTTATTTAGACAGGAGACTCAACTTGCCGCTCCCTGGCCAAGTTGGTCACCCTTAAGTACAACAAGAACGCTACAAACTGTATACAAAGCATTAGAAACCAAACACGAGGGACACAGCAACCTGAAACAACACGATGCTGGCCTGCTGTCCATCCACATCAAAACGAGGCACTACACGCATCAATGACAAGTGATCCGATCAATCCATACAGTACTAACCCGGTTCAGGAACTTACCCCGGTCCACGAGGCGTACGAGCTAGCCTCGTCCCAGGAGCCGGTTACATCACACCGCCGCTTAGACTAGATGTCCGCATCTAGTCCATACCCCCTCTGAACTGAGCCGTCCTCCTCCCTCGATACCCTCGGGTGCGCTGCTCGGGACATCCCACCATCCGGAGATTGCCCGTCTTGCTGCCCAGTCGGGCCAGCTCGAGGCGCGCCCTTGACACCTCTTGGGCCTCCCGCATGCCTCGTTGCTCGGCCTGGAGGTGGTCGATGCGGAGCTTGATGTCCAGGAGCGAGATCTCGAGCTCCCTGAAGCGTGCGACCTCGGCTTGGAGGGGCCAGTCCCCGTTGTCCCGAACCTCCTGGACGAGCATGCTGTAGACGCTAGAGCTGCCCTTAAGGAGGGCGAGCAGCCAGGGTTGCAGGGGGAGGATGACGTCTTCGTCCTCGCTGTCGATATCGCGCTCGGCGTATACCTCGGCAACATAGGGGGTTTCACCCGGAGAGTGACTCTTGGGGAGCCCCGCGACCCTACCGTCGGCGAGTTGTTTGACCCACCATGCGGGCTGGTAGTACCCGTCTTGGATGGGGATGACGAAGTTAGGGGCCCTCTCCTTGATGTTGAGTACGTACCCCTCTGGCGCGTCCTCCCTCGGCTGTACGCGAGCCAGCGCTTCTTCGAAGCGGAGCTTCTGCAGGGCCATCTGCTCGCTCCAGGTGTCGGACTCGGTGCGGTGGTCAGCTTCCCTCTTACGGATGGTGGCCAGGAGCCCCTGGGCAATGTGCATGAGGGAGATGGGGTCGTTCGGCTCCAGCTGGAGGCCGACGGCGGCAGTAGACGGTGAGAGGGGTGGTGCCATTGGGGGTGGTGTCCCTCTGGGCGAGCAGACGGAGGGGTTGTTGGAGACGTCGGACATGACTTACCCGTGGAACACGCAGTACTGGTCGTAGCAGAAGCAGCGATGTAGGAGGATGTGGTCCTGGGGGAGCTTGTTGAGGTACAAGTAGAGGAAGTGTCGAAAGGGTTGACCGGGGGCGAACTCGGAGTAGGCGGGCTTTTTGTCCCTGGTGACGGTGCAGTGGAGACGTTCGACGAGGGGTCGCTTGGGTAGACGGGGAACGATGTGGAACTGTAGGTGTAGGAGTAGGATTTGTTGGAGTGGCCGCGAGTCTTTCTTGTCGTCGCGGATGTACTCAAGGAGGGGTTTGTTGGTTGGTCGAGAGGCCAGGGTGGAGAGGATGACGGTTTCAGCGTTCCCTGTCGCCCTTTTATCTTCTTGGTCGGGCGTCTCTGTTGGTACTCCTTGATTAGGCCGTCCGCATGGACCTGGTCAGCAGGTTCCCATGTGTTGTCGTGATCGGGGTATCCCTTCCATTTGATCAGATACTGGAGGCGTTTGGTGCGCCCATATTGCCTGTGACCTTCGATACGTTCCACCTCGAATTCTTCTTCTCCATTGATAAGGTCTGGTGATGGCCGGGAGAAGTTAGGGCCGTGGGCGGTCGTCTCATGATAGGGCGATAAGAGGGATGCATGGAACACGTCGTGGATGTTCCATGAGACGGGAAGTTTCAGCTTGTACGCCACCGGTGATACTTCTTTGACGACCCTGAAGGGTCCATACCGCTTCGGGGCCAACTTGGTCTTCTGATGTCGGACCTTCAGGTGGGTTGCCTCGAGCCAGACTTCTTCTCCGACTTTGTATTGTGATGGGATCACCGATTTTCCTTTTGCGACTTGGTTGATGGCATCGATGGCCTGGGCTCGCTTTTCGTTCATGATGGAAATCCGATCTTCGGCGGTCTCGTTTCTTGATGGTGGTGTTTCTGCTGGGAGCAGCTCCGGTTCGTACCCCAGAAGGATTTGATTGGGCGATAGACCGGTCGTTTCGTTTCTCCGGTTGTTGTGTACCGCCGACGCTATTGTCAGCCAGTGGGTCCAGTCTTCGGGGGCCGACGACGTTACGAGTCGGAGGTATTGTTCTACCCATTGGTTTTTCCTTTCGGAAATCCCATCCGTTTGCGGGTGGAAGGCCGTTGACAGGTTCTGCTGGGTGGTCAGCTTCTTTGCGAGTTCTCGGCCAAAGTGGGAGGTGAAGCGTGGGTCCCTATCGCTAATAACCTTGGTGGGAAGCCCGAACCATCTATAGACGTTATCCAGGTATAGTTGGGCTATCCCTAGCCCAGTTATCGTTGTGGAACATGGAAGGAAGATGGCTGCTCGCGAGCATCCGTGGTCCACGATGGTGAGGATGGCGTCCTTCCCTTTGTGCATCGGTAGTCCGGTGATGAGGTCCATTGCCACCTGTTGGAAGGGAAGGGTCTGTTCGTCGGTGGTTATGCGGAACAGGGGAATCTTCTTCCTGTGAGTTATGATTTTGTTTTGTTGGCAAGTTGCGCATCCTTTGACGTAGTCGGCGATCCATTGGTTCATCCCTGGCCATCGCGGTCCTTGCCTTGCTCGTCTTATCGTTTCGTCTCTTCCTGGGTGTCCCGCAGTGACGTGGTCGTGGGCGAGGATCATGGCCATCCTCTTTCTCTCTTCGGGGAACGGTGTAGTTTCCAAGTTTGACCGATTTATGAATTTTGACGGTGGGAGTACGGTGATTCCTTGGTTATCGTCCTTTCCCTGGTCTATGCCTGGTGGCCGTGACAGCGCATCGGCTGGGACGTTGTCCTTCCCTGGTACGTGTTGTATTTCGTAGTCGTACTCTTGGAGGTCTGCGTGCCAGCGTGCCGTTCGCCTGTTCAGGTTTCGTGGTGACTTCCAATACTGGAGGTTGGCATGGTCAGTTAGGATGGTGAACGGTTCTTTGGTCCATCCTAGGTATGGTCGCCAGTGTGCGAGGGATTTCATCACGGCTAGCAGCTCCCTCTCATAGATGTCATAATTTCGTTCTGCTGGAATGAATGTTGCGGAATAGTAGGCGACTGGATGTGTGACTGGTTTTGAGCGTTTGGCTAAAGTTGGTGAGGTTTCTCCCCTTTGCGAGAGTACGGCGCCCACGCCGTATGCAGAGGCGTCTGTTTGGAGGTAGAATCGCTTGTTAAAGTCGGGTTGTGTAAGCACCGGGCTGCAGCACATTTTGTTTTTAAGTTCTTCGAACGCTCGGTGCTGGCTTTCTCCCCAGTGCCAATCGGTGGTTTTCTTTGTAAGGTCTAGTAGTGGGCGGGCGATTTTTGAGTAGTTTGGGACGAAATATCGGTAGTAGCCAGTGAAGCCTAGGAATTGTCGTACTTCGGTCGGGGTGCGGGGAACCATCCAGTCCGCGACCCCTTTGAGTTTCGTGGGGTCCATGCGTATTTTATTCCTTCCGACGATCACTCCCAGGTAGTCGATCTCATCTTTTGCGAAGTCGCATTTTTCCGGCTTCAGGTATAGATCGTTTTCCTCGAGTTTGTCGAGGACGAGGTGCGTGTAGTTTGCGTGTCTCTGTTGGTGTTGTTTTTCGGTTTCGCCTTCCCTTGGTTTAGTGTGGATGGCGATGTCGTCCATGTATACCGATAGCCATCCCTGCGCGACTTCCCTCCGGAAGATGGTGTTCATCATCATCTGAAAAGTGGCCGGTGAGTTAGTGAGGCCGAAGAACATGACGGTTGGTTCGAATAGCCCCTCGCTGGTGAGGAATGCCGCCTTCCATTCGTCCCCTTCTTTGATGCGGATGTTGTTGTACCCCCACCTTACGTCGAACTTGGTGAATAGGGTGCACCCGCTAAGGCGATCGATAGTTTGGGGAATCAGAGGGGAGACGTTTCTATTTTTCACGGTCCATTTGTTAATCGGGCGGTAATCCTGCACCGGGCGTAGTTTCTTGTCTTTCTTTTTGACGAAGAAGAAGTTGGCGGCATAGGGGCTCCATGATTCCCGTATGGTCCCCCTCTTTAGGTGCTCGGCCACAAACTTGTGCATTTCTTCTCGCTCAGCTTGGTTGAGGGGAAGAAGTCTTGCGGGGAGCGTTGCGGGGGCGTCGGGTAGTAGTTCGATGGCGTGGTCCCATACAGTGTGCCTGGGCAGTCGTTGCGACTGTTCTTCGCTGAACACCTTTTTGTGCCGTTCGTATTCGGCTGGAATGGCGTGTCGTGGGTTTTCGTTCGGTTGGGCCGGGTGTACTGTGACGCGTCCAATGTAATATCGGTCTTGGTCAGGTTTTCGAGGGGTGTTTCGGTTCCTTGGCACGAAGACTGCCTTTTTGGCATTGTGGGCTCGTAGGATGATCGGTAGTTGGGTGTGGTCGATCCAGCCTTTTCTCCAATCTATCTTAGGTTGGGCCGCTGCGAACCACGAGTATCCTAGGATTGCCTTATGGTCACCTAGGTCAGAGAGGAAGAATCTCAGCGGGGTTCTTGCCGACCCGGTTTGTACTTGTAGGTCAGTGTAGAACTTGACCTCGCCGTCTCGGTTTTCCGTTCCGTCCACGTTAAATAGCTTCCGTGGCCTTGCCAGTTGCTTGATTGGTAACCTCAACCATCTGGCATAGGTGAGGTTCATGAAGTTTTCTGTTGCCCCGGAGTCGACCAGGGCGATGGTTTCGGCTCTTTTCGCGATGGAATGGATGTAGCATCGGACTGTCATTGATTTTCGTGCTGATATATATACATCGCTATCGCTATCGCTTCCCTGCTTAATCAGTGCCGACCTGATTAAGCTGTGGGAAAATCCTGCGGACTCTCCTCTCCTACTTCCTTTGCCAGCTGTTGTTTCTCGTCAAAGGTCATCGCGTTGATCTCGGCTTTGAGGAAGGCGACCCTATCCATTTCGGGAGCGTTCCCTTCATAGACGGTCTCCTCGTTTGAGTCGAAGTCGATGAGGTTCGCCCTTGCCTTTCCCTTGCTTGGGCAGGCCCGGGCGAAATGTCCTATTTCTCCGCAGTTGAAGCAGGCGTTGCCATTGTTCTTGGGAGGAAAGTTGGCGACATTAGCCCTGGAGCGCCAGTTGTTTCGTCCTCGTGCTTGCTGCTGCCCTCCTCTCTGTTGATAGAAGTTGGGCGCTCTCGACCTGCTGAGGTCCATTGGCACAGTTTGGTTATTCATCCATCTCGGGGCGTTCGACGAGTGGTACGGTTGTCGGTATGGTTGCGGGTTTGCTGGTTTTTGGAAGAAGGGGCGTCGTTGTCCCCTATTCTGTTGGAAGGGGAAATTTACTCTGTTGTCTGCCTTTGGGTCGTGCCGTATCGCAAGTAGATCGCGGATGGTTCTCTGGGCGATGGTACTGTCGATGGCCCTTTGTTTTATGGCCTCGTATCCTCTTACTGGTGGGCTGGCCATGACGTCCGTCATTGTTTTTGGGGTGAGGCCGAGTAGGAAGAGTCGGGTTGTTGCGTTGTCCCCCGCGGTGTAGCCGGCTCTTCGGGCCAGCTCTTCGAACTTTGATATGTATAGGTCTATCTCGCCTGGCTTCATAGCTAGGTTTTGTAGGGCGGTACGGGCCCGGTCTTCTTTGGCCGAGTCGAGGTATTGGGCGGCGAATTCTGTTAGAAACTGGTCCCATAGCATGGGGATATTGTCGGCGATGGGGTCTAGTGCGTCGAGCATGGCTCCTATGTCCCTGGTCCACCCCGTGACGTCTTCCCCTTTCATGTGGGTGAGGGTGAAGGCGATCTTTTTCATGGGGGAGTTGAAGCCGCTTACGTCCGCGTTAAGGCGTAGGTATCCCTTCACTTCTTCGATGAAGTCGTCGGCTTTGGTTCTGTCGCCGTCGAACGTTTCCGGGAGTTTGCCCATAGCTCGCACATCTTGTGCTACGGCCACGGGCTGGAGTGGGTTTGGTCCCGCTCCTCCGCCGCCTCCTCCTCCTCCACCGCCTCCTCCGCCGCCTCCTCCGCCGCCTCCTCCGCCTCCGCCTCCTCCTCCGCCACCGCCTCCTGACGGAGGGGCGCGTTGGAGGGCTTTTTGGAAGGCTTTGGTGACATTGGCTTGGGCAGCGGTTGTTGCGGTAGTGGTGGTTTGGGTGGTGGTTTGGGTTGCCATTGTGGTCGTCTTTTGGGGTTGCGTTAGGGTGGTCTTGGTAGCTTGCGGTTTTTGTTTTGTTGCTACTGCTTGCGCGAAGGACGTGCCCCGTTGAATCGGGCTTCGGCGAATTTGCTCGTCTATTTGGTGGTCCTCTTCGTCTGAGGAGTCCCTGCTCGGTTTCTCTCTGGCCGGTTCTTTCTCTTTGACCGGTTCTTCTACCACTATACTCGGAGTGGTTGCGTCGCTGGCTTCGATGCTGATGTCGAAGTTGTGTATGCTAGGTTCGGGTTGTCCGAGTACGAATTCTTTCCTGTTTGCTCCTGGTAGGATGCGATGCCACACTCCGTTGTGTATGGTCACTGGTCCAGCGTCTTTAATCTCTAGGTTGCTGCTTCTACAGAACAGTTGGATAGCTTTCTCTTTCTTGTTGGCTGATTCGTGTGCTTCGAGTATTCTGATTCTCGAGTTGGGTCTTGTAACGATCAGCTGTTCCTTTGTTAGGTACTTCGGGTGGTTGGTGTCTATGTTGTCTTTGCTGCTGCTAGCCGTAGTTTTACGAAAGTTGAGTCTAATGTCACCGCCGGTACGGACGAGACGATTAGAGCTCAGTAGTACTTGTGGTAGTTGTCTCTTCCTTGGGCTTCGGCGAATCGAAGCACGTGCAGCGTCCTCCCTTGTGCACTAAGTCTGGGAACACCTCCTGGCAGAAGGCGTATTTGGGTAGAGTGACTCTGTCTTTGTTGGGACGTTGGGTCATAAGCTAAGCCTTTACAGCGACTCAGACGACTGAGGAGTAGCAGGTTCCCGTCTTATCAATCTGTCGATAAGACCCCGCTTTGAATAGAAGGAAGAGACTTCTGTTATTTAGACAGGAGACTCAACTTGCCGCTCCCTGGCCAAGTTGGTCACCCTTAAGTACAACAAGAACGCTACAAACGTATACAAAGCATTAGAAACCAAACACGAGGGACACAGCAACCTGAAACAACACGATGCTGGCCTGCTGTCCATCCACATCAAAACGAGGCACTACACGCATCAATGACAAGTGATCCGATCAATCCATACAGTACTAACCCGGTTCAGGAACTTACCCCGGTCCACGAGGCGTACGAGCTAGCCTCGTCCCAGGAGCCGGTTACATGCCTTCTTCCTTCCTCGGCTCCACACCCCCACCGCCATCCACCTTCCTTTTTCTCTCTCCTAGCAATACTCACACCAACACCTGTCGGCTCCCTCGGCGCCCATGCTGACATTTCCCCTTACACCGACCAGTGCTGTCACCGCCGGTACGGATGAGACGATTAGAGCTCAGTTGTGTCCGTGGTAGCTGTCTTGTTACGCCTTTCGTCTGTTCTTGGTGTCACACGCTCACTTGTACTTATATTCTCTCACCATGTGTACCACCAGCCCGCTTATAGCGCCTTCCGGACTCCTTTCGGCCGTTGCCGCGATCTCGATACTTAGCAGCTATGTCTTCTTCCTTTTCGTTCCTACATACCTTCCTATTCGGTCAGACGTTCCCACGCCACGAGAGTCTCAGTCACTTCGACTCACTTTGACTCCCTCCTACTATACTCCTCACGCATGCGTCATTTCTCCACTTACTTACTCATAAACTTGTACGATTACTCAGTACCTTACGAAGCATCACTAAGTCGATTACCAACTCGCTTAGTGATCTCCTTGGCTCGCAATGACGTGGCCTTTCTGTACTTGTATATTAGCACGCTTGTAAAGACCTAAGTCGCTTCAGACTTGGTCTCCTTTGTGAATTCAGGACCATAAACTTCCATTGAGCTTCGCTCGCTCGTCTTCGACTTGCTCGCTTATTCCCTTGCGACTTGTTCGATCAGCTCCATCTCGCTTCGCTGGCTCGCCAGGTTTATTACTACGCTCGCCGCTCAGCTCGACTCCCTTATCACATCGTATCCTTTGCGCTTAGGTTCCAGTCCTAAGTCAGCTACCAGATCTAACTCCTGTTTGAGTTAGCTTACGCCTCGACGTACTGAGGTTGGCCTTGACGTACTAAGGCTCTTCTTATACAGAAGCTCATCGTGTAAGTAACTGCCATTGGGAGGTTGCTTACGCGCCATACGAGATAGTCCGCTCGTAACATGTCTCTTCTTTGGTGCGAGGGGTGTCGAAGCACGTGCAGCGTTCTCCCTTATGCACTAAGTCGGGGAACACCTCGTGACAGAAGGCGTACTTGGGTAGAGTGACCGTGTCCTTGGCTGGACGCTGGGTCATGAGCTAGGTCTTAGAGCGACCTTAGTGTACTGTAGAGTAACGGGTTCCCGCCTTATCGGTCCGTCGATAAGACCCCGCTTTGAATAGGAAGAGAAGAGACTTCTGTTATTTGGACAGGAGACTCAACTTGCCGCTACCTGGCCAAGTCGGTCGTCCTTAAATATCTACAGGAGACTACAAACACGTACAGACTATCAAGCCACCAAACAAGGGACACAGCATCAGAAACAACACAATGCAGGTCACCAGTCCATCCACATCACAACAAGGCACTACACGCATCAATGTAGTGTTTCGGCAGCTCCAGCTAAAGCTCGGCTAAAGCCGGCGCCTGAGTCGGCTAAAATGCTAGCCGAGCCGCGCCGCATGTCACCGAGCTGACCTTTTTAGTCGACTTGGGAAAATCGGCGCAAGCCATTGAAAGCCGGCGCAAGCCGGCTCCACGTCACCCGTTGCCATTATGAGCACCCCCCCCCCCCTCAAACGCTTCTCTACCGCCTGGGACTCCTGTTCACACACGGAGCACCACCACTGACAGGTATATCGACAGATATGAAGATAGAACTTCAATTTTTTCCCGTCTTGCAACTGAAATGAGCCCTTTTTTCGTTGGACCGATAAGCGCGGAAGCCTTTTTGAATCGTTTCCTACCCCCTCCCTCGGATCCCTCCTCTGTTCCCCAATTCCCCACGGGATTGTTCGACGATTTCATTAAATCGCTCTCACAAACGGAGAGTGCATCATATGATAAATTTGTGAGTTCTGACCCACGTCGCCCACCGCACTTGTTCTGTGACTAATCCTACCCTTTTAGATTGAAGCCATTTCTCCGCATGTCCCAAGTTTAATCATAGTCAACACATCCCGTTCCTCAGACAAAGCACCGCGTGGCAAATTCCATCTCAAACTGAAGCCCGACTGCTCGGTATATATGCATGGGAAAAGGACAAAAGATGATCTCGACCTCTCTCGCGTGGATTTTGTCATCGAGATGAAATCGGAGGCGGACCCATTTGTCCTCAAAGTTCCGTCTAACCCCAGGGACCACACTTCCAACAGCGGCGACGACTTAAACTCCTTCCTACACCTGACATCTGGTTCACGATCAAATCTAGGCCAGATCACGGCGTATGCCACGGCGATAATGAGCGCTCAGTACCGCACACATACATTCTCGGTTCTCATTATGAAAGACTATGCAAGACTCATTCGATGGGACCGTAGTGGTGCAGTCGTCACCGAACCGATATATTACAATTCGCAACCACACCTTTTCGACTTTCTCGTCCGCTATGGTATCGCAGATTCCGAAGTTCGCGGCCATGATTCTACGGTTCACTCATCATCCACCCCGGAAGAAATTGCACTTGCCAGAGCCATCGTCCCTGAACTGAAAGACGTGGAGTCGTTTCTAGTCCTAACCATACCAGATGATTCAGATCGACCGTCAGAGCGCCGATATATCATCTCCAGCCCAGAACCTCGACCGGATATCCCCGTAGGTCGGTGGACTCGGTCGTTATTCGCCTTGGATGTCAAAGAAAGGCGTCGTGTCCTCGTCAAGGACTCTTGGCGTGTCCTTTTGAAGGACATCAAACCAGAAGGGGAGCTCTATGATCTGCTCCATCGGGGAAAAGTTGACAACATTCCTTCCTGCTTATCGGCTGGTGATGTTGGCGCCGACATCTATCACCAAACTCAAACTCACAAAGTCGGCAACGACATGAATTATAAACTAACTCCTCATCGGCACTACCGTATTGTCCTAGGTACCATAGGGAGGAAGTTGGAGGAATTCAAATGTACTCGGGAGTTTGTAAATGCAATGTATGCTGCCCTGAAAGGTGAGATGACTATTTTCTTAGCAGTTTGTCTATGTAACCTGATTCACATTGTAGCTCACAAAGCTGCTCATGACATTGGGATCCTTCATCGAGACATTAGTCCAGGAAATATCTTGATCGCCTGCGACGATGAATTGGACCATAATGACCCGCATGAATCGAAGATTCAGGGCGGATTACTCATCGATTGGGATCTCTCCAAGGTGATCGACCGAGATGACGAACACAGTGGCAGTACCGCACGCCAGCAAACACGCACTGTAAGTTATTACATGACCCAGTATTCCCGACTCCTGACATATCTTCCGCCA